>JBAIAA010000350.1:0-532307 GCA_037893245.1 Crossaster papposus | reverse complement strand
ATGCTAAATAATTATGTGATAAAGTCTATACGAATACATCCAGCTAAAAAGCTAAAAAGTGCCCTTATCATTCTTCTTTTTTTTAAAGTTCAAACGAGAAACTAATATTTTTTTATTTGGCCATAACTGCAGTTAATGTACTGTACCGTACATTGTACTTGAGCAGTCATTGTAGGGGACAGAGTTTGTTTTCATAGTTACCGGTACATACGGTACTTAATGCATGCTTGAAGTTTTATTGATCGCCGCTTGGCATTGTATGTTCAGTAGGTTGAGTAGTAATGTTATTCTATACGGTACAGTACAAAACCATTCACACACAAAAGTATACTGTGGACATGCCTAAAAAATATTGGTACATGTACATGTACACCTTCAAAATATTGACCAATTGTACAAAACAGCGAACACTCTTACGTACAGTACCGGTACATCATCATGTAATAATATTTACAACTAAAACGAAACGTCAACGAAAAAAAAGGGTACATTTTTAATACACATTTTAAACTCGTAATTTGAATGGAAAACACATTGGTTACTCAGCAGAAAAATTGTTTGAAAATGTCAAAACCTGAATTCACGTAATACGGTACATGTACCGGTACATCAATATCTTCTTTTTGGAGTGGGGAGGGGGGGTGGTCAACTTGCTTTATTTTTGCAACCATGAACAATGTGTCTAGCACATGCCGGCAGGCCCGCATGCTTATTAGCACAGCTACATGTAGCCTTGACAGATTTCCAAAGCAGGAGAGATTTTCTCGTTTGCGGGAAGGAGAGGTGGGGTGAAGGGGGGGTACAGTAGACAATGTGGAGAGGTTCTCAGCACACTACGTACCGGCATTTACCGCCCAGGATGGGTGTGGCTGGTATGGGTACATATTATATTCAGCATAGCGTAGTGAGTGAAATACACGATCGAGTGGGGTGGGGTGCGGTGCGAGTTGCCTTACTCGCTCGTTAATAAAGGTTTTTTTTATCCGATTGTATGGTTTTGCAAGTAAGCGTAAGCCTCATTCTTCCAAAACGAGGATTTCGGAAGACAGGCTATTCCATTTTAGTGCGAGTTGATTTTGTACGTCAATGTCAAACAATGCACTTTGTATGAATTATGCCTAGATTATATTGGGTTTAAAAGGTAGAATACACACATTTTTACTTCCGAATTATTGAGAAATATCTTATTTTTTTCAAAGTAATTAATGATTCTAGGCATCTAGCAAAAATTATTGCGCTAAATATCCTGTAACACAAGAACAACTGCCCGATGCAGGTTAAAAATCGAAAACATTTGTCTGCTTTTTTCTCGGCATCCATGATTGTAAAACTTCGGACAGACGAGGTTAAACAAAATTTACTATAAAATACAACCACCCTTTCCATGATAAATTCAAGCCATTACCAATGGTACGGTATATCCTACATGTACCTTTAACAGTCATACTATAACACTAGTGTGTGTACATGTACCCATGTACATGTACAGTTAGGTGTCCAGGATTTCAAGCCCACAACCGAGCATTAAAATGCATGAGACTAGTGCTAACAACAGCAGGTCTGTTAGATCCATTTGCTGCATGGGAAACAGACATGGAAGTAACTTTCATCGATTCAGGGCAACAGGGAAAAACCGACGTGGTTCCTTCCTACACAGACATGCGTGTATTCGCGTATACTGTACAAAATATACATGTACCAACATCGGCACAAATTTAGAGATATTGATTCACTCGTGTGCGTATTTATAGTCTTTAGCCAAAATAAGATTGTCCATTTTTTGTATAGGTCCTAGCAGCAGGTTTAAAAGTACCTTGCTCAACAAAAAATCTAGCACAACCAGAGACCTTGGGACAAACTGGGAGAGGTTTCAGTTGTTTTCTTTAGCTTGTATCACCACCAAAAAAATATTGAAAAGCTTAATTTTGTTTAAAGGTTTCAAATATCCAGTTGTCAAAATCTAAACCGCATAGCAGAATTCCAACTTAATTTAATATTTCCAGTCACCACTGTCATCCGTGTGTCTGGTGGATTCAGGGAGGTTAGGGTTAATAACCCATATAGTCACAGCACTGAGTACAAATCTTAAAAAAACAAAAAACATGCTTACAGAACAACAATGCAGCACACAGATTTGTTTACATTTCGGCCCTACAAGATGGCACCATAACGACTTCAGGCCATGAACGGTTTTCAAAATGCCACACGGGAATAGAGTTCCTACCTTTCTTCCGCTGTGCTCGTGGGGCTGATTCTCTTGGTTGCAGGCAGGGGGGTGATGCTGCATCAGCTGCACGCTACTCTCTGTAAATTCTGGTGGATTCAAGAGGAGAAAGACATTATTTCCTTATTGAGATTTGCCCTTCACTGGCATATTTGTATAAATACTGTGTACTCGGTGTTGTCCCCGGACATTATTAGAAAGAAAAAAAATCACTCAGGTGGGACTCGAACCTACAACCTCCTGCTTTTTAATGCAGATGTTTCACTACTCAGCCACTCGAGCTCGACTGGGGCAGCTGGCTCAATTGGGACTCGAACCACAGCCACTCGAGCTCGACAGGGGGCGGCTGGCTCGGGTGAGACTCGAACCCACAACCTCCTGCTTTCTAGTGCAGATGTCTCACCACTCGGCCACTCGAGATCGACTGGGGCAGTTGGCTCAATTGGGACTCGAACCACAGCCACTCGAGCTCGACAGGGGGCGGCTGGCTCGGGTGAGACTCGAACCTACAACCTCCTGCTTTCTAGTGCAGATGTCTCACCACTCGGCCACTCGAGCGCGACAGGGGCAGCTGGCTCAATTGGGACTCGAACCACAGCCACTCGAGCTCGACAGGGGGCGGCTGGCTCGGGTGAGACTCGAACCCACAACCTCCTGCTTTCTAGTGCAGATGTCTCACCACTCGGCCACTCGAGCTCGACAGGGGGCGGCTGGCTCGGGTGAGACTCGAACCCACAACCTCCGGCTTTCTAGTGCAGATGTCTCACCACTCGGCCACTCGAGCTCGGCATGGGCAGCTGGCTCGAGTGGGACTCGAACCACGATCTCCTGGTTTCTAGTGCAGATGCCTTACCACTCGGCCACTTCAGCTGGCCGGGGTTAGCTGGCTGGTTTGAATCTGAATAGCAGCGGGTACCGCAACCAAATGTTTCACAAATGAAATTTGCGTCAGGGTGATGTAATTTCATTCGTGGGTTCGAGTCCCATCTGAGTCATTCTTTTCTCATCCCTTAGAACAACACTACAGTACATGTAAGTGTATACAGTGTCTATAAAATTACAAACAAACTCTCAATACATGTGTGCAATCCAGTATGTACAAATATGTCAAATGAGTCATATACCGTAGGTCAAATTGTTTTTAACAAGATTCGCATACGGCTGAGAGGAGCAAAATGAAAGCAGTATCTTGTTAGATGGCTACATGTGTATGTAAGTACTTTCTTGGGTTCAAAGTTGTAATCATTTAAAGAAAAAAACCACAACAAATTATTAAAAATGTTTCTGCCGCGTACAAAACTCAAACTAGAGATGTCACATGACACAATGTCGCAGAACCTGATCAATTAGAAACAAATTCCTACACAGGAAAACACCGTTAGACTTGAAGCAAATTTTAATCCAGTCCTTATTCCTATTGCATGAATTGAACACTTCAGCTTCAAGGATGACAAATCGAGTCAAGATTACGGCCAAAATTAAACATTAATGGCACATCTATTTTTAATGCCTTCATTACAAGCAGAACTGGGTACAATAAAAACATGTATGAATAATTGAGTCGATGGATAGTACATCAGTGCGGAACCTATAAGTCAAATAGGTATTGCAACAACTATGCACTATACCGGTACATACTTTTCAATATGTACATTGTACCAAGTTTTAACGCTTTTGACTTTGCGATGTTGGAAACTTTTGGTTTTTTAACCACACTTTGCTGTGCAAACTTTTTTGAAATTTTGTAATTACTTTAAAAAAGAACATTTTTTTTGCTTTTGCTGATATACATTGTATCCGCTATGTAAAATCTTTACAAGGACAAGTATGCACAAGTGTGAAAACCAAAGTACATGTAGATTAAAGGTAAGATACACCATTTGCAGATAAAGAAAGTTTTTACTACTGAATTATTAACAAATCTCTTAATTATTTGAAAGTAAATAATGATTCTACGCATCCAGCAAAATGATTGCGCTAGATATCTGGACGGTTTAAAACGAATGCCATTTTTCTTGCTTTTCACAGCATCCATGATTGTAAATCTTCGGACACACAAATTTAAAATAGGTCAGTTAAACGATATTTACTACAAAATACAACTCCCCAAATCCACCCATTCCTGATAATTCAAGCACTTACCAATGGTATATCCTACCTTTAATATGTGATGTACATTATTTCATCATAAAACGATTGTTTTTCTAGGTACATGTATTAACCCTTAGGTCCTCTGAGGCATTAATTTTGGGCAAAGTAAAATACAACACAATTTCTCAAAAGCAAGTTTAGCAAGAGTACTGCATACTGTACTACAGTTTACTATCAGTAGTATTTTGTATTTTTAGAATGTACCATTTACACGTGTAGGCGAGGTTATGGTTACGGTTTTAAACAAGATTACATAAGACAAAAACGTTGACAATTTGCCAACTGATTTTTTGCACAAGTTTACAATCGACATTTGAATGCGCACATTTGTTTTATTTGGGGGGAAGTTTTGGCAGGCAAATATCTCAAATATTACACTATTTTCACCATCAGATACAAGTACCCTGTACAAGTATGTAAATGTCGTGTTTAAACAGTTGTTTCTGTGCTGTTCGAGAAATACCATTAGATAATTGGGTGTTTATTTAGAATACATGTTTAGGAAAGTATTATTGTTTGTGCATCTGTTGACGTTGTTGGAACATGGCCAAATAAAATGCCAATAAAACATAAAAACATTATACATGTACAGCATTATGTATGCCAACTGAAATAACATTTTGAAAAATTCATTCATATACAACTGTACATGTACATGTACATGTAAGTGTATGGGGACATTAAAAGCCTTGGCCATTCCTAAAGGGTTCGAGCATTGGCCTACGTGCAAATTTTCCACAGTGGAATTACATACATGTTTGAACATGGCCTGTAGACTCCACAGAAACAGGCACAGGTACTGTAAACATTGAACCATTCCCATAGGCCCAGCACACACACGTAAATAGAGGACATACATGTAGCGTCTCATTTACATGTACATGTACCAGTAGTTGGTTCATACCATAGAGGAATAAACCACTGTACCCGGAACGTACAGTGTACATGTTTTGTACACGTTGTATGTTATTGAATTCTGAACAAAGGATGTCCACACAGTACAGGTACCGGTAGTTGACTTTGTGTGGACTTACCTACATCCACACAAGGTTTTATTTATCCCCTTTCAAAAACAATTTATTTTTGAGGCATCATTGTGGTTTATATTGCAAAATAAAAAGGAACAATCAAGGCTACATGTATCACAGTCAAAATGTGGGTTAAGTAAAATGAATATTTTAGTGCACAAACAATTTAAAGGAATGTCCACACTATGTGGGGGCATTCCTGATTGACCAACAATGACCTTTTGACCTTGAATTTGACCTTTTGGATCACGTGACCTTTGTACACAAGTTTTCTACAAAATATCCAAATATTGGTGGTATAATTTTTTATTTTGGTTTCTAGGTCATCTTTTCAACACATATTTTACATGTACCAACCGGTAGAATAAAAATCATGGAAAATGAAAGAAAAAAAATTGCCTTTTTATTTCACGTTATTCAAAACTTCTACACGTGTACCGGTACATTACATACAGTACATGTAGTGACGTACATTTGTATCTGTACCAGTACATGTACACAGATTTCGTTCTCCAAAGCTCTAGTGGAAAACTGACCTTGCCCGCTGAGAGGATTTCCCCTCTAGCAGTCAGGAACAGTGCAGGCCACATCATTGAAGGAACAAGAACATAAGAATAGACGAACGAACACACATGTACAGAGAATGGAGAATAAAAATTACTTTCAGTCAAACATATTGAGCTTCATATCAAGTAGTTGTTGTTCATTCTTTAGAAGTGAGGTCTCAATTTTGTTGTAAGAAATTTAAAAAAATTAAAAAAATCCAATATAAGGGCAACAATATTAAACACTTAAAACATAATTTATACACCGGTACCTTTGGGAAAAGAAAAAAATCAACAGTTTAATAATAAAAAAATTACAAAATGCGGCTCAAAATGAGGTTCACACCATATTATATATGTCCAAACCACATTTCACGGCTGTTACCCTCCGTAATCTCCTCCCCCCTTCTTTCTCCCCGTATACCACCTGACGTCCCCTGTACAAACACAGTCGACCCTCGCAATCCATATCATAATGCGCACGCCGGCCCCACTTGTGTGAGTGTGAAGGGTTCCCTATTGTTGGTGAACACACGCGCACACACACACACAAAAAGAGATGAAAACAAAACAATCGCTGCGGCTTAACGTTCTCTTGAATCAAAGGGGGGAGGTCGTGGTTGCTGGCACATGTGTTGATTCTCTCACCCCCCCCCCCCCCCCCCCCCCCCCCTCTCACCCACCACCCCCAACACACTCCTTCACCTCGTCAGCTTTGGAAATTATATAAACTTGTGGAGATCTGTGCTTCCTACTCAATTGTATGGGTCACGGATGCTGCGATATTATCTACCTCTTCGATAAAATTATAACTCCATTGGCATTTTTGCTAGAATGCACCCTCAATCCTACAAAATCCTCCAATGTTAAAAATTGACAGCCTTAATCCTCTAAGATCCTTTGTTAATTCTTGAATGTGTTCACTGGTAGGGTGGCCACTGCCTCAATCCTGCAGTGCTGTTGATATGTTGAGGCAGTACTGGCGATATTCAGTGCAGATGATTTAAAGTGCAGATGATTTTAATTTATCTAGGCTTAAATGTATGCATGGCTGAAGCACATAAACAGTACAGCCCAGACCTTGATACAGTGCATCCTGCAAAAATAAACTGATCGATACATTTTGGCCATTTTTGCATTTACAGTTTTAATTCCCCCAATTCCTCCAAATTATTTTAAATTTAAATTCCTAATTTGTAATGGGACAACAATATATTTGATCTCTTTCAAAAATAGTTAGGATTTTTTGTTTTTTATTCTTTTTTCTTCTTTTTTTACCCAATCAATAATAACGTCCGTGCATCATAATATTTTAAAGATTACAAAATTTAATGATCACAAACCAACTACTAATATGGGTATTTCCAAAAATGCCTCTCTTTCAAAATTGCATTCTTTTATTGTTTTTCTCAAAAATGACAAAAGTCCAAGTTTTTAACGGTAATTTAGTTGGTTACTTTTTTGTGCAAATGTAAACTTTAGCTTTAACCCTAACCCTTTGAAAATAATTACTAGAAAGTATCCTAAATCTGCAAAAATCCACCAATTTTGTCAAGCACAAAAATGTTAGTGTTGGTGACTGCTCAATACGAATGTACCCTGAATCCATCAAAATCCTGTAGTACCACTAGGCTTACAATCCTCAATCCATCAAGATTCCCTATTTTTCAATATGAAGGTATCTTGAATCTGTCAAAATTCTCCAAAACATCATGGATTTTGATGGATTCAGGGAGGTTAGGGTTAATGCTTAAAAACGTTCTAAAGGAAGCAAACAAGAAAACGCTTTTACCAAGATAGCTCCTCTGTCTCGCTGTGGTTTCTCTGAAATCGTAGCCTGGGGAATGAGTCCGGTCCACGGGCGAGTTCTGCCGGGACAGCACGCCGGTCGGCGACCCACAATAATAGTTCAGACTGGTCACGGCAGACGATGCTGACGACCTAGTGGTGGCAGTGGCTCTTGATGGCGGCGACAATGACGACAAAGTGAACGCAGTATCTGTATCACAGCCCGCCCCCTGCATAGGACAACTAGATGCCACCTGGTGAAGTTCAGTGCAGTCTAACAGCGGTCCTAAGACGTCATCTTGGACGGTTTGATGACTTTCGCTGCTGCAGTTGTTGATGCTACTACTGCTGCTGCTGCTGCTAGTACTGGCACTGGACCTGTGGGGTGGGCTGGATCTAAGGTGGCGTCGCTTTCTGGTGCGCTTCTGGGGGACCTGGTCGGACTGATCTGCTTTGGACTCAGAGCTCCCTAATGATGCTATCCGCATACTCGGTAGTCAAGATGGGGGGTCAGGTTTGCTCAGCTTTTCCTGTTCGCACTGAATCCAAAAAGACCAAAAATAAATGCATCAAATAGATCTCTCTCAAGGACGGCCATCTTTGTAGGAGAATTGCAACTGCATATTCTACGCAGTCAAGCAGGCATTGTGCAGTGTGGAAAAATGTTTCAAACACGCACGCTTGCTGCTCAAATGGGTTCAAAATTATGGCACAGCCGATGCGTGTCATGAGCTTTAGAGCTTGAATTTTCAAGCTAATTTCCAAGATGCATTCAGTACATCAAAAAGGTTTAAATGTTCCGTACTACACAGTGGCTTAATTATCACACTGACAGTTTAAACTACATTTGTAAACAATGGTCGTCTAGTTTCACTTCTTCTAAATCATATCAAACTGGTGGTCTTGGTACATCACTCTGAAATGCAATTTACCGCGTTCCATGGTATAGCAGCTGCAGTGTGTACCATGCCCACACCGCACAGACTGCACGTTGCACTCCAATTCCTAGCTTGAGTATTAAAACTCCAGCTCTAAGTAAGCTTATGACATTGGGAGATTCGCATTTAGGGCTGTATCCACAGTGTATACTTACTTATTGGTCGAAGTCAAATTTTTGAAAATCAATTCCCGAAATTTTTTATATTTAGAGTCGAAAAGTCTGCTACATCATGCGCTTGACTGTAACAGTAACAACAGCATTTGTTTTGTATTCTTGATTATTTGATTTTCAACTTTTTTTGGGTGGGGTGACTCCAGCCAATAAGTAAGTAAACGTTGTGGCTTCAGCTCTATGTAAATGCTAATCTCCCAATGTCATGAGCTTATTTAGAGCTGGAGTTACTCAAGCTATTGAATAAACCTTATGATATTCTCAAAGCATCATGAGATTGGATGACAAACGAACATTGAAGTTTATGCACAAACAATACATATAATTTAAGGAATATCATTTGTAAACAAAAACATATATTAACTTTAGAAAAGAAAAAAGACAATCTTGCAAATATTTAAATTATTTAATGGTACCTCTGGTACCTCTCACCATGTGCATGACGTGCTCACCAGGAACAGTTCTAATTGGTCAGTGTATGTTGAAGACGTGTTGGGGGCGTGAGCTTAAATCTCCGAGTCAGATTCTGATTGGTCATTATTATTAGCAGTATCATGTATTAATATTCATTAATAAATGAAACAATGCGAACATTCGGCGACATTCGCTAGTGGAAATTGTTCGCAGTGTTATCGAACGTTGGCAACGTTCGTGCGAGGGCAACGCAGCCCGGCCTGCCCTGGTCTTTAAAAATAATTTTCCTGATCTTTTCAAATTCTAATGAAGTTTTAAATTTTGAGTAATTTTTTTTTCCTAGAGGCTAGACTGTGCAACAATGTGTGGAAAGATTATCAGTAAATTCTTAAAAAACAATGAAGCGGAATCAAATAATGTTTGTAACTGGTAGCCGGCTCCATAGTTTTGTACACAAATTTTCTGGTTTGTTTGTCATTCAATCCCATGATGCTTTGAGAATGTCGATAAGGTTTATTACCTAGCCCCACAGTGCATGCAGTGTGGCCTTTATACTACGGTATTTTGCATTGCGCACACCCGCATCATACAGGCCACACTCACTGTAAATCCGTCACACCGACAGTGAATCACTGTGACCGAGGCTACATTTACGTTTTACCATGGTTTTGCCCAATTCCAGCACGTCAATTTATCTGTCAAATACGAAATATACTTACTGATTTCATAAACCGTTTCTCGCATTCAAAATATCGGTTGGAACGAAAGAAAACAGTGAAAAAGACGATAAACTAAGTAACAGTCCACCGTTATTTCTCTTCTTCGCCCGATAGCTGTCGATGTCCTCGCATATATAATAGCGTGCGCGCATCGAATGTGTACTGTACTATGGCGCTGCGCTATACTACATGTATACGTACGTACGTGTGCACACTAGTCATGCGTGATGAGAAGAAATATATGCATACGTGTAGTTGGAGTTTGCCAATTTCTTTTTCATTATTTTGCGAGCTTTTTTACAATTCTGAGAAATAAAAGAACAATTAACAAATAACAGGAGATAAAAGAGGGCAACTGGTAGTTACATTTCCTCCCCATTCTTTTACAGTCACAATGTTTACCCTTTTTAAAAAGCCACAATTGCTTTTATTTTTACTTCAAATGAACTCCATGAAAATGACTATTAAAGTGTGCAGCAGGGGTGTGCAGCAGCTACGTACGTACAGCTGCTTCATCAGATGCCATCAACTGTATGATCAAAACGAAAATAATTGTATACTCTCTTTCTTCCGGTTGCCGTTTTCCAAATTCCAGTTGATGCTCCATCGCCATTGTCAAACTGCATAAACGAAACCAAACTAGAAACGAAGCTGGAGTTTTGAAAACGGCCCATGACGTCAAGATAAAATGTTGGGTAGTTTTTCGGCCATCCAAACGAGAGCTGTTCCTGACGTCATAACTTTGACCGGAAATAAACATTGTTCAACACGCGCGAAATCGCATGACCAAAACCTTGAGAAGCATAAAGTTAAACAGACGACAGAATTCTTCTTTCTGTTTCAACGGGTTTGAAGTTTGCCAAAACGCTCAACCAATGGCCGACGACCAAAACCGTTATTGGTTGCGCTCGCCAAAACACGGCCCAGGTGTCACAATTCGTAGAATATTGAAAAGAAAAATGACACTTTTCATATTCTTTTTTTCCCATCCAAATCAGAAATTAGATCAAACAAACAAAAATAATTTCATAACACTTAATCTAAATAAAAAAGAACTTTATTGGAATGCTTCACATAATGCATTTTAACAAGTAGGTCTTAATTTTATACAATACTTTT
This sequence comes from Crossaster papposus, assembly GCA_037893245.1. Classification (NCBI taxonomy): domain Eukaryota; kingdom Metazoa; phylum Echinodermata; class Asteroidea; order Velatida; family Solasteridae; genus Crossaster; species Crossaster papposus. Next base: position 521,208 of record JBAIAA010000350.1, on the reverse strand, counting down.
AATTGTACAAAGTCAAAGTCAAATGATTGTATAATTCTTCCAAATACACCGTCAGTTCAGAATGACTTTTTAAAAATGTTCTCCAACATTCTTGATAAAAATATTAATCATACAAATATTTACACATTCCCAAGAAAGAAAAAAGAAAATGTAAAGTGGGTGGTCCTTAGCCCTACAAAATCTGTCAAAACACCACATCTGTTTTTTGTTGGGTTTTTATGAATCTGGAATCTGAGCCATTGTAAATTTATAATTGGGTTTAAATGAAATTGAACATTTGTGTGATGCAATTAAGTTGACTTTTAGCAGATCTCAAATTCTATCTACCCTAGAAAAATGTAAACAATTCATGCAAATTGATAGAAACAACAACAAAAATTGATGAAGTGTCGACAAAAAATCTAACAGAAACTCTACACTACACCATATTCTCCGTTAAAAAAAGGCTTATTTTCTAATCAATAGCAATGCTTTTAATAAATAATGCAATTATATCTACTCGGTAATATATTTTTTCTATTGTTAACATTTCTAGAAATTGTGTACTTCCGTAATAACTATAAATCCAGAAATGTGACCATCCACGACAAAAGGGCTGTAAAGTCGCCAGAGCTTATTTTGAGAAAAGAACCATTAAAATATGTAAAAAACAATAAAAAAGAAAAGAATTTTCATATTCAGTGTTACTTGTTGTAGCTAACCATAAATACCAACTATGTTTTGTAATACATCATTTTAAAGCTTATTTCTTGTAGGTAATATTTCTCTAAGTATCTCCAAACGTCAAGATGCTTACTTTACAGCCCTTTCGTCGTGAACAGTCACAAATACCTGCCAGTTATCTTTGAACAACATAACAATAAGATAACCTGCAATTCATTTCTATTTGTGTTGGGGGGGGGGGGGGGGGGGGGGGGACGTCAACGGAATAGCACTTAAAATCTGACTTGCAATGCCTGAACAACAATTTATCAATTTAACTTCTATTCCTGATCATTACAGTCAAACAAATCTGTAATATTTGAATGCTAAAAAGAAAGAGCCCCGGTTTTGCTACCAAATTAAAACCCTTACCCAGGCACCGTCAAATTTATATCAATTCAGTAATATGAAAAAAAGTTTCTACAATAAACACAATTAATTGCTATTAAACCCACAAAACAAATTCTGTGGTAAGTTAAACAAAATATTTCCATACTTTCTGGGGCACAATACAGTGCACAGAAATTGTAGGAAACGGGGTCAAAAAATTTACAATTGTTGGAAACCATACTAATTAAATCTTTTCAAAGCTTCACAAATTGTTAGGGTCAACACAAATTAATTACACAAATTCTGATATTTTTTCAAAGATTTGATGCAGCCCAATTACTTTGTTGCCTTGCTGCAGCTTTGAGTTGTCTCTGTGTCGAGTCTTATAGTTAGAAAAAATTTGACGAAACTTTTGAAAATACCGTAATGGGCTCATAATTCAATAATGCTGAAGTGAAATCAATGTGTGGGCCAATGGTGCATTGCCAGAATTGGGGCCCAAGTGAAATTGAAAAACAAGCAAAATAAATTCAGGCCAACTTTACTCACTCTTTAGCAAACAAAATTTTCCAAATTTGTCACGAAGACGCAAACCAAGGTCTTGGGTATTTCAACAGCCAAGTTGAATTCTAAAGAATTGTTTTAGGCGACTTTTTTTCAGTGTTTTGTACCCGAGAGTGAAGCCACATGGTTTCTTTTTGAAGCTTAAAACTAGACTGGAGCATGTCCATCTGTTTGCAAAGACTGATCTCTTTAGTAGTCTGGTGGCAGACTATAGAGACATGTGTATAAATAGAGACCGACACCAGACGTTTCTGTTGATCAATTCAGCACTAAAGGGTTGCTGGACTTGTTGTTTCAAGTGCAAGTCTATTTTCTTGTATTGCACGTAATTCAATACCTTAACTCTTGTATTGAGAGTCTCAAATTTTCGGACTGGTGTGTTGCAGCATTTACAAAATGATAAGAAGGAACGATAGTTTAAACCACATAATAACAGACATAAAATTTAAAAAAAATGATATAGCATTGTATATATGAGATATTTCTTCTAAGATAACATATTATTATCTACTGTGCTTACAGTAAATACGTAAAATATATTATTAAATTATATACAAGAAATCAAAAGAAATCTATTCAAATGACAAAATGGTCGCATACAGGGCTGTATGTAATCGACGACATTGCATGGCAACTAAATAAGTTTCCAATTTTTTTTTAAACCTGTTTTGACACACACCTTTGTGACAAATCGTGATATAAACTTGATATTATTTTTTGTTTTTATATTTTAGTAACATGTGTTATAATACAATAGTTGACAGTCAGTTCTCAGTCAACATAATGCTTGAAAAATTTCAAGTAGCGATGCGTACCAAATCATACAACAAAATGAATGCCACTTTGCATTAGGCATAAAAAAAAAAAAAAGTTATGTTGGCGTAACGGGCCCCAAAAAATAGGGTAGGTAGGTAGGGATTTTTTTTTTTTTTTTTTTTTTTCTCCTAGCAATGAAAATAATATGTTTTCTAATTGTTTAAGCCGGTAGTGATACACGATAGCGTGTCCAGGTTCAATATTTTCACAATCCACACACACAACAATGAGAAACGGTCAGAAATGGTTTCAAACGTATTTATAACTAGATTTATATAGATTTTAATCATTAAATTTCGTCCCTTGGAAAAAAATATATATCCAGGGTCGGCCGTATTTTTAGGGTCGGTCGGGTTACGCCAACATAACATTTTTTTTTTGTTATGCCTTATGGTCAACTTACCTAAATTCTAAAAAGGATAGATTACGATTGCAGAGATTACAATACAATTGTACTCGTATTATTGTCAATAACACCCCTGTGGTATCTACCGTTTTCTAAATGATTACCATAGCTAAAAACATTATATAAACATTATATGTTACAAATTACAGATTCAATACTTTTGAATCAAATGTTAGAATTTAACCCATTTTGCGATCGCAGGCACATATTACAATCAGCATTGTCAAATAATATTTAACCGTTGTCGACAGTTTTGCATGCACTAGCTGTTATAGGTAACAACACGTTTCAAATTCTAAAATTGCTTAAAAATTGTTTTTTAAATGCCAACTATAATAAAAATGGAATTTTGTATCATTTCCACTAATTAGCGGCTGGCAAAAGTTGGACAAAAAGCTATTTTCAAACACTGGTCCCAATTTATAAAATTGAGTTAGTCCAATATTCCAATTTGTGTATACTTGTGGAGACATCTCTTTGTTCTCGTGTACAAAATGTTTCTTTTCAAAATGCTCCTATTTTCAACCACAATTAATTTCTGGGTTGAAATTTCAACCCAATATACAATTTATTATACACTAACCCTAACCCACATCTTAACTCAAATTTTTAAGTAATTTAAGTAAAATCCAAAAATCAATTTCGTGAACTTCCTTGAAGAGACCTTTATAAATAACCCTGTGGAGACATATTCATTCCCATCGTCTCCATTTGTTTGCATTATAGTCACACATTCATAAATAGGTGAAAACCAACTACATGTAGTACGATTTCATGACCTGATAATTCCCTGACATTTATAAATTACTGTTTTGTCGAAAGGAAGTGCCCAGACTACAAAAGAAAAGCATTTTTTGTTGGCTAGATTTGTTGAGCATCTATGGACACAAAAACTTTAACCAGTTCGCACCGAAGGACGTACATGTATATACACGCACAATTTCCCCGAGATTCAAATGGATGACGCATAAACACGCCACGAGCAAGGCCGGAAATGTCTGTCAGCAGCGAGCAAGACCGAAAATGCATGGGTGTGCTTCCCAGTACCATCTCCCTGAACCTGCCTCGGATCAAGTTTTGTTAAAAATAATCCCAGGCCTAGGCTCGGGAATGTTAAAATAATCCCGGCACGAACTGGTTGAAGGGATCGTATACGTTTGGTAATTGGAACCCACTGTTTGTTTCAATCCTATATAGTTATAGATATATACCCTAAAACTAACCTGTAACAAATTTATTTTAAAAGGTGGTAGCAATTTTGAGATATTGCCGAAAATCTGGAGCGGTTATGTCCATGCAGGAAAAATAATCTGCATTGGAATACACAGTCTGAGAAACGTCACTGCAGTAACGCTTCTCAGATAAAAAGTGATAAAAAGTGATATCTTTTTCCATAACCGCAGTACTTCGAAGTGAACAGTTTCTAAAAATGCATTATACTATCCAAAGCTGCTCTACTTCTTACCAAGTAAGTTTTTATTGCCATTAATTTTTGGAGTAATTACCAAACGTATACGATCCCTTTAAACAGGTCAGCGTCACAACATTTACTATAAAATATAAATCTTCTAACCCATCAATTAAAAAAAAAATTTAGTACACAAATGCAGCCGCTGTACAATTTTGATTTACAAGTGTACATTGCTCCAACGGATTATAGCCCCGAGTTGTATGTTCACACAGTTTAAGAGAGAAACTCTCTGTTTACAATTGATACAAGCTGCTTTGAACAAGAAGAAAAAAAACCCAAAATTTACTTGTTTATTTTCTTTCATTTCCCCAAACCAAAGTTGCGCACCTAGTTTTGTTTTCAGGGGCCAATTTCACGGAGCTGCTGAGCACAAAAATTTGCTTAGCACAAAAAAGTCTTGCTCATTAAAAACAAGTTATCAGCCAAAATTCTACGTGTTTTTCATGCTAAGCAAAAAACCAGCTGATTATCAATCAAAAACAATAAAGATTGCGTGAAAATTTGGTCTGTAACCTTGTTTTTACCAAGGACAAATTTTCATGCTAAGCAAATTTTTGTGCTTAGCAGCTCCGTGAAATTGGCCCCAGGAGACCTTATCGGCAGGGCCGACTTGCGAGTCTCTGTTTTCGATTTAGATTTAACAAATCGACTTGTATTTACTTGTTTTTACAGGACTTGTTGAACTTGTGTTTGAACTTGTTGACTCAACTAGCCGTTTATTCGTCTTCGTCATGGGCGTGCGTGACTTCCACCGGGTCTAGGGCCATGGGTATGGGTATGGCTTTGATGTCGGTTTGGTGGTTGTGGGTGTTGGAGCGGCTATTGATGTTGCTAATGGTGCGTTTTCGCGTTATCGCCGGCGACATCATGCTTAGGGACTTGCGGTCCTCCTCAAAGAGTGGGCCCATGTCGTAGTGGTCAACCGTGGATTCATGAGGCATCTGAGGATTAAACGGAATTCCTATCAAGCTGGAGTGGACCATTCAGGCATGAAACTTGTAACCAACCAAGGTGTTCAACTCTTTCAGTGCCAAACTCGTACATGTACGAGGTTTAGTTAGAAATCGCCAACCTCGTACATGTACAAGGAAATGTCGTATTTAAAATCGCCAAACCTCAAACATTTACGAGGTAGAGTAAACATGTTATCACAAGGGGGCGCTCTCACTCTTTCTAATGGTACCATTTTTATTCATGTACGACCTGTATTTTTTTTGCGAGAGGGCGTAACACTGAGTTTTAGCTTGTGGAAAAAATGGCGGCGCCCAGGAAACGAGCGCGCGTGTTATCTCCGGAGGAAATCAATGAAATTTTCGCCGATTCGGACAGCAAAAGGGATTACTTTTTCTGATTCAAAATCATCTGGATATTTCAGAAGGGGATGGCGAGAGCAAGATACAAGAAATTTGATGAATAAAACTTTTTTCCTTTTTTTTTTACAGAATTTTGAAAAATAAAAAAACAAACTTGAAGTTGGGCATTTTAGGGTTAAACTGTTTAAATGTCACGGGCAATGAAAGAGTTAAACACATGTCTGTATGTACGTGTACTACATAACCCCCGAGGACAAAAGCACATTAGACGAACAAGAGATCCTTTCAGTCCTCGGGCAGTCGTCTTTTAGTGTACGCTCATTGAATTGGGTTAGGTTACAGTACAGGAACAAAGGGAAACACAATAGGGGATCCTAGGTCGTTATGTAAAACACGACTGTGTGGGTGTCCTAGGATTTCTTTCTCAACATTTTTTTTACCAGTTGGTGTGGAGCCCTGAAGAGGTAGCTGAAGGGGTAATGCAGCAGATTGAGGAAGGTGGAGGAGTAGAGATCGGCAAATCTCAGCAGCTGACTGGCAAAGAAGGTCTGGCGCGAACCTGTCAGATGGAGAAAAAGAAAGGAGAAAAGAAAACACAAACTCTTGTAAGTTGTTTGTTGATGCTTGTTTAGTCAATGTCCATCAATGGGGTTCAAGTTCTCTTAGAAATGTACTTCAGGCTTTCAAGCAACCAAGGTGAAAAAGTAGGAGCAAAGTAGAAAAAAACTTTACCCCCAAAAAGCAGGACAAAAGTAGGACTTGGTAGGAAAACATCAGACTTTTGCAGGCTTCCAGAAGTAGTTTTCGGTGATACTCACCCCTGTCCACAGGATCATAAGCCTCATTTGGCACAATCTGTACTCACAACACATGCTCCTCAACTAAAGCTCTTGGAAGTACATTTGCAGTACTCCTGTGCCCAAAACCCTTCATTGTGTGATTTACATAATGGCAACATGTTACACTGTTATACAAAATAATCAATAAGATATTTTTTTTTGTGAACCCAACAAATATCTTACCGCTTCTGAAGAGGCTCCCTAGCTTGCCGTGGCACATGTCCATTTCGTGGGTGACTTGCTGTTGAGAAAAAAATGGGGCAAATAACAAAAAAGAAAATTCAACTAACCAACATTGAGTGAGCTAGGGAGCCTTAGCTAAAAATCCAATGGTGAAATACTAGACTTGAAATCAAGTCGTTAGTAAGTCGTTTTTGTCCGTGCACCGAAATATGCGCTGAGCCAGCATGACCACCATTCAACGCTCCCTAATCAACAGCTCTAACGGCTTGAACCATATGAATCCGGGCTGATATTTATATATGCAATAAGCCAACTGCATATGCATAGCGTTTCCATAGAGAGGGCCAATGGTAGCTCATCTGGTATAATAGGAATCATCCATTATACATATGGGAAGATTTCAAGTCTAGTAAAAAATCAACAGCGTTTAAAACTGTTCTCCAAATAATGCATGACCTATTAATTTAAACAAAAAAGAAACTGCAGCCAAGTTCAGTTAGTGATCAAATTGTTTAAATTATGGTTTGTTAACAAAATACCTGATTGGATACTGGCTCAAAAAATGTGAAAACCATGTTTTAATGAACTATACTCGGTGAATGATTTAATTTAGGCCCGACTCGGTTCAAATAAATCCATACTCAAAATTACCATTTCGATTGACTCAAATATTCAAAAGTCCATTTTTAGTGGAAGGAGGATTCTTTGGCCACAAACTAATATTACCTGTATTGCCTTGCGGACTTTGCTAATGTCAGGAACCATTTCTGTGCTACTGTCAAGATTTCTAAAAATCAAATTAAAAAAATAAAAAAATAAAATGAGTTCAAAACCAATGGCAATTTTTTTCTTTCAGGAAAGGGGAAATAGGAGAGCCTAGGAAAAAACTCCTTGTGGCACAGGACAGAATCAATGTCTAACTCTACTCACATTATGGTCCGAGCCAGGAATCGAACCCGGGCTAAATTGGTAAGAGGTGAGCAGTTTACACACTAGCCACCCATGATAAACATTCTGAAAAGCTAGTACGTGAATTTTCAAACCAAAATACAATGAAATACCTCACTGGACTGTTGGTGAATGACAGTCTAAATCATCCTGTAAAATTATGGCACCCGATTTCAAGAAAACTGGGTTTTTTAATATTAATTTCCAACACTGTTCGGCTCAATACTGCCCCGAATTTACCAACACTCTTCGGCTGAATACTGCCCCCATTTTACCATATTTAGTTTAGTCTGCATTTTATTCCTCCATGGTTTTGTTAGCAATCGATATGAACGGGTATAAGCCAGCTAGACTGGTTCCCAGACCCTACAATTCCCGTTTTTTATAAATTGCTATGTTTCATCTTGACTGGGGTTAGGAAACCACTCTACAAGAACATGATTCTTTTTCTTCGTTTTTTCAGCATCTACAAACACAAACCTTGAAAAAAGTCAGTGTAACAATATTTGCTATACAATACTAACTCCCAAATCCATTCATTTTTGACAAAAATAAAGCAAATGTTATATATTTCCTTTAAAAATAACAAAAAATCTAAAGAATAAATGCTTCATAATGTACATTTCCTTACTTGTACTGATCTGCCAAAGCCGAATCCAGATCGTCTAGTTTCTCAAACAGCGCTGTGGATGAAAAAAACGCACAAATCAAAACCAAAACCGTTTACTCGTCTACGAACTAATCAAGATGCCAAATCACCAACGCAGATAGCCTTAACTCTCTAAAACGCAAAGCATTCCCGTTAGGACAACACAATTGGCCGTTTGCGTGTGGAATTTGAATAATATCTGGTACACTGACTTGTTCACACAGCTTAGCACAGTTTACATTTAAATTCTCCAGACCAAAGACACTGTTGCTATATCACGTGATTCGGGGCAAGCCTTACGCTAGCAACCCCCGGCTCTGGAATGGTCTGGTGTCTTTGTACCATTCTCAACCATTGTGAACAATGTATTGGTGCTATTGAGCGTCTCTAACGTAACTATGCAAGAGCTTGCCCCGAATCACGTGATATAGCAACAGTGTATTTGGTCTGGATAATTTAAAGTCAAACTGTGCCAAGCTGTGTGAACAAGTCCGTGTACCAGATATTATTTAAATTCCACACGCAAATGGTCAATTGGGGTTAGCTCAAGTCACAAAATCCAGGAGTTTGGCGAACATAATGTCGTTAAGGTCAAACCCTTCACAAATTAATTTAGAAGCCATGCGTCTAAGTGAGTGAATGTATGGTCATACCGTGTCCATCAACTGGGCCTACAGAGAAAAGAAATGAAACATACCAAAAGAAGAAAACAAATTGTGGCAGTAAACCAACTAAATTAATGCCATGTACACGTATCTCGGGCAAGAGAGGTTTCGCAATCAAACGGATACGTGTACGCATACATTATCGATGGTGCTGGGATTTAAAACCGAATTTTTAATATTAGGTTTTAATTCCACTATTCGGTTTCGATTTAGAAAAACTGAATATTCGAAACCAACCCTAAACAGTTTAGTCTTCCATTTTGTGTGTGACACAGGCTGAAGAAGACAATTGTAACATCTTCCAATTTGCTCCATGGTCTCCGATTGTACTAGTGTTTTCATTATTAGCCTGCTCATTTGACTTATTTGTGAGTTCCCATTCATTTGTTCCCAAATCACAGCTCTAGGGTGTTTTTGTCAAGACCCAGTGGTCACTGAATCCTCCCAACTATAACCAGTCATTGAGAGGGCATTTCTTGTGGCACCTCACTCATTACTTTCTGCTGGTATGATTGTGAGCTGGATGAGAAATCAAATAATCGGTATTCGGTTTGAAAAAAATGAAGATAACCGGATTTCGAAATCTCCAATTTTTGCCACCACTATTTATCAACCATTCTGTTATTCTGCATTTGGTACGCATAGACTCAGTCATCTAGGCTGTCTAGTTGTACCAATTAGTATTTCAAAATGGCGGCCCCCCAAATAAAAAACAACAACTTGTACCTCAAACTGAAGTCAGGTGGAAACTCAGGGCAAAGTTTTCTCGCTGAAAATTTGCAAAAGTTGAAACACATTTCAACCTTTATGATAATTTTCGCTGCAAATGCTTTGTGACGTCAAATCCGCGTCGCTTCCGTCTTTGCATGCGCATTCACGTGAAGTATGAATCGGCTTTTCAAACACCGAGAAAGAGACAAACCTCTCTTCTCCGTCCACACCGTCAGCTCTTGGGCGACCTCGGGAACCACGAGGAACGTCCGCCACCCCCTCAGCTTCTTGGACTTGAGGATGTCGCCGAAGATGTGGTCGCCCGTGTACAGCACGTCGTTGCCCTTGGCGCCGATCAGGTCGCAGAAGACGTCGCAGGAGCCGCCCGAGTACACCTGGCCTTTGTGGAAGGGCCCCACGTGACTGCCTATCCTCAGAGCGCCTGTGTCCTACAACAAATGAGTTGGAAGGCGACAGGCGTGAATGGAGTGTTGTAACCAGGACCAACAATTGCTTTATAGAGTAAAGGCCCTGTCACATTATATGCGCTCCCATAGGAGACCTTACAGCAACCACAAATATTCAATAAATTGAACAATCGCAGTGAGGACGCAGGAAAATCACAATTGTTCTTTCTCAAGTGGCCAGAAATTAGCTCAAGCTATGTTCACAATGCGCTCATCCCGTGCTTACGATGCGCAACCCGCTATCTATGTGCACCTGTCGAGCCTAAGTACTCGATGCCGCTGTGCTGTCACTGTATTCACACTACGCTCTACTCGATGTTGATACGTTCTAGTAGCTCGCGTCGCGCTTTTAGTATGACCAGAATATGTTCACGGGACGTCATTTTTTTTTTTTGGGGGGGGGGGGAAAAACATTGTTTAATTCAAATACAATATTCAGTAAGCCTTTGTTTGACCTCATCGAACTAAACAAAAATTGATCTCCTACAATTGTAATATATTCGATTTTTAAGAACTTGTACTCACTAGATCGACCTGTCTGAGTATCGTTCCGTTACCAAAGAATTGAGGTTTCTTTGCGTCCACGATGCACACGTCAAAGTATTCATACCACTGCTTGTGGGGCGTGGAAGGCTGAAAAAAAAAGTCATGAACATTTTTTTATTTGTATTTAGTAGAACGGAATGAATGACCCTAATCATCCAGAATCCTCCCAAATCCTCCCAGAAATAATTGAGGGTTGTCGGGAGTCGAAGCATCAGTCAAAGGTTTTCGCAGATTTTCTCCTCTGGAGGATAATGGTGGATCCAGGTCATCAGGCCCAATCAGAGGCCAATTTCATAGAGCTGCTAAGCACAAAAATTTGCTTAGCATGACAATTTGTCCTTGGCAAAAACAAGGTTACAGACCAAATTTTCACGTGATCTTTATTGCTTTCGACTGATAATCAGCTGGTTTTTGGCTTAGCATGAAAAACCCGTAGAATTTTGGCTGGTAACCTGTTTTTTAAGGGAGCAAGACTTTTTTGTGCTAAGCAAATGTTTGTGCTTAGCACTCTATGAAATTGGCCCCTGATGCCAGATCATTTCGGAGGAATGAGGTTACTGGGTTGTTTATCTAAAAGATGATTTTGGATGATTCAGGTTTTATGTTACTTGCCCCATGCACATTCTCAATAAAGCGCTGGAGTGACCCGGCAGTGCTAGTGATCCCAAGTAACAAAATATTGGAGGATATTGGAAGATTCAGATTACAAATAGCTTTTAACACTTCAGAGGATACTGGACTGGTTTAATACACTGCAAATAATATTTTAATTTTGAAATGAACAACTGAACTGTGAACTGAATAGACCGTGTAAGTAACGTTCACTGCGAGAGTCTTGGTACCAAACACTGACTAGTCTAGTCACAGTCTCCCGTGTTTGGCCTAACTGATATCCACATGATCGATTGAGGTCAGCCAATATAATTACATCAAATAATTATACAAAAATCATAATTCACAGTATTTTCAATATGTTGTAAACATTTGAATGCTTTATTTTCTTCTTCAAAATACCAATTTATTGCTCTTGATCAGATGGGCCCAGCTGGTCATGATGCAAAAGAAATGCAAACAAATAAGATTTTTGACAAGCTGTAGAGATCGTCACGGTGCCCAAATATGGTGTATTCTCGTAAAATTTCGTAAGATTTTGAGGTCAACTTACACGCTCTATTGGCGAAAAATTTGAAAACTTATTGCCAAAGTATGGAGCTCGATTCAACAAAATTGGTGAGGGCAAATTTGCTACAATATTGCCAACGGCAATGGACTGTGTCCATGTGAGCATTCACTCAACAACACTCAAGTACACAGTACAAGTTTGTGAAAAAAAAAAAAAAAAAAAAAAAGAGCGGGAAAAGTAAGAATACTCGAAAGCCTGCAACATGTAAAGTGTCAGTAAATGAATAAACGCGGCAAAGTGCCAATCCACACTAACAAACTAGTACTAGTAAGGCGGGCCATCAAATTACAGACAGTTCGATACTGGGCCCGGTAAGCTAATTCCTTTCCCCCCGCTCGGTATTCATCAGCCAGAAGCCACCAGGTTACTGAAATGTGAAACCTCGATCAGTCCGAACAGATGATTTAAGGGCTTGAACAATAGCAGCTTAAGTTGAAGTCTGATCATAGTTAACCAGTTTGCGCCGGAGGACCTAAAACATGCAAAGTTTTCCCCAGATTCAAAAAGGATGACGCATAAACACGTCACGAGCAAGGCCGGAAATGTCTGTCAGCAGCGAGCAAGGCCGGAAATGTCTCTTAACAGCGCTCAAGGCCGGAAATGGTGGGTGTGCTTCCTGGTTCCATCGGCCTAAACCCGCCTCAGATCGAGTTTCATTAAAAATAATCCTGCCCCCCCCCCCCCCCCCAACCCCCCTCGGCTCGGCGATGTTAAAATAATCCCGGCGCGAACTGGTTAACAAGATTATTTGGCCAGAATGGCAGGACTGAAGAAAAAAAAGGCCATTGCTTTTATTCAAGTAAACACAGCATAAGCACACAAACACAATGGTCGGGAGGGATTGCCAGAGGCAATCTCCTTGAAGCTCGCAGTTTAAGAAATATTTGCGGTATAAAACCATGTGAAAGGATCTCTTTCGAGAAGAGGCAGGGTGGTTCTGATAAGAACCGGTGGTTTAACTCGACATTTCGACCGGTATGCTCTGGTCGTCCTCAGGTGGGGAAGCGATCAGAGCATACTGGTCGAAACGTCGTGTTAAACCACCGTTTCTTATCAGAACCACCCTACATCTTCTCAAAAGAGATCCTTTCACATGGTGTTATACCGCAAATCTTTCTAAGTCTAGTCTCCACCATGCAAAGCTTCAAATCTCATTTGAAGCTCGCAGTCATTGTTCGCCTATCGGAAGATCAGTGCCTTGCCAGATTGCGTCCTGTGTGACAAGCCAGAGCTTGGTGATCGAGACTGTTGGAGTTATTCCTGCCAGATCGTTTCGGTCATAAAGTGCCAAACCCTTTGATTTACGGGGCAAGCTGTAAAGGGATAATGGTATTTGATGGTCCGCCTAACAAATGATAACAAATGGCAAGATATACCACGTACCATATTGGATGGTCCTGGGGGACCCTAGAATCAGACAAAACAATAACAAAAAAAATTGTAGAAAATGTCGTCTTTGAAGAATTTTTTTTAATATTGGTAGAATAACGAGCATTATTTTGTTAATTTTCTAAATGGCTGCCATTGCATGTTATTCTATCTATGATTTTTTCAAAGGTCAAATCTGCGATGGCCCTATAGCCAAATATCTTTCTCATGACATACTCTGACTGTGTGCAAAATTTCATGTTTTTATCATTAAGTGAACAATTGACCATTTGCGTGTGGAATTTAAATAATATCTGGTACACTGACTTGTTCACACAGTCGTGAACCACATAACGACCGAGGATCGATATTGTGTTTTCCTTTATTCCTTTACTATACCCTAACCCCATTACTTAGCGCTTGCCCCAACGATCGAGGACCGAATTCGGACAAGCAAACCGTCTTTCGAGGATCCTTTGTTCCCTTTGTTCCCTTTGTTCTCTTTGGTGTTTCGATCCTCGATCGTAATACGATACAAGAACACACAGCTTGGCACAGTTTGACTTTAAATTATCCAGACCAAATACACTGTTGCTATATCACGTGATTCGGGGCAAGCTCTTGCATAGTTACGTTAGAGACGCTTAGCACCAATACATTGTTCACAATGGTTGAGAATGGTACAAAGACACCAGACCATTCCAGAGCCGGGGGTTGCTAGCGTAAGGCTTGCCCCGAATCACGTGATATAGCAACAGTGTCTTTGGTCTGGAGAATTTAAATGTAAACTGTACCAAGCTGTGTGAACAAGTCAGTGTACAAGATATTATTCAAATTCCACACGCAAATGGCCAATTCTTTCATATTGTGCACCAATCTGCCTTGACCAATACTATCTTTGACCAAGTAAATACAAAAGCATTTAAAACCTCCAAACTTTTGTATTGCCAATTTAGGGCTATTGTAGATTGCGAATATACGTAATTATTTCACAAAGACAAAATGTAATGATAATAAAACAGATTAAAGGCAGTGTAAAAATACAGTCAGTCAATAAAAGATTGAATTGGACAATACTTACTGTAGCCCCATGGGGAAAGTCGAAGAGATATGTCATGATTTTCTATAAAAAAGAAAAGAAAAACCAACAACAAAAAACATTGAATCAACCCTTCAAATTTTCTATAAAATACTGTCTGTTGCAGTTCATTCAGACATTACATTGACAAATAACAGCCGTTGAAATTTTGCATTTAATGACATACCAATAAAGAAAAAATTTGTGAAAATGAGATGAAACTGAAATGTGCCAATCGTTTTTCCTTTAACCAGATCAATTCGCGCCGGAGGACATATATACACACAAAGTTTTCCCCTGATTCGAAACGGATGATGCATAAACACGCCACTAGCAAGGCCTGGAAATGTCTGTCAGCAGCGAGCAAGGCCGGAAAAATGCATGGGTGTGCTTCCCGGTACCATCGGCCTGAACCCGCCTCGGATCGAGTTTCATTAAAAATAATCCCGCGCCTCGGCTTGGTGATGTTAATATAATTCAGGCGCAAACTGGTTAAAAACACTTGTATTCCACAATTTTTGTTAATAGTATTATTTAAAAAAGTAACAAAACTGCTTTCTGACTGGAATTACCTGAAATATAAAAATATATAACATATATAAAAAAAAAAAAAAAAAAAAAAAAATCCAAAATTTTCTTCATTGCAGCCAAAGGCCCAGTTCCTGTCTTATTTGACAACTATGTGGGGAAATGCTGACAATAGCCATAGCCCTTTGCTCTGAAAGCCTGTTCATGTCACAGCCTAATCCTCATTGTCAGACCCACCTCCGTGTAGCCGTATCCGCTGTTTGTGATCAGGAAGATTTTACGGCCGTGATCTCTCATCCTGATGAAGTAAAACCAAAAACATACCATTTCAGTTAGCAAATTCTGAACAGTAAAATGTAACTTGTAAATTTTAAATGCAGTTTTCTGTTTGCTTGTACATGTACTTAATAGCTAGTTTTTCTCACTGCGGTATGAAACTAGGTTGGTGGTGGTCGGTTGGTCGGTTGGTCGGTTGGTCGGTTGGTCGGTTGGTCGGTTGGTCGGGTGGTCGGGTGGTCGGGTGGTCGGGTGGTCGGGTGGTCGGGTGGTCGGGTGGTCGGGTGGTCGGGTGGTCGGGTGGTCGGGTGGTCGGGTGGTCGGGTGGTCGGGTGGTCGGGTGGTCGGGTGGTCGGGTGGTCGGGTGGTCGGGTGGTCGGGTGGTCGGGTGGTCGGGTGGTCAGGGTGGTCGGGTGGTCGGGTGGTCGGGTGGTCGGGTGGTCGGGTGGTCGGGTAAGAGGTAAGAGGAACAGCTGAGAGGCCAAGAATCAAAATTTGAGGCTTGAGGCATTTCTTCGCTTGCCTTCCAAAGAAAACAGGAGCGTGCATGGTCGCATACCTTTGTAACAGCGTTGGAAGTCGAGGATCTTTGATAACGTATTCCTCCATGTTTTCTACCGTCTTCTCCTTCAGCGTGCCCTGGAAATATGTATTCGGAATAAAACCGACAACTAGCAATGATTTGGTAAAAACATGCAGTGAACAGAGGTGGATTCATATCAGATTTTAACCAGTTCGCGCTGGAGGACGTATATAAACGCAAAGTTTTCCCCAGATTCAAAACGGATGACGCATAAACACGCCACGAGCAAGGCCGGCAATGTCTGTCAGCAGCGAGCAAGGCCAGAAATGTGTGGGTGTGCTTCCCGGTACCATCGGCTTGAACCCGCCTCCGATCGAGTTTCGTTAAAAATAATCCCGCGCGTCGGCTCGGTGATGTTAAAATAATCCCGGCGCGAACTGGTAAAAAAACACACCAAATATTAGAAAACTGACGTGACTACTTGCATCTGTCTATATTTACCATCAAACTTTTTTTTTTTTTTTTTCTCTTCTTTTTTTGAGCTGGTCAACACACAAGAAGGTCACATTAATTTTTTTTTTTTTTTTTTTTTTTTTTTTTTAATTTGACAGATGAACATGTATTATAATCATTTTGCCTCTAAAGATGATCTTGTTAGAACGGTACATGTGTGAAACGTACCCGTATGTGAACGTAATCGACAGAGTTGCGGATGTCTTCAAAGATACTTTCCCACGATAGCATCAGGTCACCCTTCTTGACCCCGGTGTCGGTCTCTGAATAGTCAGGGGACGTGCTGAAGTAGTTGACCAGACACGCAAGCAGGTAGGTTTCTGGATATCGGGAGAAAATAGAGAATCCATTCCATTTAGCTTAAAGGTAGTATACACCATTTGCAGATATCGAAAAAATTTACTACCGAATTATTAAAAAATATCTTACTTATTTAAAAGTAAATAATGATTGTAGGCATCCAGCAAAATGAGGGCCTTAGATATCCTGTAATTGTTCCAAAAAATTGAATTGTATAAACCAAAATTCATTCTCGCCGTCCGGCGAGAGCGAAAAAACAGAGATAACATAAGAATAACTGCTCGACGCCGGTGGAAAACAAACGCTGTTTTTCATGCTTTTCTCGGCATCCATGAATGTAAAAATTGGGACAGGTCAGTTAAACGATATTTACTATAAAATACAACCCCCCAAATCCACCCATTCCTGATAATTCAACAAATTACCAATGGTGTATACTACCTTTAAAGGTAGTATACACCATTTGCAGATATCGAAAATATTTACTACTGAATTATTAAGAAATACCTTACTCAATTTAAAGTAAACAATGATTCTAGGCATTCAGCAAAAGGATTGCGATAGATATCCTGTAATTATTCAAAAAAATTGAATTTTATAAAGAAAAATTCGCTCTCGCCGGACGGCGAGAGCGAAAAAACAAAGATAACATAAGAATAACTGCTCGACCCCGGTTGAAAACAAACGCTGTTTTTCGTGCTTTTCTCTGCATCCATGATTGTAAAACTTCGGAAAAGTCAGTTAAACGATATTTACCATGAAATACAACCCCCCAAATCTACTCATTCATGATAATTAAAGCAATTACCAATGGTGTATACTACCTTTAACCCTAACCATCCCAAATCCTCCAAAATCATTTATGCAAATTGCAGGATTTTGCAGGATTGAGGTCACTTTGAAAGTTGATGCATCAGAGGAATTTGCAGGATTGAGGGTGTTTGGGGTTTTTGCCACTGGAGGATAATGCAGGATCCAGGTCATAAGGCCTAAACTAATGCTGGATGATTTTGCAGGATCGAGGTTACTTGGTATTTATCCAAATAAGGATTTTGGAGGATTGAGGTTATTTGTTACTTTGTACTTTCACACTGCTCATGCTCTATGCACATTCTCCAAAGAGCTTCAGTCAAGGTGTAACGCTCGGTTCAGACAGGCATTCCACAGTCGCGCCGAACCAAATGAGTGAATTGAGTCCGACGTCTGAAACGAATAAGGGCGACAAGACGGCGAACGATCGACTGCTGGAGTTGTTAGAGCAACTCAGGAGCGACTTGATTTTAATTTGGTTCGGCGCGACTGTGGAACGCCTGTCTGAACCGAGCGTAATTTATGTGTCAAGGATAGGAAGCTTGTTCCATACCAAGGGTCATGTGTGCAGACCCTTGTTGCAATAGGGCACTTTAGCAGCTGTTTGTTCCATGTTTGGCTGCTTTATAGCTCAATGGTAAACCCTCTGCAGGATTTTGCAGAACTCGGGTTATGTGTAAGAAAAATAGGGTAGGGAGTTAGGGTTAATAAAGGGTAAAACAAAATAATAATTAGTATATCAAGTCTCCTCTTGTATTTATCACCTGGAAGATTGAAGAGAGTGTTGAGGATGAAGAGTCTCTCGTCATTGCTCTTGAGGGCCAGAAACTTGTTGGGGTACAGCTTGAGGACCTCGTTGGAATGCAGAAAGCGAAAGCCATGAACTGCTACTAAGATGTTACCATACGGGTCCATCTAATACAAATTAGGGGGGAAATAAATACTTTAAAACACTTTTGCTGAGGACCCATCTGGTAGATGAACTGCCACCCCCCCCCCCCCCCCCCCCCCCCCCACCTCATTTTTTGGAATATTTATTAACCATTGTTTATTGCAAGTAGCGACTGTTTCATGAGTAAGGATTTTAGCCACATGAAACAGCCGTAGACTAGAATCATATGTGACCCAGCACGAGTAAATGAGACACTTTGCGGCAAAAATGAAAATAGAGATTTTGATTTCATCATTTAAAGCTAAACAAGCTTTAAATGATGAAATCAAAATCTCAATTTTTATTTTTGCCGCAAAGTGTCTCATTTACTCGTGCCGGGTCACATTTGTTGTGCAACATTTCATCAGTGTCTCTATTTGTCTTTAAATTTTTGCAGTTTCTGGGATCAATCCCCCTATTTAATGTACCTTCTGAGGTGATGCGCTTTCCATCACCTGGGGGGGGGGCAATCCTTTTTTTTCAGAAGACAAAGTGTGCATCTGATAATACTACAGACTTCTTGTATAGCGCACGTATCTACCAAGACTTGTACTCAAAGCATCATTATTATCTCTGCTTCTTGGGCCCGTGAAACATTCCAGATATCATCTCAGCTCCCAGGGGAGTCAGCTCAATGCTGCCGTTTCAATACGGTGTACAACTTGGCTTCTAGGAGCTAAACTTTTTTTTCAAGTAGGCTAATCATAACACCAAATATCACTTTTAATCCGAGAGGGTCAGGTGAAAAATCGGGACCCATTACTGATTTTTTTAGCCCAGAGGCGAGTACCTTGAGTAGGTTGCCGTGCATCTTATCAAAGAACAGCCCTCTGATGGGGAAGGAAGGGTCGTAGACAAAGCTGTACAATTCCTATGGAGAGAGAAAAAGAAAGAAACTTGGCTTCAATTAAAAAGTAACATTGGTCTGAGAAATATCAAAATATGTCACAAAATATGTCACTGAATATTCCACAAATATTCTGCAAAAATTAAGACAGGTTCCCTTTAAAAGTTCTCTGCGTGTACCATGGAGGAATAAGCTTGTATCCTGCAAACTATTTCTTTAGTTTTCATTCTCATAAAATACAATTTGTCCGTATATTTTATTTAAATGGGAAGCACTACTTTTTTTTTCTATTGTTTCAATACAGTACTTTGCTTTTGTGCCCAAAACACATACAAGATACCTGCAAATTTTAGGCCGCAAAATATTTTTGAAATCTTTGAAGCAATTACCTTGTGGGTCAGTTCCACTGAAAAGTGTCGGATGTACATGTTGTCAACATTATTTATCATAAAGTGGATTTTCATTCAAAACAAAATGTACATGTATCAGTAAAGCAGAATTTAAAAAAAATTGATCCAAGATTTGTTTCATGCTTTTTTGTTATTAATTTTTTTAGTTGCTGAACAGTGTAAGAATTATAAACTACATTTCAATAAAATACCGGTACATATAAAAAGCTTCGGAATGACGTACATATTTGTATTTATGGCATATAGATTTTTAAGATAGGCACCTTCGTATTTTTGTACAAATTGTAGGTACAGTATAATTGTATGTGCATGCACACATAAAACTGAGAACCACTTTACTTCAGCGGCTGAAATACTTGTGACCACCCCCCCCCCCTACTCCCACACACACACATCTCCCCCACCATCCTTCCTTCCCCCAACCACCACCACCACCACACCCATCTTCCCCCACCCTCCCTACCCCACCCCCTGTCTGTCATCAGGAACACATTTGTCTAGACACCAGAAATATATTTTAACCTTAAATAACAGGCAGAGAGTTTACTGAATTTCCTTTTTTTATATATTAACAAGAAGTAACAGAGATCCTCTTGTATCAGTAAAAGTGAGAGTCATGTATGTAGGAAGGTTGATCGTACTTTCTGACAAAATCTGAGTCACCTCCGCGTTGTACCGAATAATAATGATGACCCTTAAAGCTCAGTAGCCCATCTGTTGGTTTTTTGCATTTTTCTCGTGTGAAGCAGCGAAAGTGCTCTAAAGAAATGTGCTTAACCAGTTTGCGCTGGAGAACGTATACACGCAAAGTTTTTCCCAGATTCAAAACGGATGACGCAAAAACATGTCACGAGCAAGGCCGGAAATGTCTGTCAGCAGCGAGCAAGGGCGAAAATGCGTGGGTGTGCTTCGCAGTACCATCTTCCTGAACCCGCCTCAAATCGATTTGGGTTAAAAATAATCCCGCGCCTTGGCTCGGTGAATGTTACAATAATCCCGGCGCGAACTGGTTAACACACAACCTGATGAAGTTTTACCTGTGGGAATGTTGTATATTCTGAGAAAACAATAAATGTAATACTAAGATTTTGATTTCAATTCAAAATTTGCCAAGTCACAATTTGCATACAATTTGCATTTAAAACGCATTTTCATTCAGCCAATTGCAGCTATAAGCGTGTCTTGTGGTTCAAATCGTGGTTCAAATTACTCAATATCTCCTGCTGACTGGTCACACGAGGGCAGTATGACTGGACTTCCCAGTTCAGCAAAAGTTCATCCCACAGGAAAACAAAATGTTGCTGTTTAATATTCTTTATCCCCCTTCCACCTGTGTTATATTAAGTGCTTGCACTTTCTTAATTTAACCTTGAACTGGGGACGTTATATCAGGATGAACAAGTGTACCGATGTGAATATGAAGGGTGACATTTGTAACAAAAATTACACAAGATAGAAACAAGGAACTAGGGAAATCCACACATGAAATTTCGCCTGAACAAAATAATATTCCCAAACAAATTCTGGCAAAATGAGATAAACCTGTGCACAGACCATCGTGAAAAAAATATAAAAATTAATAATAAATAAATAACAAAATATTTTTTAAAAATGATTTTCAGATCGATTGATATTTGTAATATTTGTAATATTTGTAATCATTTTTTTTTTTTGTAATAGAATAAAAATGTTAGATAAAATTGTAAAACAAATTACGACTTTCATTTTCGAGAATACAAAAATTGGATCTTTAGTTTATTATTACACGTATGATGTATGACCGAAATAAACTCGCAACTAATGTGGCTCACCGCATCTACTAATCCAAACCTAACCACAAAACACAAATGAGGAAATTTGATCTCCTTTGAACATGCCGTCATATTGTCGTCAGGAAATTGTAACAGAAATCTGGGGAAGTTGATTGTCTGTATAGTGGTTTAGCCTACGCTCACAAACTGGGGACCAATTTCATGGCTCTTGCTAACCACAGAGTTTCGCGCTTACTGTCACATTTCTGTACTAACAGCGCTAGCAGAAAACAATTATGGGCTAACCCTGTAAGCACAGAATGCTTTAGTTATGGGATCATCGAGATGTATGCAAAAAATGTGCATAAGCCTCGCAAAGCCATGAAATACATTTACTGCTACAGTATTTTTTCACTAATGGTAAGCAGAGCCAAGTAATTGGGGCCTGAAGCCAATTTCAATTGAGCAAAACACATTTGCATAGCATAACACATTTGCATAGCATAACACATTTGCTTAGCATAACACATTTGCTTAGCATAACACTTTTGCTTAGCATAAAAAATTGCTTAGCACAAACATTTGCTTTTAAAAGCACAAAAATGTGCCTAGCACAAAACAGTCGTGCTTAGTAAAATAAACCAGGTTACCAGCTAAAACTCCATGTGCTTTTCATGCTCAGCCCAAACCAGCTGAATATCTGTCACAAACAATATACATCACCTACAAAACATTTGGTCTGTAACCCTGTTTTTGACAAGGAAGAATTTCCATGCTAAGCAAATTTGTGTGCTTAGCAGCTCCATGAAATTTGCCAGGCTGGTATTTGCTGTATAATGCCCAGCAGATATATGTACATAATTACGGTATATCGACTCGATATCAATTAAATTATACATTGTTCTTCATTCCATTTGTTTTAAAAGGCAATTCATTTCAGGGTCGTGTGCTTTTGACTGGAGCGAGTGATTAAAAAGGAAGACGCAATTAAACAAAAATTTGAGACTCAAAATGACGTAACATTTGGACAAACCTGAGGGTAACCAATGGAGACTAAACGCTCGATGACCAAGTCAAACCCAAGCTGCTCATACTGTGGGGATTTGTACACTGTAAAAAACAAATAAAAATTGACAAATGTCATTTACTATTAAGCCCATCTCCTAATGTATGAAGTCAAGGCTTTTTTGTGTTCTTCTCAAAAAATAAAGTTTGTTTAGCCCTGTTCGCACTGGACTTATTATGATAAAACATACCGAGACGATGGGTACTTTTCCCATTTTAAGTCCAGTGCGGACAGCCTAGAACGTTTTCCTCTCAGTTACTTCTCCTGAGTCCAGTGGTTACTTCTACCGGCCAACTGCTGCCCGGGAAAACTTCCCTGTTCACTTTTCCCTAGACGATAAGTTCAGTGCGAACAGCGCGTGTCGGTGAAAGCGGCCCAGGAAAACGTTCATCCGGCCCCCCAGTGCGAGGTCATGCTACACAAGACACCGCGCATGCGCTCTTTGCATTCCGTGCGGGCACGCTGATGCAAGCAAATCGCATCGTGATCACATTCGCATGTGGTTCTGCAAAAAGATTACGTAGAGTTGGGGTTCCTTTGGTCAATATTATGGCAGATATTATTATTGATACAGTCGGAAGTTTGATTGGTGCTACCAGTGCATCATATCCAGACGATAATAAAGAATGTCAACGTGTCTTACGCCGAAAGAAAGCACGACAACGGATGCGTCGGCTAAAAACCGACGATGGCGTCAATAATGCGATCGGACACAAAAAAGCGCGCGCGCAAATGGGTACACCGGGGTCAATGCAGAAAGTTCACGCAAAGCGACCTCACGAGTCATTATAATGACAGCTCGGCTACTTCTCACGCGGTCTCGGTAAAATTTTCCCGTGTCGAAAGTTCAAGTGCGAACAGCGGTAACATTTGACCATTTTTTATTTTACCATCGTCTCAGTAAAACCTTCCCCCAAAAAGTCCAACGCAAACACGGCTTTTGTTTGTATCTTACGAACTAAAAGTTGGCCGTACAAGATTTTAAAATGCTCATACGGCAAATTTTTAAAATCTCCTTTGAACTGGCAGATGTTATAGATGCTCCTACTTTAACCTCTGTTTTAACACAAATTTTCAGGAAAAAGCACAAATGCCAATGAATGTTAAATGTACATGTTTTTTATAATACATGTACGTTGTTTTTATGATCTAAACCGTGAAACGGCCATACATATATGGATGATAAATTCATGAAAACATGCACTACTGTCTAAATTATGGAAGAAAAGTAGAAAAAAAAACACGTTGCAACGTTTGCAAGTTGCAACTTAATTGGTTCATTATAGACAAATCCCTGTACTGCATGTCGGTGCGCTGAAGTAAGTGTTTGGACGCAGCAGAATGTACAAATTTACCGAAATTATATAGCGACGACCACCTTATACTGCATGTAGTCTATGCTTTTAGACTACATGAATGATGTACGTATGACGTAACTTACTATAATTTGTTGTTCTCCTTTATTCCTAATTTGATATATCGTTTACATTTTTTAAATTGAAATGATTTTTTAAATTGTATTAAAACGTTCTTATCTGGGTAGAAAAGAAATCATGAAAATGTAATAATCAAATAAGTTAAGAGAGCCTAATATTACAATCTTAACAAGATCTTTTTCAGTGGCAAAATGGCTGTGTAGTTATACATGAAACAAACATATAAAAGGGACAAGCAAGCATGATGCCTAACAGGGTTGAAAGGAGAAACACAAAAGAGAAATGGGAGAACCAACACAAAAGGAGGATTAGGCCAAGGAATGAAAGACAAGGTCAGAGTGGGTAGGAACAGAAAGAGAACAAAGGGGGTAAAAGGGTGCAAACCTGGGTGGGGAACAAATAGGGAAGGGGTGAAACCACAAGGAAAGGGTCCAGGGTGAAGATCAGATGGAAGAACTAACAAAGAAGTGTGAATGGGGTTCATGGGGAAGGGGGGAGGAAAAGGAGTGGGCAAAAGTATTACAAGAAAGGGGTGTAAAAGGAAATGGACAAGAGAAACCAGAAAAGTAAGAAGAAAAAAAAGAAAAAAAAAATTAAAATTAAAACTATATTATGAACTGTATGACATACATACCAATACATACAGTTCAAAAATATTATTGTTTTTTACTTTAATTTTTTATTTTTTACCTGTTTTGAGTTTAAAAAAATAAAATTCAAAAACCTACTTGCGAGTGTGTAGTCCATGTCGAAACCGTAAAATCTGATCTTCTCCATGTTCAAGCTGCGATTAACGAAGATGCGCTTGTGCGTCTGTCGTCGGTACTTCTTGTGGAGAGGCTGGGAGCCCAGGGAAGACTCAGAACTCAGGCTGTTTTGAGAATTCATCATTGTGGTCGAGTTGGGATCACGGAGGACGAAGTTGGGATCACGGAGGACGAAGTTGGGATCACGGAGGGCGAGTTGGGATCACGGAGGACGAAGTTGGGATCACGGAAGACGAAGTTGGGATCACGGAGGGGGGGTGTGGCAAAGCTGATGAGATGGGGAAAACAAAATATTTTTAAAAAAATCAACCAACATTTTTGCTAAAATTGCCTTGGTCTAGAGGGTCATTCCGTGCTAAATCACAGAGGTCCGATTTTGGATTTGGTGAAAACTTTTTTTTCTTCTAAAAATACCTCGGCGTGTGTCATGAATCATTGATCACCCAATTCCAGGTCGTTTCCGAGATGTACGGTATGACCCCCAGGGTCTGCATATGAATCTGAAGAAAAAAAATGCCAAAATGACCCTCTCTTTTGATGGACACTTCACCCAATAGGCAAACAACTTGAACTTACTTATCTCAAAATAATATATCCATCAACATTTGGCTGGTATTTAAAAAAAAAATTACGTAAAATTATATACTAACGGTAAGATTGGTATATACCAAAACTACAACTTTGTTAAAAGAGCTCTTTAAATTTTCCCTATAATTTGTTTAATTTACCACAAAGCAAACCACAATTCTCCAATGCAGGGACAATGACATACTACATACAGTACATGTACACAGTACATTTGCCAACATTTTGTTGCTTGATCCCCTATTTTCTTGTTTAATTACCCGTACAAGAGAATTAATAAACTCATAATTCCCAGTAAACACTTTGCTTTTTTTTTAACAACCAGCTGTTTCAGATTTCATGTGTGCAGTCTACTGTATCCCTGCATGTACAGCACTCTGTATTGTATATGCTGATAACTGAATGATGAATGCAGTTCATAAAATTGACCCAAGTCATCAAATACACACATTTAAATACAGGCACTGTGTGAGTTCATTGTGTGTACAAGCCACCAGCATGTCTAGGCCTAAATAAACCATTCTATTGAAGTGCTGATTTTATGGTAATTTTACGGACTACAATAGTAAATCTGCCAATATAAAAAACTGCAGGGTACATTACACCAAGGTCAACAGTGACAACAATGACCAGATAATTATGGTTCAATTAAAGTGCAGGTATGGGTTCCTGGGGAAACATATTTAACCATGCAGTTTGCGCCGGGATTATTTTAACATCACCGAGCCGAGGCGCAGAATTATTTTTAACGAAACTTGATTCGAGGTGGGTTCGGGCCGGTGGGTTCGGGCCGGTAGTGCCGGGAAGCACACCCACGCATTTCCGGCCTTGCTCGCTGCTGACAGACATTTCCGGCCTTGCTCGTGACGTGTTTATGCGTCATCCGTTTTGAATCTGGGGGGAACTTTGCGTGTATACGTCTTTCGGCGCAAACTGGTTAATAACACGCCCTCAGCCCTTTTGGCTAAGAACCACCCTCATTCCTGCAGAAAATCCTCAAACTGCAACCATGTAAAAACTGGGATTCATCCTCAATCCTTCAAAATCATCCGTTATTTTTTAAAAATTTGTTCAGTGGAGGGTGAACCATTGCCTTAATTCTTCAATATCGTCCCACTAGTCGCTGCCACTAGTCGCTGCCATGAGTCGACTCAGTGCCGATGACATTCAGAAGCAGTGCGTTTTGTCAATGGCTACGGCCATGGCTGCGACCATCCTGTGAGGATCGTGATGGCAAGTGTTGGAGTGTGTTTGTTCAGCACGGCATTCGTGGCTAACTCAACTGCTTTCACCCAAGTCGATCCGGGTGAGCTACTCGAACGCACTGGCCTTATTTTGAGGTTAAAAAATCCTCAAAAAAATAATTCCCATACAAATTAGATAAGAGAAAAACATACATCTAGCAATAAAATGGATTAACCTAAAAAAATGCAAAACTCGGTCAAGTTTTTTTACATGTACAACAATTCATGCATACACACGTACACTTATGCAACTTAATTTAGGCATACAATTACATTTAAAGGAAATCATATACATGTACATCCATTTTTAGAAATTGATGGATTTGGGGTAGTAGTATTGTCTAGTAAATATAATTACACTGACTTGTTTAAAGGTTGTATTCGTAATCGTATGTGTTGGAAAAACAAAGAAAAACAAGCATGTTCTTGTTAGTCTCATTCCCTGACCCCAATTAAGATGAAACAGAGCAATTTATAAACGTCAGGGAATTGTACGGTCAGGAAACCAGTCCAGCTGGATTGTACTCGTTAATATCGATAATTGCTAAAAAAATACGGACTAACAAAAATATGATAAATTGGAGGTAGTATTTCAAAGAAGCCTGTTGGCCAACCAGCGCTGGAGAATGATATAAAAATACCACTTTTCTTTAAAATAATGACACACCAGGTGCCATGATTTTACAGGATGCTTTAGACTGTCATTCACTACAGCAACAGTGCAGTATAATGATTTCATAATGAATTGGTAGTTTTAGTTTTTTTAATATTTGCAAATGTGTTGTATATTCCCCTAAAGGTAGGATACACCATTTGCAGATATATCGCAAAAATTTACTACCGAATTATTAAGAAATCCTTACTCATCTGAAAGTATCGCGAAAAAACACAAATAACATAAGAATAACT
Organism: Crossaster papposus; assembly: GCA_037893245.1. Taxonomy (NCBI): domain Eukaryota; kingdom Metazoa; phylum Echinodermata; class Asteroidea; order Velatida; family Solasteridae; genus Crossaster; species Crossaster papposus. The sequence continues at coordinate 494,073 of JBAIAA010000350.1, read as the reverse complement.
GCTCGACGCCGGTTGAACACAAACGCTGTTTTTCGTGCTTTTCTCGGCATTCATGATTGTACAAATTCGGTAAGGTTAGTTAAACGATATTTACTATAAATACAACCCCCCGAATATACCCATTCATGATAATTCAAGCAATTACCAATTACCTACGGTATGTGTAGAGCCAAACTCTGACAATAATCAAACAAGATATATCTCCACACAGACAGGGTAGGAACACTTTGAACTCAACTTTTCTGGTAAATGATACGAATTGTCCCTGAAGCCACCAGGCCTACAAAGGGCAAAATTTAGGGTCAAAGGAAAAAATATTGATCAAACTTGGATCTCAAGGCAAATGAACCGAACAGAAGCACCAACCTTGCAATGGATGGGTTACTCCTTTGAATGACAAAAATACAGAAAAGATTGGGTTTTCAACCAGTCAACAATGTTTTATTTTAGCACATAATACGGTATTTTGGTATATTTCACAAAGTACAGTATAATGCAGTATAATGCATGGTATAATGTAATACGAATCCCAAAAATATCAAACAGACATTTTTGTTTTTTGAAGCTTTGAGAACCAGTGACCTCCAAAGCACTCAGAACACTTTAGCTGGTCTACACAACACATACTGCTTTTTTTTCTTCTAAAATTACAAAGCCATCATTATAGGCTACATTTGTAAAATGAAAAATAATAATCTACAGTTGATATTTAGTTTTATTACCAACTAAATCACAAAATACCAGTTACATGTAACTTCTATTGATTTTACTCAAAATACGTGTTTTTCAAAGCAGTGCTATTGGCAGCCTAACCCTGTCCCAAACCATCTAGCCCAAGCCCATCAAACTCCAACTGTAGGTTTTGCTAGGTTTTTTTACCAAACATTAGCAACTTGTTGGACTTTGTTTAACTGAGTACAAAAGGCACTAGGGAGACCCTGTTAAATTCTCTGTGAGGTTCAAGGCAGAAAGGCACGAGACTTGTAAAAATGTTGGAGCTTGGGGGAATGCACCTACCGTAGGCATTTATTCGTGGGTGAGCTCACGGCTGCTCACGGCACAGTGAAGTGGAGGTGAACTTGAGGCTACAGTATGTTGGCTATTTAGGCCAGTTCTGCCGGAGGATTTTATTATTTGTTCTGTGTAGAATGGCTGGCCTTGTGTGTAGTGTGAAACGATCGCACCTTATACACGGGTCAATACCCGTGCAGCACAAATGCTGGTGTTGCGTTGAGTAGTGTGAAAACGGCGTGGAACTGAAACCCACAGATGTCTGTTATGCAAGGCCAAATACAAACAAAATCAAGTCTAGCGTCCTTGCCCGCTTCTTTTTTGAGGTCACCTTCTTTTTCTTATCTTTTTTCTTTTTGAAAAAAAAATATAAAAAAAATGATAAATTTTATTATCTTTTTGTAAAAATAAATAAAATAAGATTGTATTTTTAGACTTTAGCATCACTGTGTACATGCTGTGGAAATAGTCCATTAGTACGTACGTCTGTTAGAGACCATTTTCAAAATTAGCTTGGCAGGTTGTCTTGAAAAATGTGTCGGCGGCCATTTTAAATTAAAAAAAGAAGAAAAAAGGGCCTCCTCCTTCCTTTTTTCAAAAAGGCAGTACGCTAAACATGTTTTTTAAATTTATTTGGCCCAAATCATAATTAGTGCACGACCATTTCACAGGAGTGAGAGTCCTAATTTATTAGACAAGGGTCAACCCCAAGCCAAAACTACATGTAGGTGCAACCAGTCGGCTGTTAATTACACACACAGTGGTAGTAGTATGTGTGTACAAGTCATCTGACCTGCGATCCCTGCACAATCCAGGGGCTTCTGTCTCTGCGTACCCGTGTTGGACTTTAGACAATGGGAATACGTACATGTAAATGTAGATGTACAGTGTACATGTAGATGTACAGTGTACGTACATGTAGATCCTTGGCCTGCATAATCTACACACATAAACCTCTCATCTTGCCTTCCCCGATGAGGTGGACAAATTAAAAACATTGAATTTTGTAACTATCTTTAGAACTACAAGCATTACAACAAGAAGTGTTGTAGAAGACAAAAAGATCTTTCATTTGAGTGGTGTGACAGTGAAATAGTAAAATGTAGCATGATTTTAGGTTTAAAAAACCTGTTTTTTTGCTAAAATCATGGATTTTGGGTACTTATTGTGGCACCTAGTTTTAACATGCAAAACATGAGTGATATCAATATAACACTTTGTTTCACGTTTTATATCCCATTTTAAGATTTTTTTTATGCAAAGACATTACGGTACATTTTTATCCATGTCCTTTTTTATTGTAACGATACTAACCAACATTAAATGTAACCATCACAACTCCAGTGTACTGTGTATGTTGTAATATTTGTTATTCTTAACTGTATAGTAGACCTACATGTAGACGTGTAGGATGTACTTATGGTAACATATAACTGGGACTTGAAACTCGGATCTTGATGCAAGAGTAAAATAAAATGTTGTAACTTGCTAAAAATGTAACGTTTGTAACCATGGAATTGCCCATATCCATATTTCACTTTTACCCCAACCCCCTAAAATAATTTATTAGAAACCTTCTTCACTTAAAAACACCATATGGTAAACTCTACCATCAAACTGTTGGACTCTAATTCTGGGGTTACATACAAGATTTAAAGATTAACCCAATGTATTCGCCATACACATCGTAAGCGTCATAGGCCAGTAAAATCACTATAAATAATACTAACAAATATGCAGTTTCACGCAAGCTAGCGAGGGCAGTGCTATTTTCGATGTCCTTTTTCCTGTTGGCAGTCAGCATTGTGACCTATTTTTTTTAGTAGGTACATTGTACATTACAGGCAAATTTGGTCACAACTTTTTAATTGAAACTGTCTGCCAAATGACAACATATTAAAAAAAACAAAAAAAATAACTTTGCACAGGGTTAATCTATTATGACCCCTGACCCCTCATTTTATTTGTAATTCGTTTTACTCTATCCAGCGATATAAATTATAATATTTAAAAGAATTGAAGCAACTTAAAATTGTCATGAAAGTGTTTACTAAAATCATGTAGGCCTACACAACCAGAATATTTTTTTTATAAATGAGTTTTCAGCACACTGACTAAAATTTGTTACAAAAGGAACGAACAAACCAAAAATATTTAACAAGAAATTAATAGCAGCATACAGTATATATGCTATGGAGGATTTATTTTTAGAAAAATAAAATTTGAAATTAAGTGGGTCTGTTTCCCATCTCAACATCAATGTCTCGGCACAATGACAAATACCAGACAAAATTCGTTACAAAAACGGCCTAACTATAGAATGCAGGGCCCAGCATATGACATAGAATGGAGTGGCCCTGTATATTGGGGTATATACAAGGTTAGGGTCAGTCCATTCTATGTCCTAAGGTAAATAAAGTCGAGAGTTGTCAGTGGGCCCTGCATTCTATAATTGCTCTATGCAGTCTGCGTGATAAGGCTACATGCAAGACATGAACACGGAGGACATCGTTAACGTTGAATTGTAGTTTTGTACACATTATGTACACATTATGTACGTGTATTTAAATATATGTGATCCGAAACTGTCGAATGTGTTTCACAACTGTCCATTCCTGTATGAAGATATTTTGTTTTAACCAGTTCGCGCCGGATGACGTATATAAACGCAAAAATTTCCCAAAATTCAAAACGGATGACGCATAAACACGCCAAGTTCAAGTTCGGAAATGTATGTCAGCAGCGTGCAAGGCCGGAAATGCGTGGGTGTGCTTCCCGGCACTGTCAGCCTGAACACGCTTCGGATCGAGTTTCGTTAAAAATAATCCCGCCCGTCGGCTCGGCGTTGTTAAAATAATCCCGGCGCGAACTGGTTAAGTAACTTCAGGAAGACAAATGTATCACTCGGTCTCGGACAAAGAAACTCTTTGTATGATGGTGGATGTAGTCTATATAAAAAGTGATCACAGTGTCACAGTAATTAATCCTATTCTTTTGTTTGTTATTTAAAGCAATTGCTATAGTAATACTGCTACGTTATAATTAACCAAATTAAAGATGTCTTCAATTATTTTTAACCCACTTTGAGTTGTTGTTTAATTCGGACTGCAAAATATCCTACGAGTTCGTACCACCAGATTTGCAATTGCTGAGTTTTCCTTCAAGTGCAATTAAAAAGGGGGAAAATGTTAAAACTGTTTACTAATGAGTACTGACTACTGTACTACTGCCATGTTTAATATTGCTAGAACCATAGAGCTGTTCCTTGCTCTATGCTAGAACCAAACAAAACAGTCATTCAATCATCGACAAAGCGAAGCTGGACGAGTAGAATGTTCAGCTTCACGAGCCAGGATTTCAAAAAGTACTCACCTCAAATTAGATCGAATGCTCGTATGCTAAAACAGTAGCCTCTTTATTTTGTCCAAAGTATGGCTCGGTTATTATGAAACAAATAACAATGTTGTTTATACAATGTACATCGCCTCCTCTTGACAGCTTATTGCCAGCTCAGCTGCTATCGTATTGTGCAACAATGAAATTTTGTTGTCCGCAAGATTTTATCGACCGTTCAAACAAAATTGTAGTCGGGTTACCACAGTGAAAGGGTATCATTTGGTAAATCATAACAGACGTCTAAGTGCGCTACCATTTCACCCAGGGTACCATTAAGAGCCTTTTCCAAACCTTTGCTTCGTCTTCGGGTTCGCCTCCGAATTCCGAATCACTGACAAGCAACTAGAAATTAAAGCCAATGGAAATAGTCTAACTTTTGGGTTCATATTAATCGATTGAATGTTTCTTAAGCAAAACAGGCATCAAAATGTATTAAAAGAAGGGGATCTAGCAGTCAGGAATCTAAAATCGCCTTAAGCCAAAGACAAGGACGAAGCCAGGGATTCGAAAAGGCCCATAGAGGGTGCTGTAACAAGATAACGGTTGTCCCAGTTTGGGGGCGTGGCACAACTAGTGATTTATGAAAACTTGTTTAAAGTTTCGAAGTAGGATATTAAAATTATGAAAACAAAAGCTTTTGCCCCCAAAAAAATCGTTAATCTTTTCCAAAGCCTCGCTCAGTTGCATGTTGTAAAATAAAGTCGACAGGAGTTCAACTATATGAAGAAAGATATAAGCAAAGGTGACCCCCCCCCCCCCCCCCCCCCCCTCTTCAAATTTTGTGGTGGTCATGAAAAGTATGAAAAGGTCTCCACACTCAAGGACATTCTAAAGAGCTTGTTTATGTCTCCACATGAAATTTTGTGTACAAAGTATAGGAACAAAACAAAGAACAGATGTATGTTTATGCTCAAACTTTGTCATTTTATTCAAATGGAACACACACACACACATAGCTTTACCTTACATACGTACTGTGGACATTCCGGTCTTAAGGTTGGCTAAATACTTATTTTTCTGCTTTCCAGAAAAATATTGAACCCCAAATGTATCTTTTGGGCCTCTTCTGTAGCTGTGTGTTCCCCTTTATTTTTCTATATATAACCTTAACCCATTTTTACCCTAAAATCCTTTTTCAGCGAGGGAGAACTGGGCTGTGAACATGAACAAGTCCACAATCGGCAGTAATCTCTTCCCGCATCCTGTGGACGTCAATTGTTCGGAGGTCAACAGTACGTATGAAATGTCTGTATATTATTATGTACAGCACTACAAACTAAAAATACAAAACAAAAAAACTAAACCAAACTCTATAAAAATTAGGCTATAAAAAATACTGACCATTATTTTAAAGAAAATATGATATGTAAAATAACATTAAAACATGATTTTTTTCAAGTTATGGAATCGCAGAGAAATCAATTGTTTGCGTATACGCTAATTCAAACCTTCGTAACTAAAAACTATACAATAAAACTAATAGTAATAATATTAATACAAACTTTCTTTAAAAAAATAAGACAAATTGCTTTTTTAGTTAACAAACTATAAGTCATTTCTGCAGAAATTTACAATTCAGCCTCGTTAAGATGTAAACAAATTAATCAGCCTTCTGTTTTTATACCCCCCACCAAAAAAAAAATGCACAGCAATTTTAAAATATATAAGAGTACTTCTGTAATATTAATAAACCAGTTGATACAATTGGATAGTTTAATACAATACAGTTTATTGCAATACAATGTAAGTATAAAAAAAAAATGTTTTTACAGAAACAAGAAGTTCCTTGATTTAATAACAAAAGCTCTTTAACAAAACATGGGGGCCAGTGCTTTTCAATAACAGTGAAACAGTGGTTATATGCATCTTACGCTCGGTTCAGACAAGCGTTCTACAGTCGATCGTTCGCCGTCTAGCGCGCCTTGTAGCCCTTATTCGTTTCAGATGTCGGACTCAATTCACTCATTTGGTTCGGCGCGACTGTGGAACGCCTGTCTGAACCGAGCATTAAAGACACAATGGACCTGAATTGTTCTGAAAAACCTAAATAATACCATCATTGGTGAGTCTCTTAAGCTTTACCCAAACAACTTTCGTGTTCTGATCGGTTCGTGATAAATTAATCCATAAAAACCTGATACCAATCTGTTACCAGTTTTTTATTGACCTATCACGGTAGAATCCCGTCAACGTGTTACACTTGAACTAAGTTGCTGTTCGATATTTCCATTACTGAACTCAATACTCTGATTCTGCAGAATCAAGATATACAAATATCTAAATTCTTAAAAAGTCAGGTTTTAAGCTCAATTTGTAGTGGCAGGTCACAAATCCTACTCGCAAGGTCCTAAGTTTAGGAAGTAAGACCACACTGCCAAGGTGCTCCACGATAGGTTTTCAACCCCAATCTCTCCCTCTCTCCAAAAAAATGTACTGCCTAAAAAAAACAATTTACATGCGTCCATATAACCAGTGTCTGGGATCAACGTAAATGGTGCCTTTGATATTAAAACTTTTGTTAAAAAGGCACAAAGACCAAATATTATACAGAAACAATTCTTCAAAACTTTGATGTACGGTAACAAAGTAGGCAAATCTCATAGAGCATTACAAAATATCAAGTACAAGAAAATTTCCAATAGTAAAAACATGCCGCGATTAATATTCTTCAAAATACAGAAAGCAAAAGCTAATGCGGTAAAGAAATAAATGAAGAAAAAACACATTAGATTTGACCACACATTCTAAAGGAAATTTGTGTGTGTGTGAAATAACTTTTTTGTTTACTTTTCTTTTTTTAAGAAACATATAAGGCCTATCTATTTTAATAACAAAAATAAATTTGCTTTAAATCTGAGTATATTTTGCAAGTCTAAGGGCCTTTTCGAATCCCTGGCTTCGTCTTCGTCTTTGGCTTAAGGCGATTTTTGACTCCCAACTGCAAGATCCCCAGCCACATTCTGACGCCTGTTGTGCTTCAGAAACATTCACCCGATTGATGTGAACCCTAAAGTTAGACTATTTTAATTTTTTTCCATTTCCATTTGCTTCTCAGTAATTCGAAATTCGGAGGCGAAGCCAAACCAAAGACGAAGCAACGATTTCGAAAAGGCCCTAAGTATCATGCTTCAGTCAAAAAAAATTAAAATAAAATCACAAATATATGAATTTATTTGTTATATTAAATCAACTCCAACTAAACTAAACGGTATAGACAAACAAAAATCAAAATCAATTAGCCTCAATTGTCTCTTATTAATAGTTTCTTCACTTTTTATCTAAACATTATTTTTGTTGCATAAATTCTTAAAATTCACCAAATTCACCAAATTAACTTCAAAATCAAGGTGTTCATCTGGATTGAATTAAAAAACTAAATAGATATTTCCCGAAAATAAATGCGATATACAGCAATCTGTTATCTTTTTATAATTTTCTCTCCCCTGGCTGTCCGAAGTCAATTTCGACGGCTGTTATATACTTAGACCCAACCTAAGAATCTGTGAAAAATGAAGTCTATAAACCGCTAATAAACTGTTTTTATTTATCAAAATTGCACAATAATTTTGTGCAAATCTTTCCCTTTTTTTTTAACATGGATATATTACATTTTCGAACAGAACTCCTAAACCACTCAAACTACTTTAGATTTTCGTTTAACTTTTTTTGTTTCTGAGAGTACTTAATCTCTTAAATCTACAACAAGAATTACATTTTGAATCAAGGTGTTCTCATGTTTAGAATATAAAAAAAGTATAACGAACGCAAAATTTAATCTAGATTTTGCCGGGAATGCGCGAGGGTGTCTACAGGCGTTGGTTGTCGACGGATGCCACGGCGAAGCTGGAACACTGCATGCTGTGCTGTACCCAGTCGGTGGATTGGCACTGGGGGCTACAGTAAGTCTGGTGATGACACAGGGAACACTCGAACTGGCCCACCAGACCGCACACGCACAACTTGGCCACATCTGGGTATGACGGAGCGGAAAAAAGAATCGGAGGGTTGAAGTCAAAATTAGGGTAAGGGTCAAAACTTTGAAGTCAGTTTAACCAGTTCGCGCCGGAGGACGTATATACAGGCAAAATTTGTCCTGAGATTCAAAGCGGATGACGCATAAACACGCCACGACCAAGGCCGGAAATGTCTGTCAGCAGCGAGCAAGGCCGGAAATATCTGTCAGCTGTGAGCAAGGCTGGAAATGTAATGGGTGCGCTTCCCGATACCATCGGCCTGAACCTGCCTCGGATAAGTTTTGTTAAAAATAATCCTGCGCCTTGGCTCTGGGAATGTTACAATAATCCCAGCGCGAACCGGTTAAACAAAAAAAGGCCGAAGTACATTTTAGAATAACTTGAAAATTGAACTTGAAAAACTCTTCAAAAGAATCACTTATATTTATAGAAAACACCATCTTCTAGAAGAGTAAGGGTTTTTCTTTCAGTTTTCAGACAAATTTAAAAAAAAAGGCTAAAGAAGTCCAATTATGCGTCTCATCAAAGACGCATTTTGGGATTTGTTTCCATTTGTAGTTGGTTCAAAATCAAAATCTCGGAATATGCAGCATTCACAGGGCTAAAATGTTGTCAAGCCTCACTCTTTAGATTCAGATTTGTTGCCGCTTCAAACGATAAAATACGGCACAACTGACAAATGGTATACTATACCTTTAAAACCCCAATCTTCAAAAAGCCGCAAGGAAATATCTGATTGACTTTGAAAAATACTGACAATGTACTCTTCAAAAAATGTACATCAACTTCAGACAAGTTCAGCCATATGGGCAGAGACGGTTTTAACCAGTTCGCGCAGGATGACGTATAAAAACGCAAAGTTTTCCCCAAATTAAAAACGGATGACGCATAAACACGCCAAGTTCAAGTTTGGAAATGTCTGTCAGCAGCGAGCAAGGCCGGACATGCGTGGGTGTGCTTCCCGGCACTATCGGCCTGAACCCGCTTCGGATCGAGTTTCGTTAAAAATAATCCCGCCTCTCAGCTCGGTGATGTTAAAATAATCCCGGCGCGAACTGGTTAAATTATAAACCTAGCCCTCCCTTTCACTCACCCTGTTCTTTGACCCAACGCATGAGCACGCAGTCCGAGGGGTAGATCTCGGACAGCATAGCCTTTTTCTCCCGAGCCCCGTCGATGTCGCTATGCGTCTCGTCCAGCAAGATGAACTTGTTGTCTTTCAGCTTGCCCGGCAGGACGCGCTTAATGTCGTCCCGCAGGGCTCGGGCCGTGCCCACCTTGTTGGCCTCGACCGCACCCAGCTTCTGAAAGGTGCCGTCGGAGTTCTTGACCATCACCATCATCTTGACACGGTCTTCTAGCACTGCGGGCCAAATAAAAAAAATAGAAAAGAAATTACACTTCAATCTTGATCAATTATTAAAATATGTTAACCAGCTAGCGTGGGGATTATTTTAACATCACCGAGCCGAGGCGCGAAATTATTTTTATCGAAACTCGATCCAAGGCGGGTTCAGGCCAATGGTACCGGGAAGCACACCCACGCATTTCCGGCCTTGCTCGTTGCTGACAGACATTTCCGGCCTTGCTTGTGACGTGTTTATGCGTCATCCGTTTTTAATCTGGGGAAAACTTTGCGTGTATATATACATCGTCCGGCGCGAACTGGTTAACAAAACGCAATCACAAACACAAGTTATTGACAAGGAGAAAAGACCCGGCCCAATATGTTGGACTTCAAATTGTTTTTGGAATTATGCATGAAGGGCAAAAAACTAGACAAAACCGACCGGTTTAAAGGTCTATTTTTTAGTTCCAGTCAAAGTGACTTGCATGTGGCCTTTGAAAAAGAGAGAAGATCTGGCCCCCCATGTTGGACTTCAAACTTACTTCGTTCCTCCTGCCCTGTAGGCTCGTTGTAGCCAGGCGGGAGGGAGGTCACCTGAATCTCCGGGGTGCGTCTGGGCGTGTTGGGGGACTCCCTGCCGGTTGGATCGAACCTTCACGTAGCAAACAAATTTGAATTACAAAATAATTTTAATCACAAAAAATGTTTAAATATCAAATGTTTCATAAGATGGATTTTGTGTTGGGAGACATTTATTCACATTGTATATTCATTGTTGTCCCACTGGCAGTACCCAGCTAATCAGATTCAAACCAGCCAGGGGCCAAATTCACTGAGCTGCTTAGCACACAAAAATTGCTTAGCGCGAACATTCTTCCTTGGAGAAAAATATAGGGTTAGCAACCAAATTTTTTAGGTGATAAATATTCTTGGTTTTTGCTTAGCATGAAAAGCAGTGGAGTTTTGGCTGCATGGTAATCTGTTTTTTTACTGAGCAAGACTTGTTTGTGCTAAGCAAATTTGGGTGCTTCATGATATTAGCCCCAGCCGACCCCGGCTAGCTCGGATGGTCGAGTTGTAAGACATCTGCACTAAAAAAACAGGAGGTTGTAGGTTCAGGTCACACCCGAGTCAGTGATTATTTTGAAAGAATCCCTTAAGACTGAGTATAAGTCAGTGAAGGGCCAAAGTCTAAATATTGAACTTAATTATTAAAGGGATCGTATACGTTTGGTAATTACTCCAAAAATTAATGGCAATAAAAACTTACATGGTAAGAAGTACAGCAGCTTTGGATAGTATAATGCATTTTTAGAAACTTTTCACTTCGAAGTACTGCGGTTATGGAACAAGATATCACTTTTTATCCCAAAAAAATTGGAATCTGAGAAGCGTTACTGCAGTGACGATTCTCAGAGTGTGTATTTCAATGCAGATTATGATTCTTCCTGCGTGGACATAACCGCTCTAGATTTTCGGCAATATCTTAAAATCGCTACCACCTTTTGAAATGAAATTTGTACAGGTTAGTTTTATGGTATATATCTATAACTATATAGGATTGAAACAAACAGTGGGTTCCAATTACCAAATGTATACGATCCCTTTAAGTCAAATAACTTGGATTACTGTGAGATATAGACGAATCGCTACAAACGTTTAATCACTTTTTTGTTTTAAAGGCTCAGATCATACTCAGCACGAAAGCGAACACGAATGCAATTTTGTGGCGTCGCAGCGACTTTTTGTGTTGCAAACTCGCATAGGTTGAGCACATTTTAACTCCGGCGATTTTTTCGCAGCGAATGCTAGCAACGTCGAATTTGTATTGCACTCGCTTTTAGCCGTGAAAGATGAACTGGCCTTAAGACTTACGCATCGGGTTCGTTGTTCAGCCTGAGTAGGGGGTTGCTGAAGGAGCCGGATCTTTCAAAATCCTTCAGTTTGAAATTCTCCTGGGCAAGTGGCGCCTCCTCGTTGAGAGCCGTCTTTTTGTCTGTGAATTGGTTGAAGAGGCGAGTTAAAAATGGAAGGCTCCGCAAGGAAGGTTGCAGCGTGCGTTATTTAAAAGGTTTCTAAATTGGGTACTCTGTGGAGACCTGAATACAGTGGAAGTGAAAAGGTCTCCACAGGGTATATTTCTATAGATGAAACGGTCTCCGCAAGGTTTTCACGAAATACATACTCATACTCAAAAACTACTGTTAGAAAAATTGTGTGCGTTGGTTAAAAGGTTTCTAAATTCGGTACCCTGTGGAGAACTGAACACAATGGAGACAATGGGAGTCAAAAGATCTCCACAGGGCAATTTCTATCTAGATGAAAAGGTCTCCACAGGGTTTTCACGAAATAGATATATGAATTTACTCAAAAACTAGGGTTAGGGTTAGTGAGTTAGTCTTGCATACGCACTGTGGACCTCCGAACAATATAGGTCCACACGATGAGGGAAGAGGTTACGGTTTGTGGACTTGCCCAGGTCCACAATCCGTTTTTCAGTCTCCAAAAAAGAGCGCTAGAGGAAAAACGGGTTAGGGTTATATATAGAAAAGATAGAAGAAACAGCTGAGAGGCCCAGAATCAAAATTTGAGGATAAATTTGTTTTGGGGAAGCGAGAAAAATGAGTATTTAGTCAACGTTTTTTAACTACACGAAGACAAAGGAATGTCCACAGTACGTATGTAAGGTAAAGCTGTGTGTTTTTGTAAGGGTATAAATATAGAGTACATTTAGCCAAATTTCAACCCAGGAAAGTAATTGTGGTTGAAGTAGGAGCACTTTGAAACTAGTTTTTGAACAGTCCACACATTTTGTACAAAAGAACGAAGAGATGTCTACACATCTCGGGATGGGTGGCCTTTTCAAGGAGTAATTCATAAGTCCGTGGCACGAAGGAGTCAATGTTTTGAATAAAACATTTAACTGGAATCAACCTTGAGTAACTATTATTGTTAATTTCTGAAGTATTTTCTTATAAAGAAGTCTGATTTTTTTTTCGGTGGTGGGGAGAGGGGTGAGGGGGGGGGGGGGGGGGGGGAGGGGGGAAAACGTGGAGAAAAACTTACCTCTTTTGCAGCAAATTTTGAAGACAACAAGAACGACAATTACTAGCACCAACAAGACGACCACAACTATCACAGCAATGGCCCAGATCGGGAAGGCCGCGGGCGGTTCCTGACAATATAAAAACAAAGCAAAGAGAAAAATGTCAACAAAAACTACAAAAGAGACACATATGTTACCTGCAGCAAATTTCACAAAACTACGTGCGATGGCATAAGTCCCCTTGCGCTTTAACCCATTGCGCAAGTTGCGCGGCATTTTACGCTGCGCAACAATTTAAAAAAACGACGGCGTCCGGAAAGTGGTACAAAAATGCCGACTCGAGTCAAGTTATTGACTCGAGTCATTACAACTGTACATGAACATTTGTTGGCCCAGCCCTATACAGACTCCGTTATAACTCTGCAAGACGCGCTACTGCTCAGACACTCACCGACGTCGTGGGCACACCGTACTCTCCCCCATCTACCAGGAGGTACGGCTCGGCCTCCAGGGTACGGCCGTCAAACTCCAAGCTGAAGCGACCTCCCTGGACCTCCGTCCACAGCTTGTCCACGGCCACGTCCACGTCGCCTTGCATGTCAAAGGAGATCAGGACGGACCCTGTGGAAGGTTTTGGAAGAAGAAGAAAGGATAAGGAAGGGTTGTTTCATTTCTGGAGGAACCAGGGGTGCATTTCAAAAAGTGTATATCCAAGGAATGGAGGCAACTTCCTTGAAATGGATGCTGAAGGCTACTGTAAAATGGGGTAACTTTGGCATCCTGGTAAAATTCGGCAGCTACATTTCAATATTTTCTTTTTTATGGTTTTACTTCTATTTTTCATTTTTTTTTTTCTAAATGATGAAGAAAGAGTTGAAAAATAATATCTCCGAAATCGACAAGAATTTGTTTCGGATCTGCTTTTGCAGAACCAAGAGAGGACACAGCCGAAGAAATTGTTAAACCTAAATTAGACGAGAAGAGCCAGAGAGTTTCCGATTCCGTTCATACCTCTCTCGATCAAAACTTCGCCGATGGCCACGCCGGCGTATCTGCCGTTGATGTAGTTCAGGAAGTTGATCTTCAGGAGGTCCTCTCTGCCCGCGACCACTGTGTCGTAGTCTGCCGAGAACCGCAGGACCAGTCTTCGCGTTGGGCCCGTCATGTTGACCGTCCCCGGGTCGACCACGTCAAAGGGGTCTAGGGTCAGGCCGAGCTGGTAGGAGCTAGCTGGAACGGTGTCCACGCTAACCATGAGAATGTAGCTTACTCCGGCTGCGTCGACAGACAGGTTGGCAAAGCGGGCATGTGAGGTCGCAAGGTCAAAGGTCGTCTCCAGCTGACCCAGCAGTTGACCTCGGTAGTTGGTGGGCATGCTGAGGGAGATCGTGGCGTGCCACTCGAGCCCCTGAGGTGGAATCGTATAAATTTAAAATCAGGACAAACTCATAAACTAAGCCTTGACTTGGTAAAACGGGCAACGGACAGTTATGGGCAATTTCTGTCTAAAGTTCAAGTCATTGTTGGCAAATCTTGTTCCAAACCACACGCTAATACTAACATTATGCTAATTTGAACAAGTGCAGAAATGTTGGAAATACAAGCGAAAACTCTACCCCCATAAAATTGCAATTAATTCTCGGTTTAAAATACAATTAACATGTCAAAATCTAATTGACTTTCTCTGCAATTTGACCTCAAGTTATGGCACTTAAATTTTCCTGATGCCAAATGTGGACCAATGTTGATATAAACTCTATAAGTTAAAAAAAATCCTAGAGACAAATTTGAAGGTGCAACTAAATGTTCAGGAAAAGAATTAGGCCCGTCTCTTAAACTTGTCTCTGATCTAGTCTCACCTTTGAAGACAGGTTCTGTGGGAGTGCCATGGTGATTTCATCTCTCAGTTCAACGATCACTTCAAATGCAGCTTTCACGTAGGATGAGTCCGGCACGGATGCCGCGACCAGGTAGTACGGCCGGACGGCCACGTCGAAGGGCTCAGCGGTGACCACCAGGCTGGAGGTGTTGGGCGAGGTGATGCGGAAGTCCAGGATGACCCCCGCGGTCTGGGCCGCGATGGCAAGGTCCGTGAAGTTGGCGAAGCTGCCGTCGAACGGCACCGTCGCGTTGCCCGTGAGCCGGACGGCGCCGGCGTTTGGGGTGGAGGAGCTGATCGTTGCCGTGAGCTTCCAGGGGCTTGACGGAGCCCCGAGCCGTGGGATTATTCCACCCTTTAAAAGCAAAATATTATTATTATAAATTCTTCCTGGAAATTAAACCAATGATCCCTCCAAAGTACCCTAGACACTGTAGCTCGTAAGCCTGAAAAACCTGTAGAGAGAAGACAATGAGAAGAAGGTACAGTTTTAGAGGTGGCGGCATTTGCCTATTGATGGCTCTGTATTAGACAACCGGTAACGTTAGAGCACGTTTTTGTGGTTGAGACGGAGGTCTGCGCTATATCCAAGTGCCTTTTTCTGGTATTAGTTTGTGCATGATAAATAGTTTGTTGGGTCCGGGGACTAAGATGAGATTTGCATTATTCCACTCACCAGGCCATCCACCGCATATACTGCCGGCTGTTGGGTCAGGACTGCCCCTTCCCTGGCTCCGTCAGGCTGGATGTGAACCCTCAGACCGACCGGCTCGCGATACTCAACCTGCACGTCCAAGTTAGCATTCTCCTCTTCTTCCTTCTGCACCTCGTCGTATCTGTGGAATCCAAACTAAAAAAGTTGGTTCTCGATCTTTCACATATTTTTCTTCAAACGAGGCAGTTCTTGAACCGCACGTCTCGCCTGAAAACCTCAGAAAAACCTCAATACGCAATCTTTAATATCACCCTCGCCCGCAAGAGATAGTATAGTAGTGTTCAGAAATAGTATGGAAGTAGTGAAATATAAGTGTTTTTAATTAATACAATTGGCATTTTCCCATATATCACATGTAGCCTACCAAACTCAAAACTTCGAAGGCCCTTTTCTCAACATAATGATAAATCAAATAAGTTAAGAGGGCCTAATATTTCGATCTTAACAAGATCTTCTTCAGAGACTAAATGAATGTGTACAAATATATAATGATAAATGCGAACTTTAAACTGTATTTTAAGATTTATTTATATGGGTAATCTTTGGTTTGCCTGCTAACTATATTTTTATTAAGAAATAGTATGGAAGAAGTGCAATAAAAGTATTTACAAAAAAATTATTTGGACTTTTTATATATCAAATGCACAAAATTTGAAACTTCAAAGGTAAAGTCCGAAGTCTTCTGCTTTATAAATGCTAAATTCTGCTTTCTTCTGCTTTATAATTCACAAAATCCGTTTTCTTCTGCTTTCTTGAATTAGGCTTCCTCCAGATTTTAAAATAATTTAGACAGTCCAGCGGTACAAATATTAACCGATAGTGGCGATACACGAACAGTATAGTACGCGTACGGCCGGCCGGCAAGGCACAAGCTAGCACTGCGTGCAATGTATGCACAATCACTGCATGCAATGTATGTTTATAATGCTGTGGTCATGTTGTACATGTACTATGTAGGCAGTGACCGCACACTACTGCTACACAGCTACAAGCGGTCGACATGGTAACGGTGAATGAATGCACATACTCCACACAGCAGTGGAATAATACCGCGAATGGGCTGCACGAGACAAACACTGACTACGATGTGTTGTGCAATGCTAGTTACTACACTACATGCAGTGGTAGTTAGTACAACAACAAGCCTTGCTCGATCGATCGTGAACGTATCAGTTGTCACTGTTTCAACTTTCGACATGGCTTTTACGCGATAATTTTCACATATTGGATGATATTGTAGAGGGTAAATATGATTTATTACGATGTATTTTGAAGGATTTCATTCTTCTTATTTATCAAAATCACTCGGATTGCTCATTATCAGTCATTTTGATAGTTTTTCCTGGTTCATTTTTCAAACTTTCTTCAAAACCGCGTTTTCCGCTTTCTTGGGCCGATTTTGCCGATTCCGCGATTTTCGCGGAAAATCCGCAAAGCAGAAGACTTCGGACTTTATTCAAAGGCCTTTTAATTTTGCGACATGTTGATAAAATGGAAACTTTAAACAGCCATAACTTGTAAATGGAATGTCCGATTGATGTGCAACAAACAGTATTGTAAAGAGGATGTTATCCTCTTTTCTAATACCTGAGAACCCTTACTTAAACCTCTGCAAAGTTCTGTCTCAAGTTTTGCCAGAACCCCTCACATTTCTAAAAGCATACTTACGTACAAAGAACAAAATGAACAAAAAAGAGAAACATTTCCGCTTTGCTCTTACGTCTTGGTCCCGTCGGGCACCTCGCTACTCCCACCCGTCTCGTTGGTGGCCCGCATGCCGTGGGTCGGGTCAACGACCTCTGGCACGGGGTCGGTCATCAGCAAGGAGGTCACGGTGATGTTCAGGGCATCGCTGAGGCCGCCTGACTGCATCGTGTCCGCGAGCACCTCCTGAATCTCCAACAGCTGATCAAAGTCCAAGGAGGCGCCCGGTGCCATCGCTGTTAATAATAAAATAAGGCACAGTTTATATGAGTGAGTGAGTGAGTTTTAGGTTTAACGCCGTACCGGCATCAGTGGCCATATTCACGGTGGGAATGTGTACAAGTATAAGACAATAGGTAGTAATAAAAAACAATCAAGTGAACTGTGGAGAATATATAAACTTGGAGTCAGTCAGAAGAAACAATTATCACACAGGAAAAGAATGAGAACGTTTCAAAAGAATGAAAGAACCATTGTATAGAAGTATAACGATAAACTGATTCTAGGCAGTTTTCCAGGATAATCCCGTTGGAGGCGGGCCACGAAGGATCCCCCAGACACACGGCACCCTGTCTAAATGGATCCCGCAAGGCCGGCCGTTTCCCTTGCAGTTTATATGAAGTGAATTTTATGTCACAACCATTTTTTAAGAAATTCGCCTCAAGTCCAACTGTTTAAAATAAACTGTAGAGAGAGAAACTGACTAGGATTTTTTTTTTTTTTTTTTTTTTTTTTTTTTGGGGGGGGGGGGCGGGGGTGTTCTTATTAACACTTTCCGGTGACGACAAGAAGTAAGGTAGGAAGAGCGAAAAGCGACCTCACGCAGCAAGGCTACAATATGCAAATGAGTTTCTGCTAGTCAAACACGGTGAAGGTCAAGCCTTTTAGGGCAATTTTTATTATTTTTTCGTTCGATTTGTATTCAGATATATTTGTTGCAGAATGTTGCCAACCACTCCAGCTCTCTATCGGGTACTGAATCAAATCTCATTTATAATCGTATACAACGTCGTCACTGGGAATGCAGTGACAAACCAAAACACAAAAGACTAAGCTAAGATGAACAGTTGTTTCAAGGCGCGAGACGGAATTTGACCGATTAGCCACGTGAGGTTGCTGTTTGTGCTTGGTGTCCAGAGTTAGTCTTGCATACGCACTGTGGACCTCTGAACAATATAGGTCCACACGATGCGGGAAAAAGGTACCGGTTTGTGGACTTGCCCAGGTTCACAATCCGTTTTTCAGTCTCCGAAAAAGAACGTTAGAGGAAAAACGGGTTAGGGTTATATATAGAAAAGATAGAAGGAACAGCTGAGAGGCCCAGAATCAACATTTGAGGTTAAATTTGTTTTTGAGAAGCGAGAAAAATGAGTATTTAGTCAACGTTTGTTAACTACACCAAGACAAAGGAATGTCCACAGTCCGTAGGTGAGGTAAACCCAAGTGTGTAATGTGTGAGTGCATGCATAGCGTGGCTTCTGTCGAACGTGAATGTCTCAAGGAAAGAAGCCTTTTATGAAGTGGCTACATAGGTGAAGGGGATACATACTTGGGCTGCTTGATGGGGCAGGTGTAGTCGCATCCGAGTTAGTCTCGTTGGCAGTATCCGACCCGGGCGACACCACGATCATCACTGGCTGGGGGCCAATCTCCACCGTCACCTCGGCCTCTTCGCTCACGGCACGGCGGCGGCGGCGCGATGACTCGCTAACGACATTCACCACCCGGATCTGCGACGGGTCCACCTTCAGCAGAGCCGCCAGATTGGTGATCAGATTGGCATCCTCGTAGAAGTCGTCCACCCCGATCGCCGGCACGCCGAACGTGACCACGATGACGGCGGTGGTGCGAATCTCCACCGGCTCCGGTCCCCGGACGAGGACCCACAGCGTCTGGGTGTCCCGTTCGAAGTAGTTCTCGCCGTGGACGCTGGAGCTGACGGAGGGGTTGTACTGGTTGGCAGGCAGGAACGGGTCCTTGGCCTTCAAGGTCAACTCTCCGGTGCTGTAATCGGCGTTGGTGGGAGTCACGTAGAGATTCTTAGCAACAGAGAGGAGAAATAGTATCTCTTTGGTTAACAGCAAAAACAAAATGGCTTTATGTAACAACAAATAACAAAAAACAAGAAAACAACTCGCATTTAGAGCTACTCACTAAGCAAGATGCATTGCTTCATCAGAATTGTATGTAGTGAGCAAAATATTCCTCCTATTCCACTCCAAGCCACTCAATATTTGTATACTAGTATAATATTTGTATACTGGTATAATATCTGTATACTGGTATAATATCTGTATACTGGTATAATATCTGTATACTGGTATAATATCTGTATACTGGTATAATATTTGTATACTGGTATAATATTTGTATACTGGTATAATATTTGTATACTGGTATAATATTTGTATACTGGTATAATATCTGTATACTGGTATAATATCTGTATACTGGTATAATATCTGTATACTGGTATAATATTTGTATACTACCTCTTGCTACTCACCTTATAGTAGACATCCAGACGCTGTGGGTTGGCGTACCAGATGCCCAGCACGACGGCCTGGCTGTCGTCTGAGTTCAGCAGGTGGAAGCGAAGCACCTGGGGGTTGGTGCTGGTGAAGTATACCTCATAATCCTTGCTCGTAGCCACAACGGTGTACAACGTGCTGATACGCTCCTGACAGGTGTATCTGCGCAAAGGAGAACAACAACAACAAATAAGAAAAAAAGCTTTTGGAAATCTAGATTTTTAAAGGCTAATTCGGTGAATGCGATACAAAGTTTACGTCACAAAGCATTCGCTGCGAACGTTCGCCGGAGTTGAGTTTTGGTCAACTTTTGCAGCACAACAATTTTCTGTGACAACACAAATTCACGATCGCTTTTTGTGCCGACTATGAACCAGGCTTTAACCAGTTCGCGCCGGATGACGTATATAAACGCAAAGTTTTCCCCAAATTCAAAACGGACGACGCATAAACACGCCAAGTTTAAGTTCGGAAATGTCTGTCAGCAGCAAGCAAGGCCGGAAATGCGTGGGTGTGCTTCCCGGCACTATCGGCCTGTACCCGCTTCGGATCAAATTTAGTTAAAAATAATCCCGCCCCTCGGCTCGGTGATGTTAAAATAATCCCGGCGCGAACTGGTTAAGCAAGGATACAGTTTTACAAAACTATAAAGCATTTCTTTATTGGATTGTATACCATTTCTCAGTTGTGCGTTATTATCGTTTGAAGCAGCAAAAGTGCTCAAAATCTTCTTTTTTTTAAAGGTGCTTGACAGATAACCTGATGAAATGTTAGCTCTGAACCATGTACATGTATGTTCCGATAAAAAACAATATTACACGGTAGCGATATCAATTCAAAATTTCAATTTCAATTGCGACCACAATCGGCAATCAGGACGCATTCTCAATCAGCCGATTTCAGCTACGCGCACGTCACGCGGTGAACCGACTAATATTAGCGTCCACGCATGCGCGCGTGTTGTTCGCACGTTTGTGCGCACCAAGCGTGAATAACAACCCAACTCCTGATAAAAATGTCCAAACATGAATCTCTGAGATGCATCCGTGAGTGTTCGAGTGAGTGAGTGAGTGAGTTTTGGGTTTAGCGCCATGCCGGCATCAGTGGCCATATTCACAGCCGGAATGTGTACAAATATAAGACAATAGGTAGTAATAAAAAACAATGAAGTGAACTGTGGAGAATATAAAAACTTGGAGTCAGAAGAAACAATTATTACACAGGAAAAGAATGAGAAACATTTCAAAAGGATTGAAGAAACATTATATAGAAGTATTACGATAGACTGATTCTGGGCAGTTTTCTAGGAGAATGTAAGTGTACGAGTATGTAAGAGACACTGTCGCTTACCCGAGGCACCAGCCGTTATCTGTAAGTGTACGAGTATGTAAGAGACACTGTCGCCTACCTATAGCACCCCCTGTTATCTGCGAGTGTTCGAGTATGTAAGAGACACTGCCGCTTACCCGAGGCACCAGCCGTTATCTGTGAGTGTACGAGTATGTAAGAGACACTGCCGCTTACCCGAGGCACCAGCCGTTATCTGTAAGTGTACGAGTATGTAAGAGACACTGTCGCTTACCCGAGGCACCAGCCGTTATCTGTAAGTGTACGAGTATGTAAGAGACACTGCCGCTTACCCGAGGCACCAGCCGTTATCTGCGAGTGTACGAGTATGTAAGAGACACTGTCGCTTACCCGAGGCACCAGCCGTTATCTGTGAGTGTACGAGTATGTAAGAGACACTGTCGCTTACCCGAGGCACCAGCCGTTATCTGCGAGTGTACGAGTATGTAAGAGACGCTGCCGCTTACCCGAGGCACCAGCCGTTATCTGCGAGTGTACGAGTATGTAAGAGACACTGTCGCTTACCCGAGGCACCAGCCATTATCTGTAAGTGTACGAGTATGTAAGAGACACTGCCGCTTACCCGAGGCACCAGCCGTTATCTGTAAGTGTACGAGTATGTAAGAGACACTGTCGCTTACCCGAGGCACCAGCCATTATCTGCGAGTGTACGAGTATGCAAGAGACACTGTCGCTTACCCGAGGCACCAGCCGTTATCTGTAAGTGTACGAGTATGTAAGAGACACTGTCGCCTACCTATAGCACCCCCTGTTATCTGCGAGTGTTCGAGTATGTAAGAGACACTGCCGCTTACCCGAGGCACCAGCCGTTATCTGTAAGTGTACGAGTATGTAAGAGACACTGCCGCTTACCCGAGGCACCAGCCGTTATCTGTAAGTGTCCGAGTATGTAAGAGACACTGTCGCTTACCCGAGGCACCAGCCATTATCTGTAAGTGTACGAGTATGTAAGAGACACTGCCGCTTACCCGAGGCACCAGCCGTTATCTGTAAGTGTACGAGTATGTAAGAGACACTGCCGCTTACCCGAGGCACCAGCCATTATCTGTAAGTGTACGAGTATGTAAGAGACACTGTCGCCTACCTATAGCACCCCCTGTTATCTGCGAGTGTTCGAGTATGTAAGAGACACTGTCGCTTACCCGAGGCACCAGCCATTATCTGTAAGTGTACGAGTATGTAAGAGACACTGTCGCTTACCCGAGGCACCAGCCGTTATCTGTAAGTGTACGAGTATGTAAGAGACACTGTCGCTTACCCGAGGCACCAGCCATTATCTGTAAGTGTACGAGTATGTAAGAGACACTGTCGCTTACCCGAGGCACCAGCCATTATCTGTAAGTGTACGAGTATGTAAGAGACACTGTCGCTTACCCGAGGCACCAGCCGTTATCTGTAAGTGTACGAGTATGTAAGAGACACTGTCGCTTACCCGAGGCACCAGCCATTATCTGCGAGTGTACGAGTATGTAAGAGACACTGCCGCTTACCCGAGGCACCAGCCATTATCTGCGAGTGTTCGAGTATGTAAGAGACACTGTCGCTTACCCGAGGCACCAGCCATTATCTGTAAGTGTACGAGTATGTAAGAGACACTGTCGCTTACCTGAGGCACCAGCCATTATCTGTAAGTGTACGAGTATGTAAGAGACACTGTCGCTTACCCGAGGCACCAGCCGTTATCCTGTGGCCCGTTGATCAAGTCCACATAGCCGTCGGTGTACATAGCCAGCGGCGTTAGGCGACGGACTTCAGTGTCAGCGTCCATGCTCTCAACTACCAGCATCATGTGGTCGATGCCGTGGCACTCGTAAGCCTGCCAAGAAACCTTCCACTCGCACTCATTGCTGTCTCCGCGATAGATACCTGAGGAATCGAGAAAGAAACAAAACAATCGAGTACATTCTGTCTAACATACGGCACTGGATAGTGAGCTAGTGAGTTGGTAGTGCATCGGAACGGCGACCCGGAGGTCCCAGGTTCAAACCCTTCACAAGTCAACTTTTAATTTTTGTTCAGCTTAAAAAAATGCATCCAGTTGGGTTCCCTTTGTGGTTGTATTTGTAAATTGACAACTTATCGCCATTTGTAAGTTAGCCATGTCAAACTTTATTTGTCTTTACCCTTGTTCGGTGCCTTGTCATCCACGAGGATCCTAGACCCATCGGGCCTGGTCAGCATGACCTTGGGGATGCGGTAGTCGCCTAGTCCGCGCTGCGGGTTACCGTTCCACTCAAATTCCGCCTGAGGAATGACGGTGCCCGGACTGCCCAGGAAGCTACCGTCAAGGTCTCGGAGTATGGCCTTCTTCTGGCCATCGCAGTCCATATCCACGCAGTCCGACGGGTTTACGGACCTGTTAGTCAAAAGAAAAAGATGGTTATCAAACCGCGGGTTCCACCCACTTTCATGATTACTATTCTACAACTTGACCTTAAATGACCTTTGACTGCAGTATGTGACCTTTAATATCACCGTCACATGGAAGTTTCCACATGGCATCTGTCACCCAAGTTTGATTGCAATTGGACTCCAAGTTTTAAAATAAGACAAGTTTTATTCACGCCTATTTTCAAAACTTGACCTCAAATGACCTTTGACCTCAGTAGTTGACATTTAACAAAACCATGATATGAAGGCTACAATATTGCATCCATGACCCAAGTTTGATCGGAATTGAACTGCAACTTGGCATGCAAGACAAACATTTTTAAACTTGCCACATATACATACAGACTGCATAAGTTACGTACCACGTACAGAAAAAAGGGGAGACAAAAAAACATGTGGGACCAAAAATAATAAATAGAAGTCTAAAGTTTCCTAATTTATCCCCAACTTGCCATAGAATTGCATCGTAGATTTCAAAACACTCTGCCGTCACTTCATATCACCCACAACTTACCCAAGATTTGGTCTGTTGATGAATATTTTCTGTCCCTCCGTCACATCGGTCATGGTGACTCCAGATAGCTCTATCGGATGGGAGGCATCCTCAGCCCCTGGGTTGGTCATTATCATGGCGTCTGTTCGGCCACAGTGCTCACCAAATCCACGGAAATCAACATCTAATATTTTGTTTAAAAAAATAAAATAATAATAGATTAAGCATGGGATAAACAAAAAGAAAAGAAAAAATTGAGTTAGTGGTTGTTACCAGAGTTGTATTCGAGTCCCCGCAAGTCCCCGCAAGTCCCTAAAAGTCCATCACAAGTCCTTCAGTCTCAAGTCGCTAGCTGTTCAGATGAACTGTTAACAAAAAGGTTCCTTTGTCTTTGTTACTCGCGACTGGCTTTGTGAAAGGACCCGCGACTGGCTTTGTGAAAGGACCCGCGACTGGCTTTGTGAAAGGACCCGCGACTGGCTTTGTGAAAGGACCCGCGACTGGCTTTGTGAAAGGACCCGCGACTGGCTTTGTGAAAGGACCCGCGACTGGCTTTGTGAAAGGACCCGCGACTGGCTTTGTGAAAGGACCCGCGACTGGCTTTGTGAAAGGACCCGCGACTGGCTTTGTGAAAGGACCCGCGACTGGCTTTGTGAAAGGACTCGCGACTGGCTTTGTGAAAGGACTCGCGACTGGCTTTGTGAAAGGACTCGCGACTGGCTTTGTGAAAGGACTCGCGACTGGCTTTGTGAAAGGACTCGCGACTGGCTTTGTGAAAGGACTCGCGACTGGCTTTGTGAAAGGACTCGCGACTGGCTTTGTGAAAGGACTCGCGACTGGCTTTGTGAAAGGACTCGCGACTGGCTTTGTGAAAGGACTCGCGACTGGCTTTGTGAAAGGACTCGCGACTGGCTTTGTGAAAGGACTCGCGACTGGCTTTGTGAAAGGACTCGCGACTGGCTTTGTAAAAGGACTCGCGACTGGCTTTGTAAAAGGACTCGCGACTGGACTCGCGACTGGACTCGCGACTGGACTCGCGACTGGACTCGCGACTGGACTCGCGACTGGACTCGCGACTGGACTCGCGACTGGACTCGCGACTGGACTCGCGACTGGACTCGCGACTGGACTCGCGACTGGACTCGCGACTGGACTCGCGACTGGACTCGCGACTGGACTCGCGACTGGACTCGATTATGACTATAATGAAGGGCTGTGGTTTCAAAAATCGTGACAATGAAGCCTACCCTTTTAGGGTGAAAATATTTACATAGAAAATAAAAGGTGCCAGTAATACATCCACACTTACTTTGCAATTGACTGATCCCGTTGATCGTTGGGTAGCTCGAGACTCGGTGGAAAGCCTTGAAAGGGGCCAGGTTGGCCGTGGAGGCAAAGGCGGGCCAGCAAAGACCCACGTGGCCCCCTCCAGAAGCACGGGGGGCACGCTGTTTGTTGCTCTGTCTAGCGTTCTCAGGCGCAATCTGAGGGCGTCGTAGAGTGTTTAAACGGAGAGGTGGGGGAAACCAAAAAAACAAGACAAAATGAGAGGCAGATACGAGTAAAAATGGGAGGACGAATCCCGGATACAAACACAGGGGGAGGGAAATGATCCTACAAAATGCAAACCTTGTGGAGATCTGAACACAATGGGGACAAAGAGAGTGAACAGGTCTCCACAGGGCAATTTGTACAGGTATAAAAGTCTCAACAAGGATTTTACAAAATAGATATATATAGATTTTACTCCCAAACTAGAAATACTACGAACCCACTACTTCCATACTATTTTTTAGCAAAATATAGTTAGAAGGCATGCAAAGGATGAAGAATATCAATTAATCTATAGAGAAAAAAAAAATTAAAAAATTAAAAATCACCCATTATTCACTATTTTGCAGTTTTCTCCACTATGCCCTGTGCCCAGTTCCGTCTCATTTTGTTAGAACTCTTCACAAATACAACATTTTTTGTTGTTGTAATTTTCAGAAATGATTACATGTCCCCCAAAAAGCAAAAGCCCGTCTTAGTTGTCTATAACCCTTTTTAAACCCTAAAAACAGATCAGTTGAAAAAGAAACGATTGATTGATGTCCAACAAATATATTGGTCAATTTTAACCAAAATATTGGTTATTTTGACCAATATTATGTTAAAATTATCAATTTCATTGGTTAAATTTTAATAATATCATTGATTGGACACATATCTAGCAATCAGTTCGTTATATCAACCAGTATGTTTTTAGGGTTTACACTTTCTGTGGGAATATGTGACCATCCACGACAAAAAGGCTGTAAAGTCGCCAGAGCTTATTTTGAGAAAAGGACCAATAAAATATGTGAAAAACAATATAAAAAAACCAACAAATTTTCATATTCAGTGTTACTTGTTGTAACTAACCATAAATACCAACTATGTCTTGTAATACATCAATTTAAAGCTTATTTCCTGTAGATTTTATTTCTCTAAATATCTCAAAACTGCAAGATGCCTACTTTACAGCCCTTTCATCGTGGACGGTCACAAATGGTAATTTAAAAAAAAATTCTGGTGGTGGTGGTGGTACTTACGTTGTCATTAGTGCAATCAAACGAGTCGCTGACTCCCACAATCAGAGAGTTCTCGATCCTGAAAAACTTGTCAGAGGTAACGTGGGTCAGGGCACTGGGTTTCAAAATGAGGGGCATGATGGCCATCTTGTTGTCGACAAACGTCATGCCCGATATCAGAACTCTGGCTGCGCTCTGGAAGGGGGCGTAAGAACAAAACAATCAAATTATCTTTAGGTGAACTCCTTTCTTCCCCGTCGTATTTTAACACCAGAGAGAGGACTGGAGTTTAATTAGTATGGTGTGACATCCGAGACGTCTACAGGATTTGTTTCGCTATTGTTTTGATATTCTTTGTGGTAAAAAAATAAGATAATTATACAAACCTTTATAGGTCCAAAATACTATTCGGTAAAAATATTTATCAATTTTGCCAAATGAATATGAGCATCATTGCCCGTATAATCAGTAGAAAAAGCTGAAAGGTAGACTTCAAAATTAAACCC
The DNA here is from genome assembly GCA_037893245.1 of Crossaster papposus. Taxonomy (NCBI): domain Eukaryota; kingdom Metazoa; phylum Echinodermata; class Asteroidea; order Velatida; family Solasteridae; genus Crossaster; species Crossaster papposus. Next base: position 467,159 of record JBAIAA010000350.1, on the reverse strand, counting down.
AGTATACATACGCATGGGTTATTTGTTACACAATTGTTTTTGATTATAAGCATGTTGTGTTCGAGAGATACAGAAATTATCTTCCAAAATGTTGTCATCGTTACATTACCTCAATTTTCACGTAATTTACAAACGTCTCTATGCACATACAAAGTTGCAACCCATTCAAACTTGTCGAACTTGTGTGTAGTGTTAAGCCAGGTTCATACTTCATGCAAATGCATATGCGAAAGTAAGGTAACGTTAAGGTAACAGAGACTGTCGCAATAAATTTTTTGATAAACACAATAAAATTGTTAATAAAAACAATTGACGTCATGAACCAGGCTTTAGAAACCAAAGCAATTTACCAAATAAGGGGAGAATCAAGGAGTCTGTTTCAGAGCTTAAAAGGGTGGGATACACCATTGGTAATTGCTTGAATTATAATGAATAGGTAGATTTAGGGGGTTGTATTTTATAGTAAATATCGTTTAACTGACCTGTTGAAAGTTTTACAATCACGGATGCCAAGAAAAGCACGAATATCGGCGTTTGTTTTCAACCGGCGTCTGTTTTCAACTGGCGTCGAGCAGTTATTCTTATCTTATCTTCGATTTTACGCGATCGCCGAACGCTGAACGCCGATCGCGATTTTTTTTATATAAAATTCTAATTTTTGGAATAAAAACCAGGATATCTAGTGCAATCATTTAGCTGGATGCCTACAATCATTATTTACTTTCAAATGAGTAAGATATTTCTTAATAATTTGGTAGTAAATATTTTTCGATATCTGCAAATGGTGCATTCTACCTTTAAGAACGGAACTTTTGGCTCGAGTATAATTCTAACCTGGTAGTAGATGCCGAAGTCCCAGCTTTTGTAGATGAGGAAGTTGGCGATCTTGGTACAAGGCTCGGTCGTGGACAGATGGATGTGAATGCCGTGCAGGGTGGAGTGACCCACGTTGCCAGACCAGTCCGTCAGGTGGTTGGGCGGGTCAAAGCAGGGTTCCCCCTTGATCTTATAGGCCACCTGTTGGAGGAATCAAAGTCCTGCGTCAGCTCGGGAAATCGAGATCAACTTTGGGAAAGTGATTCAATGTTGACCAAAAGGTTCTTGTCAATAGTGACTATCTGAAGACTCTGCAGACTAAATTTCGTCCTTAGTTACGAGCTAGTTTGGAAACAAAAAGTCAAACAAAACTTTTAATATCAAATCTTGAAAAAAAAATTAAAAAAAAATAATTGAAAAGCAATACTGACATAAACAGACAACTGCGCTAATGAACTGAGAATAAACAAAACTGAAATGATGTTAACCAGTTCGCGCCGGGATTATTTTAACATCACCGAGCCGAGGTGTGAGATTATTTTTAATGAAACTCAATCCAAGGAGGGTTCAGGCCGATAGTGCCGGGAAGCACACCCACGCATTTCCGGCCTTGCTCGCTGCCGACAGGCATTTCCGGTCTTGCTCGTGGCGTGTTTATGCGTCATCCGTTTTGAATCTAGGGAAAAATGTGCGATTATATACGTCCTCCGGCGCGAACTGGTTTAAAAAAAAAGAAGCTACCTACCCTCTCTGATCCAGCCACGGTATTGTTAACCAGCAGGATCTTGCCGGCTTTGACCACCTCAATGCCCGCATTCCACTCTAGGTTCTCCGATTCAAAGCGGTCTTGGTAGGTACCGGGAAAGACCACTAGAGTCACTAAGTTGTGGATGAGCTGTTGGTTGTTGTCCTGAACTATGATGGCTATAAAAACAAAAAAACAAGACCAAACAATTGAGACAATTTGGCTTCGATTCATTTTTAGTTTACCATTGGCCGATAAAGATATAGGGCCATCGACTTTTTCAATAATATAGTAGTTGGTTATTCAAAATGGCACTTGACTGAATATTTAAATTTTTGAGAGACGCGAATCATGTTTTTATTGAGTCGGTTCATTGCGTGACGCGCGGCTTGCTAAAATCGACTGAATGAGAACGCAACCCGAACGCCGATTGTTGTCGCAAGTTCAAATTGCAGTTTGGAAAATTTTGAGCTTGAAATCAAAACCTTGAAGTACTGTTTTCTTGAATCATACGTCATTCACGGAGATAAAACTTAATTTGGGTATTTGTAAAGAATTTTTGTTATAAATGAGTTCTTCTGCTGTTTCAAACGATAAAAATGCACAACTGACAAATGGTCTACAATCCCTTTCAGTTTTTAAGAAGAAGAATTTTTTTAATTTGGAACCCCTATAAAAAAACACCAAAATAAAGCACTGGTTTTCACATACCCTTTCAACCCTAACTAAAGCAAGGTTGGTTACCGAACTACCCGACTTTACAAGTTTTGCAATTATCCAATTTTACAAATGACCTTTGGCCTCAGTAATTGACCTTTGACACAGCCATCACATAAAGGTTACAATATTGCATGACCCAAGTTTGATTGCAATTGGACTTCAAGTTTTCAAATGAGACAATTTCTTACGATTCCAGCCCCTTTTACAACTAATCTCAAATGACCTTTGATCACACAATATCATCGCTCAACTTCGTTCAGGTGAGACAAAAATTGCAATTGAGAAAAAAAATGCCGTTACCTGATCCGACGGTGTGATGGATCACGTTATCCTGGACGACGAGTCCGTCGGTACCAAACACGCCGATGGCCGGGCTGAAGCCGTTATGGAAGCTGCAGCCCCGGACGAAGGACGGCACATCCTCGGTGATCTCACCGACGTCAAGGAAAGCCAGCGAGTAGCGGGGATCGTAGAAATCCGACCAGCCTTCCTGGCCCGAATGGTAGAACTCGACGTTGGAAATGCGGGCGTCTCCTGCCAATGTCATGGGAAAAGAGCCAATGAACGATAAACCAATAAACACTTGTATTTCGCTGCACTATGTTACGATCTGTGATTTATTCATAAAACCAAATATCACTGAGGCAGTTTCGGACAGCAGAGGGAATAACATACCACACTGGTAGATATTTCAACAGCCAATATTACATATTTCTGCAGCCACTATTACATATTTCAGCAGCCACTAATACATATTTCAGCAGCCACTAATACACATTTCAGCAGCCACTAATACACATTTCAGCAGCCACTAATACACATTTCAGCAGCCACTAATACACATTTCAGCAGCCACTAATACACATTTCTGCAGCCACTAATACACATTTCTGCAGCCACTAATACACATTTCTGCAGCCACTATTACATATTTCAGCAGCCACTAATACACATTTCAGCAGCCACTAATAGATATTTCAGCAGCCACTAATAGATATTTCAGCACCCATTAATAGATATTTTAGCAGCCACACTGATAGAAGTTTTAAACAGCCACTAATACATATTTCTGCAGCCATAAATCGATATTTCAGCAGCCACTAATAGATATTTAAGCAGCCACTAATCTATATATCCGCATCCACTCATAGATATTTTAGCAGCCACTAACATTTATCTCAGCAGCCTCTGTTAGATATTAGCAGCCACACTAACACAAGTTTTTAACAGCCACTAATAGATATTTCAGCAGACACTAATAGATATTTCAGCAGCCTCTGATAGATATTTCAATAGTCACCGATACCCTTTTTTAGCAGCCACTGATCAATATTTCAGAATTATAGTTCTGTATCTGTATCTGTATCCGCTACTGCACAACCGCCACCATCTGGGCTATCACGTTGGAGTAAAGTATCTTGCTCATGGACACAAGTACAATGACCTCCCTGACCGAGACCACAGTGACACTTACTTACCTTTGTACTGGACCCCATCCTGGAAGAATTGTCCAACCAGGACGCGAGCTCCGAAGGACTCGTCAAAGAGGAGATCGTAGTCGTTACCCTCGATCTTGACGTTGCGGGTTAACAGACCCACCTCGGCAGCTAGAACAAAGTCTGAATTGTATTCAGCTGCATAGAGAGAGGAAACAAAAGTAGAAGAGTAATCCTTATATGTGACCTGGCACCACGAGATGGGTGGAAAGTCGCAAAATATTAAAATTGACATTATTACATTTCTAGAAAGAAAAAGGCCTAAGCTTTCAAATGTATTGCGTGTTGCTGTAGCTTATTCCTAGCCGCCGCTATACTCTTTTGAAATAGCTAAAGTCATGCTCCCTTGTTTTAAGAAAACGAAGTGAACCGTGCCAACTATACTATCAATCAGTGCAATTCAGCAACAAAAAACACACTTTAGAGTTTTAATTGAGCTATACAATTTTGGGATATGATAAAGAAGAGTTTTCTGTATGTAAAAACGTTAACAACTCGATACCAACCTTCCACTTGAAAAATGAACGTTTTGGCCAATAATTTGTTTTAGACATGTGCGACTTTCCGCTCATTTCGTGGTGCCAGATCACATATCTAGAATGTCGCCTTTTTCAAAATTGTGTGCATTTCTAAACGATGACCTCAAATGACCGCTAGATGACTTTGTGATGGATTTGTGAGGAGATTGGATTCGCTGAATCCGATGACCAAGCGACCTCCTTGGATAATGATGTAGGTGGCCCTAGCGTGTGGCTTTGAAAATCAATCAAATTCTTTTTGGAGAACCGCTCAACCAAACAACTTCAAACTTGACACTGCACACTCTTGGGTCCTCAAGCAACACACCTGCTGATTTTCAACTTCATACAGTGCCCGAGTTTTGGAGCTACGGGCACGCAAACCGACTGACAACCACACAGAGAGTCCTGAAATTATAGATTTTGCCAATTTTTTACCGATATGCTTGAAGGCAAAGCTCCCATTGATCTGGAAGGTGGAGGCGTCGGTGACAGCTTCGATCTTGAAGGTCTCCGTCTGCCAGGCTTCGTAGGAGGTGGTGGCCACCACTATCTCGTCCCCAACCTGCCAGTCCGTCTGATCCCTGACGCTCAAGGTGTTATCTCCAGGGTTGACGGTGGTCAAGAGCTGGGTCCAATAGACGCTGCGGTTCTTACCGTGGATGTCAAGCCCACCAAATACGCCTTAAAAATACGAAAGAGGTCATTAAAAACTCGGATAATCATGAATTGTCTACACTTTTCCGTATTGGGTTTTACCGGCACATTTGATAAAACACTGAATACTTGGTGTTGTGCAAGGGCTTGCAAGAGAACAACATTCACAGGTTCACTTGGGCAGGACTCGAACCCACGACCTGCTTTAATGGGGTAGATGTAATGTAAATGTAATCTTATGTATAGTTTGTCTAATGCTAAATGCCGACACACTGCTGGTACGGAATTTAACTTAATTTAATTTTAACCTGGGGAGTCAGGTTGGCGCAGTGCTTACTTTCCTCGCCTTTCACCACTGTGAACTGGGTTCGAATCTCGTCTGGCCCAATCTGTGGATTGGGTCTTCAGCCCCTGCCTGATTCTTGCATGGCTTTTTTTTGGAAGGGGGGGGAGGCTGCACACAGACACCTGCAAGATATACACTCACGAGGCCATTAACCTACCCAGAGCTTTGGAGCCCAGGTTGGGTCCGTTGGGCAGGGGCTGGTCAGGCGTGAAGTGGTGACCGTTCAGCAGGATCTTCATCTCGTGCTGGAAGGGGTTAGACTCGCTGAACCCGATGACCAAACGGCCTCCCTGAATCAGGATGTAGGTGGCCTCCAGCGTGTGGTTCAGAGTGTCTGACATCTCCAGCCCACCGTAGATGAAGAGCTTGTTCATAACGGGAAGTTGGACGTCCGCGACCATCCACACCGCTAACAAAAGAAAAAAGAAAAGAAAAAGGGTCGAAAAATGTAAACAAGGACGGTTCTCAAACCACAAGTCTCACCTACTTTTGCAATTGCCCTTTTTTAAACAACTTGACCTCAAATGACCATTAACCAGTTCGCGCCGGGATTATTTTAACATCACCGAGCCGACGGGCGGGATTATTTTTAACAAAACTCGATCCGAAGCTGGTTCAGGCTGATAGTGCCGGGAAGCACACCCACGCATTTCCGGCCTTGCACGCTGCTGACATACATTTCCGAACTTGAACTTGGCGTGTTTATGTGTCATCTGTTTTGAATTTAGAGAAATGTATGCGTTTATATACGTCATCCGGCGCGAACTGGTTAATTGCAACTGAAAATCAAGTTTTCAAATGAGGCAAATTTTACTTTAGGTGATAAAACTGAAGCTGGTTCTTGGAAAGTGACAGGTCACATATTGGCAAGGCACCCCGACTTACATGGGATGATCATGACATCGTAGACTGATCCGTTCAGGGCACCACTCCAGCCTTCTTCAACATCGTCCCAGGAGGAGGGGTCTGACCACATGCGGAAGAGGTCCGGTCGGCCCTCGGGGGGCGGTTCGGGAATATCGGGCACCGGCTTCAGACAGTCCTTGAAGAAGCACTGGTAAACGTCCAGGTCCACGTTACGGTTGACCGGTTCGGTCTCGCCCTTGCCTGACACTGGATAGACACAATCGTTGCACAGGAAATGAGATCGAAGACAATGATTGGAAAATCAATGAAATTGTCCCAAAGAGTTTCAACTTTCTTTTTTTTAAGGAATTTTTTTTAAATCCTAAATTTAGTAAGATATAAAAACATAAAATCAGAAAACAAAATAAATTGAAATATTTCTGGCAACAAAATCTTGAAATCAGAAAAATTGTGAAGAAAATTTTGGCAAAAACAAATCTTGAAATCAGAAATAAAAGAGGTGCTTACCGATATAGGTAAAGATTCTAGTGTCATTGTCAAAGTGCCAGTCTCCGTTATCATCTGCAACGTACGTCGGTACGACCTCGGTGCTATTCTTTATGACGCCAGTCGTTGCAAATTTATCAGGCCATTGGGTAAAGTTGTGGTTGACCAGTACAAAATCGCCATCGTCGAAGTTGTAGAAGGTCCCAGTGTAGGAGATATTGGTGACATGGTCCACATCTTCAAAGATCATGTTGTAGTTGTCTCCGTTGATGAGGGTTATCATCCAGCCCTTGGGGTGTGTGATGCGCTTCTTGTGGTAAGGGATGATGCTCGTGCCATGCTTGTTGGTGAACAGGGCGTTCTTGTACAATAGGGAGGAAGGCAGAGGCTGGTTGAAGGCGAAACGGTGGAGATGGACGGTTGCGTCACAGTACGAGCCTGAAAAGCCGACACTGTAAGCAGCGACTTGCCCGCAGTGGTCTGGAGGAAGGTTGGGATTACTAGGGAGGATCTTGTAATCGGCCGTTCCGGTGAGAGTCCCGTCCAAGTCGTCAATCCAGCAAGAGTGCTGCCACTTGAAGCCGGCCTTGTTCGGCGAGTTGAGGAACTCAAGTCCCCTGGTGCGAAACGAGAAGCCGCCCTGGTCCGCCTTGCAGTGGGCACAGGCCCGGAGGGCGGCACAGCGGGGCTGGTCAAAGTTGATAAATTTGGTGCCGTCTACAATCAGGCCGTCGGCTTTAGGGGCCTGGATCCCTGCCTCTGTACATTCCTCAGCCTTGTTGGCCTCTGATATGTTGCTGTAACCGATCACCGTTAGATTCTTCACCAGGGAGCCACCCCAGAGCTCGCTGACCGTCTGATACTCCACTCCAGCCTTGTCCGCATCTGCAACCAAAAAGTCATGGAACTGGATGGCGCCGACGGCAACGGCTTCCGCGCCACGCTCCACCTCCCAGGCGTACAGGCTGTAATACTTGGCTGGCTCGTCCTCCCCGGCATTGCAGCCCCCACCTACTTTCGGGTGGTAGGACGGGAAGATCCAGATGCCGTACCAGCCCTGGGCGTGGGCCGAGTTGTTCCGGAACTCTCCCAGGGGGACGTTGCGGGGACAGATCGAGGACGTAAACGACGGTCCCCCGGGATGGTTGGGCATATTGTACCAGAAGCCGAAATGCGAGCCGCCGGCCGCCGCGTTGTGCCTGACGATGTTGTCCGGGTTGGTGATCCAGAAGGTGGCCGGGGTAATGTCGACGTTCAGCAAGCTGCTGCTGGGACGGACGAAGACGCCCAGGTTGTACTGGATGATGTTGCCCGTCTCAATGCCGTCCTCCAAGAAGTAGGCGTGGCCCAAGATGTTGTAGGCTACGTTGTGCTCCACCAGGAGGTTGTGCACGGCATGGATGGTTACGGCGCGATTGAAGGTGTGGTGGATGCCGCAGCCACGCACGTAGGATCCTGACACGTTGCCGTTGAGATGAAAGTGGATCGGGTAGCGGCCCAGACGGAAGGCTTGACCTGCGTGGGTGACCTCCACGTACTCGATGCGACCGGTCACCAACTGTTCGTCCTGGTACCTGGCAAAAAGCATCATCTGGGCGCCAAACTGGTCACTGCCTGTTTCCTCGCCGAAGCGGCCTTGGAAGCATGTCTGAGTGGCAAATTGATCTGAGAGACCAGGGCAAAAATGAGTCACAGTTAAATCTTTACAAATTCAGAAAACGAAGATATCGATTTGTTGTGCAGTCATTGTAGATAGGTCTTTTATGGGCGCTGAATGAGAAAAACTGGCAGGTGTATAACTGAAAAAAAATATTAAAACTTTTTGTTCTGTACTATACATTAACTGACTTCAGCAACTGTAAGTCTGATTTATCCAATGACGGAAAAAATCTCACATTTTAATTTTTACTCAATTTATAAATAAATATTCTAGCCCAAAGGAGAAACTAATTTAGACAAAAAGTAGCTTTCAAGATATTCTTAAAAGAATGACGAGTCATTTTTGTGAGGCGCTGTGGTCCAATGGTTACGGTGTTCGCCGGGAACATGATGCTTGTGTTCTTGGGCAAGACACTTTACTGCAATTGCCTCTCCACCCAGGAGTATAGATGGGTAGAGAGTGGAGTGCACAATATTACATTCGAGTATGTTTTATAATGAAGATATATAGAAGTTCCTTTTTAGGCTACTAATGCATCAGATTTTGGCAGAACTTACTCGTGTCAAACTCTGCAGGGCAGGCCTCGATGGTCTCTGTCCATTCCTCCTGGACTGATCCCCTGAATTTGACGTTCCGGGTCAACATCCCGACCTCGGCGCGCATTTCCAGCACGACGCCCTCGACGACTTGGGTGAAGCCGTAGTGCTCGTACTCCAGTGGTGGCTCAAAGTCCAGGACGGTTCCGTCGGCGGAAACAGCTGCGACAAATTTTGTTCAAAAATTTTTATTAATCTGGTTCCCTTTTTGAGGAAATAGACAAAACACTTCGGTTTGTGTTTGTGAGCCGAGGATGCAGGATTATCCAAAGGGAAGGCGTGAAATGTACCAAGCAGCTACTCGTAAAGGCAAGTTGTGGCACGCGCGCTCGCCCTGCTAGAAGAGTCTGGGGCCATTTTCCTGTAATCTACAGCATATTTTATTTTTTGTTAAAACTCTCCTTTTCCATCTTGCAATTTGTTTCCCCAAAAGAAAAGGAAGTGGGACGTGTTTCCCGCACGTTCGTCTTTGTCAAGTTCAAAAGGTTTGTAATAAGGTACACAACCGCAAATACACACTGTTTTTCACTGGAGTGTTGGGAGAAGCAGAGTTTTTTTTCACAACAAAATCTGCAAGTTTGTAAAGTTCAAATAATACTTTGGCGTGCAAACCTGTTATTGTGAGGAACTCGTTCTGCTTTTGGCTGTGCCGATGGCCAGTGGACGCGATGACGATCTGATCCCCGGCCTTCCACGTCACCGATTTCTCCAGGACCATCTGGGTGGCGGCAGCTGGGGCGGTCTGGGCCAGGCGGGTCCACGTGATGGGTACCGGCTTGCCTGAATGACGACAGACAGACAAAATATGCACGTAATGTCACCACAATTATTTGGCCATAATCTTGCTCCATGGAGATTTTACAAAAATTTCAAAACCAGCGTAGAACACCAGCTAACTTTCAATTTTTGTGGTCGCCGACAAAATAATTGTTTTGGGATTTTTTTGCAAAAGAGCTCTACGCCTTTTTTTGAAAACTTGATTTGGCAAAATGAGAAGGAACTAGGCAGAGGTTGACATGAGGGTCCTTGGGTATTCGAAAAGAGGAAAAAATTCTCCTTAACAAAATATAGCATATTAAATTTCGCATTATCAACATGTTGCAAAAGTAAAATTGAGGGAAAAATGCGTGGAAAAATGCGATATGAAAAAATGTCAATTATCTTTCACTTTTATTCTAATTACACTAATTCCGTAGTATTTCTTAACAAAATATATTTGGTAGAGATACCAAAGATTAAAAATATGAATAAATCTAAACAAAAAATTAGTTTTTGCAGTTTTCTCTACTACGCCTTGTGCCCAGTTCCGTCTCATTTTGTCAGAACGCCTCATAAATGTGGAGCCCACCGGAATCTAAGCTTTTGTTTACCGTGTAAATCCAGGGTTCCGTTCCTGACAGCCAGGGTCTTAGCGCCAAACAACGGCAGCTCCCTTGAGCGGACGTGGCCGTGCATCATGATGGTGGCATCGTGTTGAAAAGGCTCCTCCTCCGTGCCCACCTGAAGAAGCCCGTTGTCCACAATCAGGATGTTCTCAGCGTGGAGCTCAATGTCAGCCTCGTCGAAGATGACCCTACCTCCTGAAATGAGAAGAAAAAATACTTATTATTCAGTTACCACTGCCTTGCCAATTCTCTTTAACCCTCCCTCTATGAGGGCAGATCACTGCATGGCAGTAGCACGTGCCAAATCACTCCAGCTGTGTTCATTAAAAGATAATACACAGGTTATTTTTTGGGGATGCATGTTAAAGTGCATTGGATGATAAACATGAGCAAGGGTTATAAAGAGTCTACCTTGGATAAGAAGCATCGTCAAGATAGGGGTGGTGACATCTAGGAGTAGAGTTTGGCCGGCCGGGACGACGACAAAGTCGCCCTCTATTGGTGGGTCTTGGTTACCCCAGGTGTAGCGAGAGGACCACACGTCGATGTAGTAGAAATCGGCATTGTCCTGTACGAAGGTCAAAGGTTATTTACATATTACAGAATAATTAGTTTAATAGTTCTAAAAATAGACCTTCGCATTAAAGATGATACCCCATGGTCTTACAACATGGTCTTACAAATATTCTAAAAAAAAATTAATTTGTTTAACCAGTTTCCGCGGGGAATATTTTAACATCACCGAGTTGAGGCGCGGGATTATTTTTAACGAAACTCGATCCGAGGCGGGTTCAAGCCGACGGTAACGGGAAGAACACCCACGCATTTCCGGCCTAGCTTGCTCGCTGCTGACAGACATTTCCTGCCTTGCTCGTGACGTGTTTATGCGTCATCCGTTTTGAATCTCAGGAAAACTTTGCGTGTCCTCCGGCGCAAACTGGTTAACCAAAAAATACTTTATTCTAGTTTCAGATATCTTTAACCATCTAAAGGAAATAATCCAGCCCTAGACATTAAAAAGACCCTGTTAAAAAAGTACGAGAATAGTAGGATCAACATATTCACCAACAAGTCAGGATATAAAGTGGAATTTTGTGGGCTTTCAGTAGTACTTTTAAATTAAAAGTAGTTTTAAAATATATAGTTGAGAAAAAAAATTAACAAACAAATCTATTTTCTGACGGGGGATCTTCAAAATAAATTACCTGGGTCGCGATACCGTTGCTTCCGACTTCCACCCGGACTTTGGTCATCTCCGGCGGGCTGTGTGGCCCGGTCTCGCAGATGATCTTGGTGGTGGATTCCGATTGGACGGTGCAGACTGACCCTCCGATTGTCACCACGTTACCAGATGACCTGTGAAACAAGAAAAACAAAGGTCAATTTAAACCAGGAGTACACAAAAATTGCTTAGCGTGAAAAAAAAAATTTGACGGAAAATGTTTACTGCTTTATCATTTATTATCCCTTACTGGAATCCCGATCCTGCGACGGTGAGAGAGGTTCCTCCGGCCGTTCCCCCACGCTGTGGCTGTACCGAGTCGATGACCGGCGTCAGGCTGCTCTTGTAGGTGAAGGCGTCTGATACAGTAGCCGTGGCCCCACTGGCCAAAGTGACCGTCACGTCACAAACCACACTGCTACTACCTGTAACCAAACGGATTTTATTTGTATTATTTATTTATTAGATAAAACAACTCTACTATCAGCAATATTGTCATCGATTTGAGGGGAAACAATTCTCAAGAAAAGGGAACATTTTCTGACCTGAATTGGCAGGGACTTCGCACTCGATCAGCGAAGACGTGGAGCTGCTGATTGGACAGGAATTGCTGCAAACCATGACAACGGCCGTCTTGTCGAAACCAGCGCCGTCAATGGACAGGATTTGGCCACCACCAAAACTCCCTAAAAAACATTTAATAAAAATAAATTATTAATAATAAAAAAATAATAAACGTTAAATAATACAAACAAAAATGCTTATTTGTCTGTTTCTGTGCTTACAGGGTTAGCACAGAAAGTTTATGTTCGCGCAGTTAGCACAAAATGGTGATTGTAAGCGCGGAATTCTGTAGTTAGCAGAGCCAAGAAATTGGGCCCAGAACTAGCCAGCCGACCCAGTTACTAGCCAGTTACCGACCCCTAGTTACTAGTTACTAGCCTGCTAGCTCAGTGGTTGAGTGGTGGGATGTCTGCACTAGAAAGCTGGAGGTCGTGGGTTCGACTCCCACTCGAGTCACATTTGAAATAATCCCTTAAGACAAATCTGAGTAGACAGTGTAAAATACACATTGGCCAACAAATCTAATATTGAATAGGAACTCACCTTCTGCGGGGCTCACGGAGGAAACGGTCAGCTTGTACTCGAACGTAGTGTCGCTTGCCGACAGGCCCTTACCCTCGACGTAAACCACCACGGGGTACGTACCGGCCGAGTGGGGGCCCAGGGTGCACGAGATGGCATCAACGGCCGCGCTGCTGACTGCGCAGACTGCTCCGTCGATGGAGACGCTAATGTCGGCCGCGTCGGTGCTGAAAACAGAGCCACTGATTGTGATGCTGTCGCCAGTGACGCCTGCAAACGGGAAGGAAGTCAAATGGCGTAGCATTTACCAAAAACAGTAGGAATGAGATTTATTTAACCATTTCACGCCGGGATTATTTTGACATTGATTTGGCCCAGGCGTAGGATTGTTTTTCACGAACCTCGATTCGAGACAGGTTCAGGCCAGCATATGTAGGTAGCACACCCTGATTTCTGACCTGGCTTGCTCGCTTGCTGCGAGCCGGTCATTGACGGATATTTTCTACCTTGCTCGTGACGCGTTTATCCGTTATCCGTTCTAAATTCCGAGAAAACTTTGCGCAAATACACATCCTCCAACCAGTTAAACAATAACCCTTTCCTTCCTTACCACAATGTTCATTGCTCTCCCTAGAACCACATTATTGACTCAGTCATGCGGAATCACTGAGCGTTAAAAAGGAACCCTAAGTTGGACCCCAAAGTTTCACTGCCAAGGAGGGATTAAAATCAAATGAGTTGTTCATGAAGTTTGTTCCTTGAACTTTATTCTTTTGTGAGATGTAAAAATCAAGGCCATCATGTGTACAAATAAGAAGGTTATGCCTGTTTGTTGATCTGGTCCCAGTTAAAAAAAACTGCAAGCTATTTTACAACATGACCAAATGGCACACAATTCCTCGAACCGAGTGTGGATACTTTAGAAGAAGTTTTTTTTTTTAAAGTTAACACAATGAATAAATTACACCATTAGAACGATCTGAAAACACTATTTCAGCTGGTATATGGTTGATGTACGAGTGTCCAAACATACCAGTATACAAGCTTTCTGAAAAGCAGTAAAAAAAATATGCATTGAAGGTGTTCTGTGTGTGGTTTCTTAGTCACCCTTGGTAGGGAAAGGGTCGACAAATCTTTCAAAAAAGAATATAGACACAATTTTAACTAAAAACTTACCTGTACTGGGACTCACTGAAGTAATTGTTGGCGTTTCGGCAGCCGTGTATTCGTAACTGACGGCGGGGTAGTCTACACCCTGCGAGGTCACCACGAGGTTGACAGTATCTGCTGCGTGGTCCGAGGTCAGGCAGACAATCTCAGCGAGCGACACACTCTGAACGACACAATCCGCTCCGCCGATGTCAACAGAGGAGCTTCCGTTTACAAAACCGCTGCCGAGGATCTGGACCGTCTGCCCGCCTTCCGTGCTTCCGGAATCTGGGTTGATGCCAAAGATGACCGCAGCACTGTTGATGACGTTGCTGGTGTTGAACATCGCGTTGCCTTTGGCTGCGATGTTGACGATTAGTTCTTGGTCGCCGACGGGCACGTACCCGACCTCGCAATCAATCTGGTCGCTGCTCGCCACCATGACGACACACGTGATCCCGGCAATCGCGATGGCGACGTCCGAGGTCACGTTGACAAAGCCAACACCGGAGATCTGGATCAAGGTACTGGGGCCGGAGACGGTGGTCGGGGAGATGGTGTTAACGACGGGAGTCATGGCTTCGGAGAACTCGAAGCTGCAGTCGCCGTTGCACTGAGCCCACTGGGAGTTGATCTGGAGCCGGAGCTCAGCGCTGCCCGCAATTCCGGGAGTCGTCACGCAGACCACTTGCGTGTAGGCAACCGACTTGACCGTGCAACCACTGTTGCCTATCCACACAGAAATATCGCCTGATGAAAAACCGTCTCCTGAGATAACGATCTTGGTGCCGCCCATCACTGCCCCGCTGTGCACAGACAGCGTGTCGATCTGCGGCTTGAGGGTAAATCCAAGGTCAACTGGCGTTGGCAATTGGACCAGCGCCAAGCCCAGGTTCTTGACGACCAGGGAGATGGCGAGTGGTTCGCCGACCGGCATGCTGCCTGCCGTGTCGAGCAGGCAGGTCATGAAGACATCCGTGGCTGACTGGGGAACGCAGGAGTAGCCACCAAATGAGATCTTGTTCTCGCACAGCGTGTTTCTGAAGCCCACTCCAGTGATGTTGATGAGCTGGTCTGGGGTGCCCCTAATAACCAAAATGTCAAAATATGAGTTGTAAAAGACAGAAACACCTCATCAATATTCGTCATTTCATTTCATTTACTTCTAAACTCAGCTCATTGAGTTTAATCAAACGTTTTCCACGACCTAAGACAAGATAGGCTCGTCAAGTAACAATTTCAGATTGATGTACACAAACCTTTAAACATATGCAGTGTGTATTATGTCTTGCTAAATAAAAAGCTGCACAATAAGAACTGGGGCCACTTTCATGGAGCTGCTATTAAGCATAAAAACAATTCTTCCTTGGCAAAAACAGAGTTACAAACTAAAAGTTCAGGTGATGCATTTTTGTTTGCGACTGGTATTCACTGTTTTTATTGCTTAGCATGAAAAGCACGTGAAGTTTTAATTGGTAACCTGTTTTTCCTAAGCAAGACTTTTTTGTGCTAAGCAATTTGTTGTGCTTATCAGCTTCACGAATACATGTAGCTCCAGGGGCCAATTTCATGGAGCTGCTAAGCACAACAATTTGCTTAGCACAAAATTAGTTTTGCTCAGTAAAAACAGGTTTAGGAAAAAATTCATGTGCTTTGCATGCTAAGCAAAAACCAACTATTAATATCGATCACAAACAATATACATTACATTAAGGACAAATTTTCATGCTAAGCAAATTTGTGTGCTTAGCAGCTCCATGAAATTGGCCCCTGGTAATTGTCAGTGGAGCACTGTCAATTAAAATATCGGTGGCAAGGGACCTACGGCAGGGAAAAAAGGTGCCTAGTTACTTACATTTTTGGATTGAAGCCATCCACAATAGGTGTGGTGCAAGCCCAGTAGGAATAGTAGAAACTAGAACCGTCGGGTTGCTCGGCAGGGGGCACGGTGCATGATGGGATAGCCACGTCGCTTCCGGGACAATCGTCTGAACTGGCAGGTTCGGTCACGCCTGCATTCGGGAAAATGACAAAGCCAGCGTATGGGAGTTCTGCTTAGTTTGAAATTCGTGAAATTCGTACGGCATGATTGTCTGGACTAATAACCAGTTTGCGCCGGGATTATTTCGACATTGACTGGGCCCAGACGGGGGATCATTTTTTCATGAACCTCAATTCGAGATGGGTTTAGGCCAGCATCTGTGGGTAGCACACCCTTAGGTTTCCCGGCCTCGCTCGCTGCGAGCCGGTCGCCGACAGATAATTCCAGTTTTGATTCCAGAAAGAAAATATACATACGGACTTGCGCATTATACCATGTAAGGTTTCAACTAATAAAAAGGTCATGGACTAGATTTCATTGGGGTTTAAATCTAACGTGCCACCGAAAACAGGCTAAGCCATGTTTTACCAGCCGTTTAAACATAACCATGTGTCGGGCTCTCGACTAATAGAAATTGCTAAACTGTCTTAGATATTAATGTACAGACATCATATATCAATTAAGCAGTGTTTACAAATGTGACCTGCTCCCAAAAAACCAGACAAAAGTGAGATATTGCTTTTTCCATTTAGTACACATCTTCAGCTTTCATTTGGTACCAAAACCACCTTTATACCATACATACTTCCAAATTTATGAGGATTTTATTTGGATGTATTTTTTTTTAGGGACACAGTTTGCCTCAATTAATGCCTGATTTTTGTACTTTCTCATCAATAAAGTTGATTTTGTTTAACCTATTACTGAGGGTTACAGTATACATATCAAAGAATAAAAAAAATAATGAAAAACACAAATGGATGTCCGCCAGATTTTTCACCCCATTTCAACTTTGACGAGCTGTATCTCGAAAATAGCCTGTGCGACTTATGTCGGGTTTTGTAGAAGCGGGTCAGAAATTTTGTTCATCGCAGCATACCCGACTCCATGTTATGCAGGGCGTCGTAACCGCCAACCGTTACCAACAGTTTGACCGACGTGGTGGTTGGTTCGTAGACTTTGATCGTTCCCTTCATAAACAGCGTCTCGTCCTCGTCCACGGGACCGCTGGAGTAGAAGTATATACCGGGAGTGGAGAACCTGTACGCAAAGGCACCTGCAGAGAGCAAAACAAGTCTCTTGTAGCATTTGGCCGTTTTGTGGTGGGTTTTTCTTTTGTGGGGAAAAAAATACAATTTGAGGTAAAATTTATGAAAAAAATGACTAAAGTTAAATCGTTTTTTTTTGTTTTTTTTTAAGCCCAAAAAAATGAATATGTAACAAAATAAAATCTAGTCAAAATCCTGCGGGATAATTTTAGAAAGATGGGTCGTGGATCTTTTAATAATAATGAATGATAATTTACAATGATAATTACTCTGAATTGCACACTAGGGCGACAGTTCCATAGGTTTACCTACAACTTTTTTTCCGACCTTTTCTGTCGCCTTACGTATGTTTACGTTTTAGACCCTGCTCTATCGATCAAGCCTGTTTCCGACAGTAAAAACATTTCTCCTTCACCTTTGATGAATTGGGCGACAGTAAAATGTCGCACTATTGAGGTGAGTCTCCCACTTAAAGCCAAAAGAAAGTTTACTTTGTCGCCCTCTTTGAGCAAACCATGCTAATAATGCTTCGAAAATCAAACACTCGGCTGCACAAATTATATATTATTTTGTTTTTACCGTTTGGGGACCGTTCCCCACTGAAGAATCCATGTCCGTCATACAGGACAGCATCAGCATCGGCCGTTTCCATGACGGCGTATCCGATACCGGTCACTTGCTGCTGCACGGCCCACCGCCACGTCACGATGTCACCGGCCGTGACAGACAGCACCTGGGGGTTCCACTTGTAGCCGACACCGTACACTGCAAAATGGAAGCAGAGATATACGGAATATAGTCCTATAACATTTTTATTTTTATGTAAATTGCCCATCACAAGGCCACAGGCCACTCGAGGTGTGGGCTACAGAGAACCAGCCCCTCACACTGAAAAAAGACAAGATGATCTGGGGCCAATTTCATGAAGCTGCTAAGCACAACAATTTGCTTAGCACAAAAAAGCAGGTTACCAGCCAAAACTCTATGTGCTTTTTAAGCTGAATACAAGCTGAACACCAGTCACAAACCATATACATAACCTGAAAATTTGGTTTGTAACCCTGTTTTTGCCAAGGAAGAATTTTCATGCTAAGCACATTTTTGTGCTTAGCAGTTCCAAGAAATTAGCCCCGAGCTCTTCGCAGTATGAATAGGGTTGGGATGGATAACTAAGTCCACTATCAGGCATTATTATCAAGTGTTATTCAACTGATGCTATGACTGGATATTATTTTGTACCGGCAAGAGGGAGAAGAAAGTGTGGAAGGTGGGAGGGGAGGGGCGGGGGGGGAGATTGGGCATTTCGACCACCCTGCGTCCAGCCTTTGGGGCAGCAGGTTCTTTTGTTTTTCATATGAAAATGAAATAAAAGCCCCCAGACATTGATACTCCAGAAATGCCTACCCTGGTAAATTCCAAAAAGGACTGTATAGTCACTGAGTAGACTGGGTTTGAGGTCAAGCAAGGCCAAACCCTAGACATGCCAACTCTGAGAAAGTCCCCTAGGTATGTGTACAAACCTACTTTCTGTTTGTTCAGAAGTGCTTTTACCACCCCCCCCCCCCCCCCATCTCCTTTCAACTATTCAACTCATTGAGAATGGTTTGTTTACATTAGGGGGGTGTAAACACACCCCGGGTGCGGCACAGGGTTAACCTTCCTCCAAGATATGCTACAAGAAGCCAAGAACTCCGTAAGACTTACACTGGTGCTTGCCAAAGTTGTCCACGTAGTGAGTGACCTCCGAAGTGGTCGTCACACACTGGATGCTGTCGTCAGCTACCGATTCCACCGTGCACTCTATGCCTCCCATACTGACTGCAACGTCACTGGCATTACTGCCGAAGCCCGCGCCGGTGACGGTCACTACGGTGCCGCCTTGAACAGAGCCGCGGCTGGGGAACAGACCTGTCGCTTCCAGCGTGTACTGGAATTTCATGCCGCTGTTTGAAAATCCACAGAAAAAAACACTAATTAACAGGATGTCACTATGAACTGGTAAGGCAGTCATCTAGTTAATCATAGCAATAATAAAAAAGATGTTTTATCATTGATTTTACGGCCATTCATGGAGTTTCACATTTTTTGTAGGTTAAAAAAATTGCAGGGCATTAAATGTAGGATAAACCATTGGTAATTGCTTGAATTATCATGAATGGGTGGATTTGGGGATTGTATTTTATAGTAAATATCGTTTAACTGGCCTGTTTGAAGTTTTATAATCATAGATGCGGAGAAAAACAAGAAAAAAACGGCGTTCGTTCTTTTTCTTTTTTCGCGATCGCCGTCTGGGGATCGTGATTTTGTTTATAAAATTCAATTTTTGGGAATTATGGCAGGATATCTAGTGAAATCCAGCTGCCAATGCTTTTATTACAATGCTTTAGATTCAGTGAAATCACACAACATTCGCAGATCACAAGATGACTGCCAACAGAAATTTACAAATAACATTCTTTTGTAGTTTTCTTCAAAATGACAGCATGCCAGAAAGAATAAATTGCACAAGATGTTTGCCGTCATTAACCAGTTCGCAACCAACGAAACTCGATCCGAAGCGGGTTCAGGCCGATAGTCCTGGGAAGGACACCCACGCATTTCCAGCTTGCTCGCTCGATGCTGACAGACATTTCCGGCCTTGCTCGTGGCGTGTTTATGCGTCATCCGTTTTGAATCTGGGGACAACTTTGCGTTTATATACGTCATCCGGCACGAACTGGTTAAATAGCTGTGAAAAATACACTTCAGATTTTCTGGAATAACTCACTTGGCTTCAGCAAACCCTTTGCCCGATACCTCCAAAATAACTTGGAAGTTTCCGGGAGCGTGCTCAGGAATTGTGCAGTTGATCTGACCGTCTTCGTGGCCAATGATTGGACAGTCCACGTTGCCGATAGTCACCGAGGCCCCGCTGCTTCCAAAACCGCTGCCGGAAATCACAAGTACGCCACCGCCTACGCAAAAAAAAACCCAAGAAAACCAGTTTCTCAAAAGTGTTCGTTGCAGGAAGTCTCGCTCAATTTCACAAAATACAGACCCATGTTGTAACAAAACAAGAATGTTAGATTTTGGAACTTTGATGAAAATTTGATATCTGGTGATATTTGCTAATGCAAAACTGTCGAAGGATAAATTGTTTTGTAAATTTAGAAAACTAACACAGCAAATGCTAAAAAAACAAAACTCTTGTAACTATTTTTTTAGAAACTCTAAAACAGCACACTAGCCACAACTCGTATATTTTTTGTATTGTTGTGGTGGACTTATTTGAGACACTGTTTAGAACGACCAATCTCGGCCAGAACCCAAATTAATAGCTCTAGTTAACAGCTGATTTTGTACTCAACACAGACTCTGTCATTTCATAGAGACTGTTTAATAACAGTAAGCACAGGAAAAGCATGTTTTACCACAGAGGAAAAATCAGTAACAATAATTAATTTTTTTTTTAATTTAAAATTAAAGCAAAAAAAGAAGAAGCAGAAAGCACTATAGTGCTAGAATCAAAATGAGTGTTCATCTATCGTTTTAATGCAATCCATGAAAATGTGTTCCCAAGAAAAATACATTGCATAGACCTTTTTAACAATCTAAAAATGTATTGGTTTTTCTGGTTATGGTTAAATATACCGAGCTCATATTTTAATTTTTAAGTACCTTGCACTATGGACACGTTTGGACTGATCCCCTGGATCGTCGGGGTCAGGGAGGGGTCAAAGTTGAAAGCACCCTGCTCAGTTAAAGTCTTACTGTTCACCACGATGATCAGGTCTACGCGAGTAGATCGACGCTTACGTCTAGACACCTAAAACAAAACAAACAGATAAACGAACAAACTGTCAGGCAAAACATAAAATAATCAGCAGTTTAAAAAAAAAAAAAAAAAAAAAAAAAAAAAAAAAAAAGTTTAATTTTAACTAGTTCGCGCCGGGATTATTGTAACATTTACTGAGCATAGGCGCGCGATTATTTTTAACAAAACTTGATCCAAGGCGGGTTCAGGCCGATGATATCGGGAAGCACACCCACGCATTTCCGGCCTTGCTCGCTGCTGACAGACATTTCCGGCCTTGCTCGTGACGTGTTTATGCGTCATTCATTTTGAATCTCAGAAAAACTTTGCTTGTATATACGTCCTTCAGCCCGAACTAGTTAATAATAATCGCACTAAAATCTAAAGAAAATTGTTCAAAAACACAGTAGAGAAAACTGCAAAGTAATTTTGTTGTTTCAGATTTATTGATATTTATAATCTTTGGTATGCATACTAACTACATTCTGTTAAGAAATAGTATGGAAGTAGTGGCAAGTGTTTTAAAGTATTCATGAAAAACTCGAAACTTCAAAGGCCTTTTTACTTTTGTGACATGTAAATAAATGCGAACTTTAAACAGCAATAACTTGTTAATGAAACGTCCGATTAAAGCGCAACAAACAGCATTGTATCCATCCAATCCAATCCAATCTGCATTTGTAAAGCGCCATCAATCTAGTTGCCTATTCCGAGGCGCTGCCAGGAACACCGGGGGAAAACCCCTCCTCTTAGCGATGAGTGTTACTGGGTTCTTTTACGTGCATTACACAACACACGGGACCACCAGCTTTACGTCCCATCCGAAGGACGAAGCAATAGTGGTTTAATTGCCTTGCTTAAGGACACACGTGTCGACAGCGGGACTCGAACTCGTGCTCTGCGGAACAGAAAACCGGGTTCTTAACCGCCCGGCAACGACACACCACTAATGAATGTATAAAGAAGATTTTTTTTTCCTCTTTTCTAATATCTCACAACCCTCATTTCAACCTCTGCCCAGTTCCATCTCATTTTGCCAGAACCTTTCACAGCTTGATATAAGATTCACACACAAAAAATCCGGCTGAGGGGCAATTTCTGGATACAATTGCCCCGCATTGCCTAACCATTTTTGTTGATTTCAAATGTTGATATCGGCACTTTCATAACAAAAATATAAATTACCTCAGTATCCATGGCGATGACACACTGAATCTCGTCGTACGTGATCGTGTTGATTATGCAGGGCTTCGAACCAAAGGAGACGGAGATGCTTTCCATTTTCTCATGGAAGCCGTACCCCGCGATTGTTACTCGGGTTCCTCCTGAAAATGAAAAATTATTACAAATCACGAGGACGTAATAAAACAAAGAGACACATGTACAGTGGAATGCCACTATACCGAACATTCGGCTGTACCGTAAACCACCCTTGGCTTCCGATGTTTGCGTACAAACAAAAAATAAACAAAATCATCCGTCATACCAAACTCAGATTTGTAGGTATGTCAATGCTATTGAGGATGTGCTTTAGGTTAACCAGTTCACGCCGGAAGACGTATATAACCGCAAAGTTTGTAAAACATGCCACGAGCAAGGCCGGAAATGTTCGTCAGCAGCGAGCAAGGCCGGAAATGTTCGTCAGCAGCGAGCAAGGCCGGAAATGCGTGGGTGTGCTTCCTGGTACTATCGGCCCGAACCCGCTTAGATACAAATTTGTTTAAAAAAATACCGCGCCTCGGCTCGATGATGTTAAAATAATCCCAGCGCGAACTGGTTAAAGAGCGACAGGTGACTACTATTATTTCCGAAATGAATAGAAGGGAAAAGCCAACCGTTGCTTTCGAATTCGGTGTGATGAATACGCTTAGAATTACATAATTACATGATTCAAGGGTCGGCACCTGTTAAAAGTCGTCTTTAACCAATTCGCGCCCGAGGACGTGTATACATGCAAAATGCCAGCGAGCAAAGCCGGAAATGCGTGGGTGCTGTGCTTTCCGGTACTATCGGCCTGAACCTGCCTCAGATTGAGTTTTGTTAATAATCCCGCGCCTCAGCTCGGTGATGTTAAGATAATCCTGGCGCGAACTGGTTAAATCGGGAACCGCCCTAATCAACAGAAACTTATCATAGTTTATAATAAGTGAATGAATTTAAATTCTTGAATTTCAATTTGTTATTGTTTTTGTAGCCCGTCTACGCTGTGATGTCATAGCTAGAATTGCTTACCTGCAGTGCTACCAGCCGCCGGGCTGACGCTGGTAACTCCAAGCTCATACTTGAATGTGATTGGCCCTGGAATCAAGAATTTACATAATTCATTTACATTCAATTACTGGCATAATTTAAAAAAAAGAAAAACAGTGTTGAGCTTCGTGGTTCATGGCTACGAAACTCACAATTCTAGAATACTAACAAACAGGAATATAAATTCCCAAACAACTTGTCTAAGCACTGTCCACTTTATCACTGCAGTACACTGTAGTACAGACAAGAGGTTGCATCATAAATAGTACAAATTTCTTTTACAAATTTCTTTTACAAATTTCTTTTACAAATTTCTTTTACAAATTTCTTTTACTTGTATTTTTTTTTTACAGGACATTTTTAGGACAATACAGATAAGTCCCAAATTAATTGATAAGAAATTAGAAAAAAATTTTTTTTTAAATTAACATCCCCTGCTGTAAATTGCCAGGTCAAAGTGCTGTGTCCTCGTGGTCTGGAGCATTGGATTCGCCATCTGTGGGTAAAACTGTAGGTTGTGGGTTCGATCTCCGGCCTGGGACTAAGGCGCGCGTGTGCCCTTGGGCAAGGCACTTTGTCACTCATTGGAAGCGCCAAATCGGCAGCATTGAGCTGCATACTCCCCTGGGAGCCGAGATGATATTTGTGGGCTCAACGAGCAGGAATAATAATGACACAGCACCTTGAATACCCGTCTTGGTAGATGCGTGCGCTATCAGAATCGCCTAGTATTAATTGCCTATAAGGTATGTGGGCCAATGTGACCTGTCATCACAAAATGAGCGTAAAGTCGGCAAAATCAAAAATTGAGGTATTTCTAAATTTTGTGGAAACAGAGCTTTCCAATGGTATATAACACTTGGAGGTTTGATACTCAATATTTTTTTTATTTTTTTTTTTAGTCTGGAGTCTTAATACAGAGATTATGAGAAAACGGGCATTTCTTGCGAGAAATTGTGTGAACGCGCAAAGAAAGGCATAGTCAAAATTGTCTCAAATTTTTTTTTTTTTTTATCTGATCGTCCTGAAAAATTGGGAATTGATTGTTGGGGATTTAGTCTTTAAAAAAAACCATAATCTCAAAATCGACCACCCCTTCAAATGTTGACTTTGACTGGCCGTACTGGGAAATCACTCCGTGCGACTTTACGCTCATTTTGTGATGACAGGTCACATATGTACAAGTGCCTCTCCAATACCAGTCCTTCCCAGGACTAACTTTCTCCCTCCTATAACTGTTGGGAGCTAATTGCGCACAGAGTTCGTAAAAAAAAACCACTAACCATTTGGGTAATCTGAGTAGCCCACACCATCCACCATCAGGTTGACTTTGTACAGCCCGGCTGCCGCCTGCCCAACGGAGCAAGACACTGACGTCTCGCTGAAGGAGGTGACGTCACAGACGACGCCGCCGATGGTCACGTTATTCTCATCGGCATTGGTGCTGAACCCGGACCCACTGAGAGTCAGGACGGTGCCGTGGTAGGCAGAGCCTGTGGGCATAAACGGAAGGTAGTGTTCAATCAATCAAGTGAGTGAGTGAGTGAGTTTAGGGTTTAACGCCGTGCCGGCATCAGTGGCCATATTCACGGCGGGAATGTATACAAATGAAGTGAACTGTGGAGAATATATAAACTTGGAGTCGGAAGGAACAATTATCACAAATGAAAAGAATGAGAACGTTTCAAAAGAATGAAAGAACTATTGTATAGAAGTGTAACGATAGACTGATTCTAGGCAGTTTTCCAGGAGAATCCCGTGGAAGGCGGGCCACGAAAGATCCCACAGACAAACGGCACCCTGTCTGAATGGGTCCCGCAAGGCCGGCCGAGGGCCCGGGCCCCGCCGCCGGTATTTTCACATACATCCGGGTGATGAGGGGACAAATGCACCGAGTGTCTGGTCAATCCTCCATGACCAGTGCCCATAGGGCCCCTCAATCAATCAACTCGACATTTATTTTCACATTGACATCCACAGTTACAATTCTTATGGAAATAAAGGAGAAAATACGTATGTGTATGAATATATGAATACATAATCGAATGCATTAAAAGATGTCAACATGCAGAAAAACGGTGAAGCAAAGCTTTTGTACCTTTCCTTGGGACAGGACAAAAACTACACATGGACAAAATCAGGACAATAGAGAGTGAGACCCGGTACAGTATGTTACATAATAGCTAAGCAAATCAGTAAAGAACAAATGTATTAAGCATAAGTGTTGATCATCGATTTCTTCAATTTTTGGGCAAATGTAACCACAGTAGTACACTTTTTCAAATCAATGTCGAGTTCATTCCTGTATGTGCACCATGTTGAAATAGGCTGTTTCAACGCAGTGGCCCAGGTGGAAATTCCAGTTGAAACCAGTTCAACTGGAACTTCAACTGGATCATACCGGTTATACCAATTCAAAACTGGTTATACCAATTCAAAACCAGTCGCAAATTTCTAGTTTGAAACTAGTTGAAACCAGTTGAACCGGGAAATTTTTCACTTTTTATTTGTTTTTGTTATATCTACTCAATTTTATGTGCGAAGTTACCCTAAGTAACCCTAATAGAAAATATTATATTTACTTGAAGCATTCCAAAAACAAAAAGGTATAAACCTTATGCTGTATAAACCTTAGGCAGAAAATGTGCAAGTAAAATAACAAAAATTAGGACCAGTT
This sequence comes from Crossaster papposus, assembly GCA_037893245.1. NCBI lineage: Eukaryota > Metazoa > Echinodermata > Asteroidea > Velatida > Solasteridae > Crossaster > Crossaster papposus. The sequence continues at coordinate 441,600 of JBAIAA010000350.1, read as the reverse complement.
CCGACCGGTTCGAGCACAAATGTAATTTTATGACGTCGGGGCCAGGTTTCAAGTCACAAATTCACAAAAAGTTGAGGAAAATTTGCAGCAAATGCTTTGCAATGTCAAAGATGCTTCGCAATGTCAAATTCGTTTGAAAATAATTTGCCTTTACACCAGAAGCACACTACACCACTAGAGTCATACTGAACCAAAATTTTGACTCACCATTTGCAGGAGTTGAACTTGTTATTTTTGGTGTGACGTTGTCGTTGTATTGAAAGGAACACTGGCCCTCGGAGCAACTGGATGGGATCTTATTCACAATGACCTCCACCTGGAAAAAGGCAACAAATTATTACAATTTGATATAATTTCCACCGCCCTCTTAATAATGTGCGGTGCTTATATAGCGCTTTATCACCAAAGTATTAAAGCGCTTAACATTATTACCCCGGTCATTGGGCCCATGAAACATTCCAAATATCATGTCAGCGACCTGGGGAGTATACAGCTCAATGCTGCCATTTCGGCGCAAAGCAGCTAAATCAACCACAATAACCATCTCTGCCCTCACAGGTACCCATTTACTCGTGGGTGGAGAGAAGTAATGAGTGACAAAGTGCCTAGCCCAAGGGCACAATCACCACATTCCCAGGCAGGACTCGAACCCACAACCTGCAGCTTTGCCTACAGATTACAAATTCAATGCTCCAGACCATGAGGCCATGGCACTCCACACAAGAGATGAAAAATTTATAAAGACAGTTGACATTGTTTCTTTTTTTAATTGAGTACGCTCGTAAGCTAAGGGTCAACAAAATTGAACGATTTTGTGCGCACACTTTAGGACAATGCCCTCTTTTAGTCTTCTAATGGATACTAAATTTCCAATGTACAGCAATACGAACAGCAGTGTAAGAACTTATGTTCTTTTATAAAAAATTTTGTTAAGCAAATTTTATTCTCAAATGAAACGGGCAGCTATCGACACAAAAAGGCAAATTTTAAACCTATGTAGCTGAAATACTTTAAAAAAATTACTTTTGGTAAGCACGACTTATTTTGAATAGTCGTAGAACAAAATCTGGAGCAGGTCACATATTCTAATGAATAGCGGCATTAAAATAAATGTTACAGCAACACAAAACTGCCCCTCATTTGGTTTAATTTCTTCTGCACCAGAATTTTTAGATGAACATTTTGTTCTTATATTAAGGAATCATCTATTGTATAACGATAAGAAATATTTATTATAAAATAAACTAGAATTCCTTGATCTTGGGACTCACCTGTGGCCCGGGATGGGCAACTCTCAGGAACTGTCCTGGGATAGGACCGAAGAACACGTGTCCCTCCTCCACGCGGTGAGTAGTAACGCCCACCCCTAAGCCCATCAGCTCGTCACCATTCACCTAAATGGTAAGGGAGGAAGAGAAGTTACTTCTGTGTCAGTCAGATTTTTTTTTAATACAAGCGTTAGTCGCTACAATAAAGTTGTTCCTCTCGTTCCTTAAGTCTTATGTTTGGCCGTGATTCATTCATCTTGAGTACCCAACTACTTCCCTAGTGGCGTGGTGGCAGCGGTGGGATACGAACCCACGCCATCGAAATGACTGGTGACTCAAAAGAGCTCACAGTCTGCTCATCAGGTTGATGGGTCCTTGATCACCCCTGGTTGAGAATACTTGCAGCGAAGTTACACACGTACATTTCGTTGTTCGCCTTAACTTTTATGGCCGAGTACTATCGAGACTTAATGGGAGGTCAAGACGGTCAAAACAACTGCCTTCAAGACTTGCCTTGATAAGTGGTTGGCTGCCGCCCTTGGACAACCACTCTACATCCCAGGAGTAGCTCGAGCAGCTTCCTTCCCTGGAGACTTCTAAGGAGCCGATGTCCAAGTTAGCTTGGAGAGCCTCCTTCAGCTGGTCTGCCGTGGCCTGGGCCGGCACTGTTGGTTGAGGAATTTAACGGCAAACAAATTCCATGGGTTAGCAAGAAATGTTGGCTCATGCACATGCGAGCATCCCGTAAGTAAGGCTTCTGTGCCTAGAGGGCTATTTTTGCTAGCGTTGCTCGCACAGAATGTTGATCCTAAAGGGGAAGATTTCTATGGTAAGCCCCACCACAAAATTGGGACAAGCACTGCTACTTATATGTTTCACATGCACTGAAGGCCAAAATAATCCTCAGCACGTAAATTTGTAAATTGCCAGATTTTTCTGTTTGTCTAATTTTGTTAGCATGTTTAACTTTTAGGTATTGGCCGTCGAGAAAGTTTTGCTTTAGCTCAAAAACGTTAGCCCAACTAATTTTGTTGATTTGTATATTTCAGGTCAGTCCAGCCAGTAAGCAGCTTGCAGCAAACTTCAAACTTTAGACAAAGTGAGGAAGAATGCAGAATTAAGACAGGTAGTAACGGAAAGGCATTAAAAGATTTTATAAAAGGTTACACAAAGTACCTTAGGATTCAACCTTGAATCATTTGGTTTTGATTGTTTTGTTTAACACTCATCTCTAAATCAGTTGATAAGTTATGCAAATTATGCCTAAATACACAAGAAAAAAACTAGCTCACCTGTGAAATTCACGCCGTACAGTTCAATCTCGAACGTCCCTTCAATCGGCGGGGTGGCCGCCACCTGCCGCTTGACAGAGATGACGGTGTCTACGGGCCAGGCGTCGTTGGAGTACCACGCCAACTCGCTGCCGCTGGCGCTGACGTTGGCGCCCACAATTTGCAGCAGCGGGAAGTTGTAGCCACAGGAGGATGGCGTCAGGGTGATGTTGTAGCGGAAGCCATCGCTGGTGACAGATGCGTCCAGCACGAAGATACCGTTGGGGCTGGCGGCGCGCTGCTCTCGCACATCTGCAAGGAATCCACAGAAACAGCCCCAGGTTAATCAACAACAATTCATGAACTGGGATTCGGAAGCCAACGATAAGCTTCTTACACGCTTCAGAGCCAAGCGGGCAATGATAGAGAGTGGCTTTTAAGAAAGGTTAGTTAAAACGTCAAGAGTACACGCCCGATTCTCCAGTAGTTTCGTCGGACAAGAGATAGCTTTTCGGGTTTAGTTATCTAACGGGTGAATCATTGCATCTCTTGGTGTCCATGAGTCGATTGTCTTTTGCCTTCTAAAGTGTGGTTGGGCGATCGCAACTGGATCTTTTTACACGGCAACGGCAGTTGATAACGAGCTGCAAACAAACCACAGCTTTCGTACCACACTACCCTAGATGGAGTGAGAAGATGAAACTAGCTGCCTTTTTTTAGGCAAGTTCCAAGTGAGAAACTCTTTCTTTCTAGCTGATAAACGATTCCTTTAGAAGCGGGCAATGGTTGACAAGAGGATTCAAATTTAATTGACCTGGAAGCCATACATGTATTGATTTGCTTAGGTTACTGAATCTTCCCTTAACTGCTATTTGTTTTTAGATGCGCTACCGAGGTATACTCACACTGCGGCGGGTTGCTTCCAATGTACACATTGTCCAGAAACAGATCCTGTCCCTCCTCCCCGAACAATCGAATGCGCGAGATCTTTAAGGGAGTTCCCCTCCGACGAAGGGCATAGATGTCCGTCGACTGAATCAAGGTGTCCATATTCAGACAGGTATACGTCCAACTGTCAAAGGGCAAGGACCGACAAGGAACGACTATTTTTTACAGGCACTGGCATCAGCGAACATTCGCCAATTTGATATATTTTTCTCAGGATAAACATCCCAGGCTACGGGGGGACGTGGTAAACTGAATCTGCATTCTGTGAATTCATTTTTTTTTTGCAGTCGAAAACATGCTGGAAACTTTCGTTTGAACAAAAGTTTGGACACACGTGAAAACACTTTGCTGTTCAATTTTTTTTTTTTAATTTTCTTTTAAAAGTTACTTTAGAACATGATTTGCTGGCAAATTTGCTGGTATTCGCTATATGCTTTAGCACGCATACGATGAAATGTTTTTCTCAAAAGAAATAACGTCAAATCTTGATATACCAAACAGGTAAATAAAGCAGAAAGGCGGAATAGGCCCAGAAAAGAGGCCCCCAGAAAAGAGGCCCCCAGTAAAGAGGCCCCCAGTAAAGAGGCCCCCAGTAAAGAGGCCCCCAGTAAAGAGGCCCCCAGTAAAGAGGCCCCCAGTAAAGAGGCCCCCAGTAAAGAGGCCCCCAGTAAAGAGGCCCCCAGTAAAGAGGCCCCCAGTAAAGAGGCCCCCAGTAAAGAGGCCCCCAGTAAAGAGGCCCCCAGTAAAGAGGCCCCCAGTAAAGAGGCCCCCAGTAAAGAGGCCCCCAGTAAAGAGGCCCCCAGTAAAGAGGCCCCCAGTAAAGAGGCCCCCAGAAAAGAGGCCCCCAAATAGAGGCACCAAAAAAGGGCCCAGAAAAGAGGCACGAAAAGAGGCCTTGAAAAGAGGCCTTGAACAGAGGCCTTTTTTTGGTTAACACTAACCTCTCTGAGGACTGCAAATTGTCGTCTCTCAAGGTTCGCCAGTTGTCGCGGTCAGTAGACTCTTCATCAATCCATTGAATGCGCACCTGGATTCTGGACTGAATATCTCCGCGGTGACCAAAACACAGCTGGAGCAAACACGTTCGAACAGAATATTTAAATACAATCTAGCTCAGCATTCTGACTGCGCGCGTGTTTAATGTTTGTAAATGTGACCGGCTCTACAAAAAGGTGTTTTATGTCGCGAAAAAATGAAATTGAGTTATACACATGGTAAGAAAACCCACAGCGTAAGCTTTCATTTAGTATATAATAGAGATCCATAGCCCCTCCAATTTTGGAGACACGATGTGTTTACATATTGATTACTTTTTCAAATTACACAACTGAGAAAACAGGCTTTGAAATATCTGGCTCTGTTGTATGTACTACAACAGAACAATGCACACAAAATGACTGTTTTTTCCACTTTATTCATGAAAATCAACATTTCTTTTAATGAAACCTTAAACTGTAGGTATTAAAGATTTCATTCATGACAACAAATACAAAAAAAAAATTGATGAAATGTTTACCCTCTCAACGTTGAGCGGGCCATTAACATGATAGTGCATAGCGCGACTTAAGATACTTTTTGTAGAGCCGGTCACAAATGGACATATAGTGTCTTAACAAATATTTTTATACAACTCAAAATGTTCTCCCCTGCACTCACCTGGTCATGTACCCGGACGTCAAAGGATCCAATTTTTTTTCTGCTGCCGGGTATTGCAGTCCTACCGGCGAAGAAGATGTGGTAGGAGTTCTTGACTGACCAGCGACCGCAGTAAGGCTCCTGGTTGTTGACGACCTTCCCGTCGATCCAGCCCAAGTTGCTCGCTTCGAAGTCCTGCACGTAGTAACCCCTGACGCTTCCGGCCAAGGAACACTTGACACTAAACATCTCCAAGAGCGCGCTCTCTACCTGGAAAAATCGATATGATTTAAAATGGATTACTCTGAAAACCGATCGCGAACGCTCTCTCAAATGAACAGCGGTGAGGGCACGCATGTTTGCTGATTTTATAATTTGACATCCGAGCAGGGTTCTAGCCACGGTGGGCGGGGCCGGGAGGTACCGCCCGGCACTGCAAATTTTCGCCCTGCACTTGGGTTCAAATTGGCTGTGCCACCCGGCACAATTAGTTTTTTCAGTTTTTTTGGTTTTTTAAATTTTTTAAAATCAAATTATGGGCACAAAAGAAAGAGAGGAGATACAAAGTCACGTTAATCATGTTCATGTAGTAATTTATGTTATTAACTTAGCTAGACTTTCACAGAAACATGCAAAAATGAACTGGACCCCGGCCGTGAGGCGCGAGAGACGCTTCGCAATCTGATAATTTACCCGGCACTAAAAAGGTTCTAGCTAGAACGCTGCATCCGAGTACCATGAACATTCAGTAAATAACAGCCCAGGAGCTGTGATTGCCTCATTAACTTGACCAAGAATTAACAAGTAGGTTCGCCGAGTTTGTGAACTAGCTGGTACTTATATTAACCAGTTCGCGCCGGGATTATTTTAACATCACCGAGGCCGAGGCGGGGGATTAATTTTAACGAAACTCGATCCGAGGCGGATTCAGGCTGATAGTACCGGGAAGCACACCCACGCATTTCCGGCCTTGCTCGCTGCCGACAGACATTTTCGGCCTTGCTCGTGACGTGTTTATGCGTCATCTGTTTGGAATCTGGAAAAAACTGTGCTTGTATATACATGGCAGGCCCGCAGGGGGTGCGACGGGTGCGTACGCCCCCCCCAAATTACCAAAAGGTCCACATTTTCCTGGGTAAATTATGGTATTATGGTATGAAAAATGTTGGTCCCATTGTTGGTCCCATCAAGTACAAATTCGCATCCCCCCATACAAAATCCTGCGTACGGGCCTGCATGGGATAACCCACGGAATCAGGCAGGGACTGAAAACCCAATCGGCATGTTAGCCAGGCGGGATTCGAACCCTGGGTCACAGCGGTGAAAGGCGAGGAAAGAAACGCTATGCCAACCCCAAACCCCACCCTCCCCAAACAAAAACAAAAAAAATAAAAATATAAAAAATATAAAAAAATAAACAGAATTGATTAAATTTGATCTACATTTTCATTACCTCTTTAGCTGTTGAGTTTGATGACAGTGGCATCGAGGATATCCCATCATACAGAAGGGCAAACTCAATCAACTCAACGGGGGCGTAGGACTTGATCCGAGTTACCGTGACAACAAGGTTGGAGTCGTTCCGATCCACAGTCATTAATGCAATTCCCTCTGAAAATAACACACCAAAAGTGGTTATTTTTTTCAAAAACTTAACCTGAACTTTAGCATATATATGCGTACGGTCATACAGAAATGTATTAATTGTTTCCCAAAACTTTGTTTAAAGGTAGGATATATACACCATTTGCAGTTAACATTTTTTACTACCGACTTATTAGGAAATATCTTACTTATTTTAAAGTTAATAATGATTGTAGGCATCAAGCAAAATGATTGCGATAAGATATCCTGTAATTGTTCCCCAAAAAAATTATCTTACGAAAAAATTCTGATCGCGTCTGGCGATCACAAAAAAACAAAGAACAATATAAGAACCACTGCCTGACGCCGGTTGAAAACGCGGAATGCCGTTTTTTCTTGCTTTCCTCGGCATCCAAGATTGTAAAACTAAAAACAGGTCAGTTAAACGATATTTACTATAAAATACAACCCCCCAAATCCACCCATTCATGATAATTCAAGCAATTACAATGGTGTATCCCACCTTTAAGCGACACAAAATTTATGACCATCTCTGTAAATTCTTTAAAAATAATGACATTTGGTTTCATTTTTCTTTACCTTGAGCAATGTGGAACTCAACGGTGTAAGTATTTGCTTCGCTATCGCTGTACTTTTTTACGCTGACTGTTTCTGGGTCCAGGATGAGATGTAACGCTGCCTCTACTTCTGCTGCAGATGCAGTTACGTTTATGTCACCTTAATATAAAAAAAATGTAAAAAAGCAAAACATGTTTGATCATACCAATGTTTCAAAAACAGTTTCTGCCCAAACCTCGACGAAAAGTGGTCTTCAAAGTCTTCACGACCCTTTTCTGTTCGAGGTATTTTTCTCACACTGCAATTGCATTTATTTTTGTTGGTACTGCTGCCAAAACAAACTGAAAAATGAAGGTAAAGAAAATTAACTAAAATTAACTTAATAAAGTTGGGTTTTTTTCAAATTTTTAAACACCTTTGTCATAATATTAAAAAAGAAAATTATGACATTATTTCATTGTGTGCTAGAGGTTATACAAGGATTTTCTCAGAGTTCAATCACTAATCACTAGAGTTCAATCACTAATCACTAGAGTTCAATCACTAATCACTAGAGTTCAATCACTAATCACTAGAGTTCAATCACTAATCACTAGAGTTCAATCACTAATCACTAGAGTTCAATCACTAATCACTAGAGTTCAATCACTAATCACTAGAGTTCAATCACTAATCACTAGAGTTCAATCACTAATCACTAGAGTTCAATCACTAATCACTAGAGTTCAATCACTAATCACTAGAGTTCAATCACTAATCACTAGAGTTCAATCACTAATCACTAGAGTTCAATCACTAATCACTAGAGTTCAATCACTAATCACTAGAGTTCAATCACTAATCACTAGAGTTCAATCACTAATCACTAGAGTTCAATCACTAATCACTAGAGTTCAATCACTAATCACTAGAGTTCAATCACTAATCACTAGAGTTCAATCACTAATCACTAGAGTTCAATCACTAATCACTAGAGTTCAATCACTAATCACTAGAGTTCAATCACTAATCACTAGAGTTCAATCACTAAATGACTCGCGTAAATGACTCGCGTAAATGACTCGCGTAAATGACTCGCGTAAATGACTCGCGTAAATGACTCGCGTAAATGACTCGCGTAAATGACTCGCGTAAATGACTCGCGTAAATGACTCGCGTAAATGACTCGCGTAAATGACTCGCGTAAATGACTCGCGTAAATGACTCGCGTAAATGACTCGCGTAAATGACTCGCGTAAATGACTCGCGTAAATGACTCGCGTAAATGACTCGCTATATCTGGTATCTAACCTGTAGTTTGGCCGCCAAACTGCAGCCTGTAGACTCCAGATGCATCACACTGAGCACTCTCATTGCTGACGGCCGCGGTGGTTGGGCACGACGGCAACTCAACATAAACCTCCTGAGTTTCATAAGAACCTCCATCAATCGCAAGGGTCTGTAGAGACAAACAAAAACAATTATTATACAAAAGACCCACTTAAAATTTCCCACCAATTAAGTCCTCCTGTTTTTGTTATTAATTCTTTCCGATAGTCAAACCAAAGCACTGTAGCTCGTAAGCCTGGAAAAAACCTGCAGAGAGAAGACAATGAGAAGAAGGTACAGTTTTAGAAGTGGGAGAAAAAGAAAAAAAAAACTATATCCTGGGGAAAAAAAACAGGGACAGAACAAAACTCAACCCTCTTCAACATTGTCATCTTATAACACAAGAAAAGAAAATGAAATTTGTAGAATTAGAGGAAAATTATGGCCATCTGTAATCATCTGCATATTTATGAATCAAGGAGTAATTGAGCAGATCTTGTTCAGGCCAATCACAGATGGTGACTGTCCTTATTTGCATAAACTACGAATAAATTCAAAGCTCGGCTGATCATGGTTTTGGCCAATGTTGGGAATCAAAGTCCTCGTTTGATAACAAAATCTTGAGAGTTGGTAATGTTTTCCATTCTGTCCCTAGAAAATGTTAAGGTTTTGTTTGACTTAATATTTGCTCCCATTGACCCAATCAAAAAATGCACTTTACTTCAAATTGGCCCATTTCAAACAAATTCCATTTACCCCAATTGGTCTATACCCTAGTGCATATTAATGACTACGCCCACCTCATTATTATTCATGTATGCAAATTAGGCTGTTACAACATAAATTACCATTAAATACCTTGAACACTACTAAAAGCAGTTTGACCACCTACATTCAAAACAAAACAAAATCAGTTTTGTTCAATGCTTTAATCAAGCTAGGATTATGAATAATCACAATAAAATTAAGATCAGTCGATCAGCCAATCGTAATTCGTTTTTTTTCATCCTCATTTGCATACCTGCAGCTCTCGGTGGACGGTGGACGTGGTGGTGATATCCTGGACCTCGTTGGTTGCGGCCGACGTGTTGAAGGTATTCAGGGGGACGTTGAAGGCGGCGAAGCCCACCTGGACGAATTCCCCGTTTCCGCTTGCCCGGTGTCGAGCCTCGAAGTAGTAGCTGTACAAAGTAGAAGTTAAATGTTAGACGTTCTGGCAAAATGAGACAGAACCCGGGCTAATGTCGACATTAGGTCTGAGTGCGTTAGAAAAAAGATACACAAATTCTCCTCGCAGTACTGATTGTTTTACTTTAATCGGACAACGGATTGACAAGTTATTTTCTGCCTGTTTAAAATTTGCATTTATAAAAATGTCAAACCGTAAAAAAAAAAATTGGGAAAAAGAAGGGTCGTCTTGTATTCCTGAAAATGAAAGATGCTAAAAAAAATTCCATAAAACATTTTTAATTCAAAATATCTTAAACTATAACTTTTAAAACACATGTAGCAGACATATTATAGATTACAAGTATGTATAAATCTGGGGGGAAAAAGAAAAGAAAATCCTCCATTTTGTAAAAAATAAATAATTCTCCGTAGTCTAGTGCCCAGTTTTGTTGCATCAATACCAGAACACCTCACAAATTATACGGTGGAGCTCCATAACGTTTCCCTACATTTTCAGACAGACAAACAACAAATAAACGCTGGCAACAAAATAACCTCATGACACATACCTCTGACCACCGATAAGAGCGATTTTCTCAGAAGCCTGGCTATCTTCAGCACGCCAGTTTGTCTGTGGACGAGATATGTAGGCAATCTTGGCCTAAAAGAGGTGAACAAAATAAATGTGACCTGTCATCACAAAATGAGCGTAAAGTCGCACGGAGTGATTTCCCAGTACGGCCAGTCAAAGTTAAAATTTGAAGGGGTGGTCGATTTTGAGATTATATGATTTTTTTAAAGACTAAATCCCCAACAATCAATTCCCAATTTTTCAGGACGATCAGATAAAAACAAAATAGTTTGAGACAATTTTGACTATGCCTTTCTTTGCGCGTTCACACAATTTCTCGCAAGAAATGCCTGTTTTCTCATAATCTCTGTATTAAGACTCCAGACTAACAAATAAAAAAAAAAAAATATTGAGTATCAAACCTCCAAGTGTTATATACCATTGGAAAGCTCCGTTTCCACAGAATTTAGAAATACCCATATCTCAATTTTTGATTTTGCCGACTTTACGCTCATTTTGTGATGACAGGTCATTACCAGCCATGAATTTAGTTGGCCAAAATTAAGGGAGTGAATATTTCCTCGGGTGCACCATGAAGTGAGGTACATGATAGTTCTTCGACTACGAAGTAACGGATCTTCCATTGGTTTTGTTCACACGATACGTCACTTCGTCGAGCGGCAACAATCCCCGATATGTCACTTTGGGGTGCGACCGATGATTTGAAAGATACATCCTTGATACATTCCTGTGGCTATTTTCATTTTTGTTTATTCAAATCGCCTATCACAAGGCCAAAGGCAACTTGAGGTGTGAGCTACAGGGGAAAGTGTGGAAGGACCAGCCCCTCACACTGAAACAAGACAACAGTTTATACCAGGCTTACATGCAAATGCAAAGCGAATTTGACGTCACGGAACAATCTTATAGACTCGGTGGTGAAAACTATATTTTGTTTATCGTTTTTGTTTTTATTCCCCAAAATTTACAAAAATTTAAACCACATAAATAAAATCAATTAAAATAAACACAGAAATCCTACCAGATCCTCTGCAGAACTGTTTGTGCTTAGCAACAGGGATGCTACAGTGTCTCCCCGAACGGAGAACTGATACTCCCCATCGCGAGGTGGTACAAAATAACCGGCGAGTCGCGAGACGAAATTGTCCGCCCCACCCAAGACAATCTCTGGCGTGAAGCCGGCCTCGGGAACCAGGCTAGAATTGTAGTCGTCCGCGCCGGTATCCCATACTGCATTGTCCAGACTAAAATGAAATAAAATGAATATTTGTGACCCACTCCTACGAAACCCGACATAAGTCGCACAGGCTATTTTGAGCTACAGCTCGTACAAGTTCACACGCAAAAGCTAAATTTCCATCTTTTTAAAGAGTATTTTTATAAGAAACTGATATTGTCACTCTTTGTGGAGTGCCGTGGTCTCGTGGTCTGGAGCATTGAATTTGTAATCTGTATGTAAAGCTACAGGTTGGGGGTTCGAGTCCGGCCTGGGACTATGGTACGTGTGCCCTTGGGCAAGGCACTTTGTCACTCATTGCTTCTCTCCACCCAGGAGTAAATGAGTACCTGTGAGGGCAGAGATGGTTATTGTGGTTGATTTAGCTTCTTTGCGCCGAAATGGCAGCATTGAGCCGTATACTCCCCAGGAAGCTCAGATGGTATTTGGAATGTTTCATGGGCCCAATGACCGGGGTAATAATAAATTGTAAAGCGCTTTGATACACCCACATTGTGGGAGTCTAAAGCGCTATATAAGAACTAGCATTATTATTATCATTACCTGACAGATGTGTCCTTCCAGATTTCATATTTCATGCCCCTTCCACCTGGGTAGGTGCTCAGTTCTGGGGGAGTCGGCCCGGTCACGCATAGGATCTCTGTCGTGCTGATGTTGAAAATCTCACAAGGAACACCTAGGTAGAATTTGTTTAATTATTTTTATTTCACTACTAATTTTATTTTGAGACAATCGCCGTGGCGTAACACACGGAGAAAATGATATAGCAAAAAATTTAGTTTGTCAAAATAAATAGAATTGTTTTCAAAACACAATAAGTGCCCAAAGTCAATTGTTATATGTTACCTATATATGACAACACGCGAAAAAGGTTGCATAATGTGTTTTATTAAAATGTACTCGTGAAGTCATTTCAAGGTGAATTTTTACCATTTTCAGGTTTTGGATTTTTCTGAATCACAAACTATGAATCTACAATCTCCCCAAATATGAACATAATCCGTCGCCCGGATGTGTTTTTTCTGGTCGATTTTGTGAAACAATTGTGTATAGAAATAATACGCTTTTCTGAACTTCAAAGCTGTTTATCTCATAATTAGGTTGTCAAGGTTTTATCATTAAATCCTTCCCCCAGGGGATACAGGGTGGGGGGTACATTTATAAATTATACAACATTTTAAAGCTAAGAACCTTGATAATTAAAAAAAGCAAAAATCTAAACAAATACAAATTGTCAACTTTGTCCGGGTTTCGTTGGAGCAGGTCACATATGTGACCCGCTCCATGGTAATTAGGAATAAGTCGCTGAGGCCGTTTTACGCAATTGGCCGTTGAAGTGAACGCATGGGTGAAAATCATGACCAAGTCGATTTTCTGAACATTGTATTTTTACGAAGATTAGTTATCACAGATTATTGTCATTAATGTATTGTATGTAAAAACAATCAATAAAGATGAAAATGAGGAGGATTTGTGTGCCCTATCCGTATGATTTTGGTCAATTTTGTTTATTTCAAAGCTGTTTTTCACGGAGTGTGGATTCGGAAAATAAATATACAACTGTCATCTTCATCAGACCATAACTCGTTAACCTAAACATGATGGGTATCATTAGAAAGCTTATGAAATTCCCTTTCTCACAATGTGCATATCTCAAAAAGTCTTTTTGCGACTTATTCCCGATTTCGATGGAGCGGGTCACATATAGTTAATTAAACACAATTTAACCATGCAATTAATACAATAGAAACAGCTGTTAAGGCAGGTTAATACTTGGTGTGATGACGAATGCGAACTCGAATCCGTGTTGCCGCTGCAAGTTTTTCACGCTACAAATTCGCAATTTCAACACTTTGCGACTTCAAATAATTTGCATTGCATTATGCATTCACATAAAGTATATGAACCAGCCTTTATTACACAATGTATGTTCGATACGTTTACATATTATGTTTAAAACCTGGCAACTTTTTCCTCCTTTTTTTCTTTAAAAACATTTTGTTTAAAACAAATTTTACTGTCCTTTGTGAAATTTGACGACAGAGCAATAGTTAAAAAATAAAAAATTAAAATCCCAATAGTACTAACATTGCCATTCAACTCATGAATTCCATTATTCAATTGATGCTTTTAACAATTAATGTGAATTCTAAAAAAAAAAAAACACATTGTAATTAAATTTTGCCAGAGATTAATACCCAATTGTTAAATCTCCTCAAACAGGCTTTCATAGTTCTATAAACCTCACACAATTCAGAGTACAATGCGAGCTCAATAGTACAAAAACCCCAACTAATTCGCCCTTGAGCTAAACTGTCATCAGTAAGGGAAGTCTATTCTTATTATTAACGAGTCTCTCGTGAATATTCGGCCCTCACAGGTCACGGCACTTTTTTATTATCCCGATGAAGACTATTAGAAACGATTGACACAAACACGACGATAAACACAAAATTGGTATCTTGGCAACGGGCTGTATTGCCGTGTCACAGCTGGCTGGTCATACAAAAAAACATGTATTTACGACCAACGTATTTGCGATTCATAGGATATATCCTTTTGAAGATTAAACCAGATATCAGTTTTATTCAGTCGTAATTTTTTTTTTTAACAGAATTAAATTGAGAAGTAGTATATACAATTTTTTGAATCACAGAAAATAAAATGGAGTTAACCTCTTATTTTTAGCATTGCTATTTAATCAAAGTAATAAGAATGGATTTTATCTTACCTCCAACTAGCACAGCAGTGTCCCGTTCATCGAAATAACGCCCAGTGATAGTTAAGATCGTACCACCTCGCGTACTGCCTAGCTTTGGGCTGACATCCAGAATATCTAGAGAAAAGTACATGAAAATCAAACAAAGACAGAAAATAGGTATTTTTTTCAATAATGTTTTCTTAAAGTTGGTGGGTTTTTTTACCAAGTGATTTTGGTATACAAAAAGTAGAATTATAAAACATTGAGGCGATTGATTTTACCAAAATAAAAAATGCAATAGATGTACCAAATATATTGTACTGGTTGTTAAACTTCTGGATGACGATAGTCATTGCATTAGATATCCTGTAATTGTTCCGAAAGTTGAATTTTAAAACAAAAAAATCACAATCGCCACACGGCGATCGCGAAAAAAAACACAACAAGAACAAGAACAACTGCCCGCCGAACACCGTTTGTTCTTGTTTTTTTCTTGACACCCAATGATTGTAAAACTTCAGACAGGTCAGTTAAACGATATTTACTATAAAATACACAACCCCCCAAATCCACCATTTCCCCCCATCAAAATTTCTGAAAATTCAACAAATAAAATAAAAAGGGCATGGCTTGAAATTTGCCAGCTATTTTCAGACAAATAAAATTACAAACTCAATCTGAAAGCCGTCTCAGTCACACCAAAGCACAATAATCCTTCACTGAGGGACCCACTTAACAAGCAATATATCAAATGTCATGGCTGTGCAAGGGTCCTTAACATTTTAAAGGACCCCCTTCTATTGTTAAATTATTTATTGTGGTGGCACGTTGACCTCATATGGTCCTTTTTGGATGACCCATTGTATTCCTGTATATTTGTAAGTCCTTGAATTATATTTTATTGTTGTTTGTTAAAGGTAGGATACACCATTTGAAGATATCGAACAAATTTACTACCGAATTATTAAGAAATATCTTACTCATCTGAAAGTAAATAATGATTCTAGGCATCTAGCAAAATGATTGCGCTAGATATCCTGTAATTATTCTGAAAAATTTAATTTTATAAAGAAAAATTAGCGATCGCGAAAAAAACACAAATAACATAAGAATAACTGCTCGACTCCGGTTGAAAACAAACGCTGTTTTTCGTGCTTTTCTTGCCATCCATGATTGTAAAACTTCGGATAGGTCAGTTAAACGATATTTACTATAAAATAAAACCCCCCAAATCCACCTATTCGTGACAATTCAAGCAATTACTAATAGTGTATCCTACCTTTAATGGTCAAATGTCTTCATTGGTTTTGCAAAGAGATACATATGTAACGTTGAAGGTCATACTAGTTTATACTACTTAAAAAACTTCACGAATGCATAACCGTACTGCAAATAAAATGTGGATTAACTGAATTTATTAAATTGGGGGCAGTTGAAAATAGTCCGTTTTTTTTCCTCCAACAATTGCCGGCCGGCAATCATTGGAAAATGATCAACTTTTCTGGGAAAACCACAACACACCAGGTGGCGTGATTTCACAGGATGCTTGGGACTGTTACTCAGGTACAGTCAACAGGGGTATTTTTTCATAATTGAGTAGTTTAGTGTTTTTGATGTATGCAAACAGTAAACTTTTAAAATCTCAAAGGTAGGATACACCATTGGTAATTGCTTGAATTATCATGAATGGGTAGATTTGGGGAGCTGTATTTTATAGTAAATATCGTTTAACTGATCTGTCCGAAGTTTTACATTCATTGATGCCGAGAAAAGCACGAAAAACAGAGTTTGTTTTCAACCGGCGTCAAGCAGTTATTCTTATGTTATTTTTGTTTTTACGCGATCGCCGTCCGGCGATCGCGAATTTTTCTGTATAAAATTTAATTTTTCAGAATAATTACACTATATCTAGCGCAATCATTTAAAGGATGCCTAGAATCATTATTTACTTTCAAATGAGTAAGATATTTCTTAATAATTTGGTAGTAAATATTTTCGATATCTGCAAATGGTGTGTCCTACTTTTAAGTCAGACGAAACAAGGACACACACAATTTGCTTTAAGTCGAGACTACTCACCGGCATGGGCTTGAAAGAGGTACACTTTATTCTGGCCGCTAACTTGAAGGATGCCTTTATCTGTGGCGCTGCGGCCGTATTCATCCGAAACGAGGAAGGTTAGAGATTGCGAGGCTGCAAACAAAGAGAAAACTACTTTTATTGGTTCATCGGTATAGAGGTTTTACTCAGTGGTGTGAATCTGTGTTTGCGAGTCGGGGAGGGTGGGGGAATGAGCAAAAATCCCCTCGCCGTGCAAAATCATAAAATGTAGAGGGGGAGGGGGGAGGGGCGAGGGGAGCCTTGATACCAGGGGCTAATTTCATAGAGCTGCTAAGCACAAATATTTGCTAAGCATGAGAATTTGTCCTTGGCAAAAACAAGGTTACAGACCAAATGTTCACATGATCTTTATTGTTTTGATTGATAATCAGCTGTTTTTTTGCTTAGCATGAAAAACACGTCGAATTTTGGCTGTTAACCTGCTTTTAATGAGCAAGACTTTTTTGTGCTAAGCACATTTTTGTGCTTAGCAGCTCTATGAAATTGGGCCCAGATGACACCAGGGACCACTGTTCCTGATACAAATGTACATTATTATGCAACGATTGCGCAATACACTGATCCAGTAGGCCATGCCCGTTAAATGTTGACCAATCACATGATTTAAGTTCCCGGTGACAAATTGTTGAAATTTTGTCCGACTTAATTTGTTTTCATTTATTATTGTTGGCCACACATATTTTGTTTGATTTTACTTTTGTTTCAGGAAATGTAGAAAATGTACAGGGTCAAACTTTTCGGTCATTTTTTGGTCAATTTCTCCAGGATTTTTTTTTTGTCAGAGAAGGCCCCAAAATCATTATATTCTGGTATTACATGTAGTGAAAAATCCCATCAGCAAACTTTTCCCACACACATTTTCAATGAGCACATTTTTGGGTTCACAATTTGAACAGTTCGCTCCCTTAACTGGACAAACAGTGTCTTTCTTAAATTAACTCCTTTTTTTTGCAATCTCTATGAATGCCATATTCTACACTGTAAGTATCACTTCTTTTAATTTTTTTCAAATATTATGTATTACGAGGCAACAACTCAGGAATTATATATGTTGGTGTCATGGGTACTTTTACAATTCCGAATTACAATTCTTTACAATTCAGAAATCGTAACACTAACCAGAAATTTGTAATACTAACTAGAAGCTCTATCGCCAACTGTTTACATAAAACGTACTTTCATAACAAAAAAAGCCAAGCTACCAATTTGCGGAAAGCAAGCTTCACAGTTCCAGGGGGTATTTTATATCAACCGTGAATAATGAAATCGCGCGTAAATCATGTTCTTTCTATAATATGGTTGAGCTTTACATAATGAAGGCTCTCGTGTGTCTAGTTGCTTACACAATGGCACATTGTAGCTGTGGTAATATGCCATGACTTCTACCAGACTAGTGTTTGGATTTTTGTTTAGGAGTTAGGCAACAACTTTTTTTTTTTTTTTTTTTTTTTTTATATTCATTATTAGGCAAACAATGAATATAACTAATTCCTAAGTTTCTTAGGAACGTAGCGGTTTTGGTAAACACTGATAATAGCCCATGCGTCTAATTTGCGTTTCACATCACTCCCCATTGCATTGCAAAATTTGCGGTTGTACGGTTTGTGGACCGAGTGTAGTTGCCATTGTCCGTGCGTTACCCATTGCTTCTGCTGCGAAATGGTTCACATAAATTTGAATTGAATTGAATTAAATTGTTTCATTGTCAAGTTTTACTGGCCTGCAGATGTACAAATGTGTGTAATAATTTGGCCAGTGGTTACTGATGTTGACCGGAATGAATGATAAAATGGTTCGCTAAACAAATGAGTTAATATACAGTCAAAGATAATACAGGTGACCGTGTAATATTGTTCACAAAGATTTTTAACAAAACGTGTTAAGGAAGAAACGAGCTAGTTGCTAACTCAAAATTAGCACTTTAAAAAAAAGTGAAAGAAAAAGTGGGAAAAAAAAGGATTTTCTCATTATTCGAAGCATTGCAGGTTTTTTGTCCCATACTTTTCCTTAAAACAAATTTAGAGAAATTGTCATAATTATAAAATCGAAGATAAATCTTACCAATAAATGTTCCCTGTGGAACACACTCAATGACTCCGATCTTGGATTCTGGACTATCCAGTAAAATGTTATAGCTACAATTGGAAAAAATTTAAAATTTAAAACGCCTTCTTGGTGATAGATAGTTATTTAAAACTATTGTCAAGCTTCCCTAGAATAAATAATCCAAAATGTAACACAAATAATCATATAAATTTTAAGATTGGTAAAAAGGATTTCTGTATAAACGCACATCGAAAAATTATAAATACAACCCTAATTTATTAAGTGCATTGTGAATATTTTATGAAATATTAAAATGCTGAAAACTAAACCGAACTTTAAAAAAAACATAGAAAATTGTCTCTTCCTGTGGGAAAACATAAATATTATGCACTTACGACACTAAATTATTAAGTCCATTGTGGATATTTTATGAAATATTATAATGCTGAAATCTACTGAACCGAACTATAAAATTTCATAGAAAATTGTCTATTCCTGTGGAAAACATAAACATTATGTACTTACAATTCTCCTGTTTCAGGATTAATGGGATCACAGAAGTAACTTCCCCAGTAAACCCTTTAAAGAGAAAATAGTAACGGTAAAAGCCTTTACACAATTTCCGCAATATGGGGTTTAACCAGTTCGTGCCGGATGACGTATATAAACACAAAGTTTTCCCCAGATTCAAAATGGATGACACATAATCACGCCACGAGCAAGGCCAGAAATGTCTGTCAGCAGCGAGCAAGGCCGGAAATGCGTGGGTGTGCTTCCCGGTACTGGCGGCCTGAACCTGCTTCGGATCGAGTTTCGTTAAAAATAATCCAGCGCGTCGGCTCGTTGATGTTAAAATAATCCCGGCGCGAACTGGTTAAAGTAAAGGCTTCAAAACAGGTTTTCCAAAATGGCCTTCAGTTTTTCCATTTGCACTATTAGATTTGCTAGACAATTATTTTTACAGCTCTTTTTTTGCAAACAATGTTTTTAAAATCAAATTGTTGTCAAACTTTTTAGTCTGTTAGATGAAAATTAACAAAAATGTGGTTTATGCCGTCGTATGTGGGAGAAAGAAAATAAAGAGAATTGAAACAAAAATGTGTTCTTTGTACCTGAGAATCTGACTTTTGCCTTCGTAAATATCGTCTTCATCTTCTAAGGCCTTAGATGGGTCGTAGACGTCAGTTATGATCCGCCCACGAATGGTAATTCGTGTACCTGTCAGAAAACATTTGCAAGAATGGTTTCAACTTTGATTCTTAGAAAAATCTGTTAAAAAAATAAACTAATATTTGAATATAAGAGAGGCAATTAAGACAATCGTCAATCCAAGTAAAGTTGGTAAATCCGTTATTGAAAACAAAATAGCCTCCTCCAAATGGCTTTTCAAATAAATGTGCATTTTTCTTTAAACGGAAAAGACAATTTTTTTAATATTTTGGAGGTTTAAACCCACTAAAAAATGCTTTTATTTTAGCCTGCTTTTGTAACCTAAGCC
This sequence comes from Crossaster papposus, assembly GCA_037893245.1. Lineage (NCBI taxonomy): Eukaryota > Metazoa > Echinodermata > Asteroidea > Velatida > Solasteridae > Crossaster > Crossaster papposus. The sequence goes on along the minus strand of JBAIAA010000350.1, from coordinate 421,642 downwards.
CTTATTAACACAAGTTCAATCCGATTTGGCAAATACGTTTTTAAAAATTACCCCAAAAGGATGAGTTTTTTTCAAAGAAGCTGATAAAAGGTTGAATTGTCAATATACCTGGAACTCCACTGATTGGTGTGACCGAGGAAATTGTAGGCGTGTTTTCGTCTCGGTACTGGGGTGGATAAAAGGAAAAACAAAATGGGTCTAAATCCAACATTTCCAACAGACAAAAAAATCATATTAGAGAAAAACAAAGAAAACAACTTAGGGGTTATATGTGAAAAAATACTCGCAACAAATTTTCACAATAAAAAAAAATAATAATTAAACAAATTGTAGCAACTACATTTAAATCGAGTTCAACGACACTGTCAATGCCATATTGATTTAAAAATAATAATAATCAATGACCTTGAATTACAGTGAGCATCAATGACAACCGTTCGATTGAGATCAAAAGACTCCAACCATCAAGCACTAATTGAAGCGAGGTTGCAATAACAAATTAACTGTCCAGTCCTTTTGTTCGGTTGCCGCCATGCATCATTTTGTTGATAGTCGTAACCATGGTATCCGGGACACATTCACCTGGGGTTTTATTGCAACTATAATGCAACAACTGGTCAAGGACTAAGTTTAGACATCCCTGGAAATTTGTTATGGAGATGTCACAGGCTGTACCTCAATAAGTATTTTTTATATTGTCTAGCAATCACAAGGCCAATCATCACCGTTTTTAGTGTTGTAATATATTCGTGATTAACATTTGCGTTACTTATTTCTGTTTTAACAATTTGAGGATACTTCTCTTGTATAAGCTTTTGTTATTCCATAATCACCAAATGGACGATAAATATGCACATAAGATGTTGAAAAAATAATACTAAATTACAAATTAATTTCAAAACAAAATTGGTAGACAACAGGTGTAATGGGGAGTACTTCAAATTTACGTACTTCAAATTTACACCAGCGATCGTTGTTACAATACTGGTTCACCGGTACCCCGTCAACGATCACGAACACTGAGAATGCCCCCTCTTCCTTCAAAGACCTGCGGCAAAAACAGAAAGATCATTTCCATTGTTTTCACTTTACCCGCTGCGTCAAAAGTTACGAAAAAAACACGTCTTATTTCAATTCCAAATGGTCACTGTAATTGAACTCGTATCTACATGTACATGTACTTTAATACTGCACGTAAATTAAAAACACAATTAGGGATATATTTATGAGTAATTGAGATTTCGGGTAAAAATTGAAATAAACATACATTTCCTCAAATTTAGAAAAATTTGGCTACACTTAACTTCCTGTATACATGTATTATTATTATTATTATTATTATTATTATTTCTTTTCGGCAATGAAACCGAGGATTCCTCAAAAGCGCCCAAGGCACTGTAGCTCGTAAGCCTGAAGAAACCAGTAGGAGGATGAACGAAATGCCAGAAACACCGGGGCGAACCCCTTCTCTTAGCGATAAGCGTAACCGGTTTTTTTTACGTGCGTGTCCTGGTTCAATATATACACAATACACACACACGGGACCAACGGCTTTACGTCCCATCCGAAGGACGAAGCAATAGTGGTTTAATTGCCTTGCTTAAGGACATACGTGTCGACGGCCGGGATTCGAACTCGCGCTCTGCGGAACAGAAAACACACGCTCTTAACCACTCGGCCACGACACTCCACATTAGTATCGTCAATGTTTTAACCATTAGCGTATTCTTCCAGAGAGGCTAATAACGTCTTAAAATCCATCTTAAGAATACTGTGTTTTTTTAATGTTTTTTTCTTCAAACTGTTATTAGCTATAACAGCATAGCATTTTTGTTCTGCCACTTAAAGAGAGCAACCAAAAGGACGACCAAAGCTGCGCAACGTCATTTTGGTTGTAGTCGAACAGTGCCTTCTGAACATTATAAAAATAAACTTGCTAGGGAGATTTCTCTGCGGTATTGTTGTGCATTTAAACTAGACCAATACACAACGACGCGGCGCTTGCACGAATTTGTTCTACATGCTCGTTTAAGCCACCGAGTTTTATCGGATCAACCGACCTGGTGTCGCAAACGATTTTCTCCTTGTTGCTGAGGTAGGCAAGAACGTCACACTGAACGGAGTAGAAGGAGTTCTGAAGAAATACTAGGTTACCCTTGTCCTCGTTGCCCTCTCCGAAGCTAAACGGATCCGGGCTGAACCCTGATGAGAGAAAAAACAAAATCAAAACCAAGATCCCTGCTTAGCACAACAATTCTGCTTAGCATGAAAATTCTTTCGTGCCCAAAAACTGGGTTACTTTTAGAATGAAAAACACCTGACGTTTTGGCTGGTAATCTGTTTTAACTGAGCACAACTTGTTTGTGCTTAGCAGCTCCATGGTGCATGAAGGCAAATGGTGTATCCTATTTTTAAAGTCGGACGTACATGCCAGACATACTTATAATGTGCTACATTATTATTATTATTTCTTTTCGGCAATGAAACCGAGGATTCCTCAAAAGCGCCCAAGGCACTGTAGCTCGTAAGCCTGAAGAAACCAGTAGGAGGATGAACGAAATGCCAGAAACACCGGGGCGAACCCCTTCTCTTTTAGCGTTAAGTGTGACTGGGTTCTTTTACGTGCGCGCGAAGGTTCAATATATACATCATACACACACACACATGGGACCTATGGCTTTACGTCCCCTCGACACCGGGACTCAAACTCACGCTCTGCGGAACAGAAAACCCAGCTCTTAACCGCTCGGCCACGACACTCCACTAACATGTGATGTCTAATGAGTAGAGAACAATTACAGACCAAACTAATCAGGTACACAACCATCTTAACGACCTTTTACATTACGTATTTGCCTCCAATTGACAGAAACAAAGACCGAGTAAGTAACACAACACAAAATTAATCAATTTTTAAAATTAATACGCCACTCAATTTTGGCGGAACTAATGCGTAACACCTGTCGTGCGGTGCGACATTTTTAATTAGTCGGCACAGCTAAATAAACTTTCTTTCTTTATTTCCTACAGAAATTAATTTAGAGCTACAGGTGTACATGTAGCTTTGAATCCCAAACACAAATGGGTCTACGAAATCGGTTTGCATCCTCAAACAACCGAATGATAAAAAAAAAAGTAGATCGATTCTCCAACCTTGCCGGGACCTGTTGTTTAGTAACAACACTACGGAATGGCTGTCAACGTTAAGTAAGACACCACAGAGAACCTAATGTCGACCAATAGGGGATCGGTTTATAAACTTCAAAGAAAACCAATCAATCCTTATAACTTCAACACCTGCGGGAGTTTACTATTTGTCTATAAAATGCAGATCAATGTTGATTTCCTTTGTAATATTTTCCATTTAAATACAAAATTCCAACTATAACGAGAGCTTACATTTACCACAAAACGCCGCCATAACGAACACCGTTACAACAAACATTTGGCTATAACGAACATCCCATATGTGACCATCCACGACAAAAGGACTGTAAAGTCGCCAGAGCTTATCTTGAGAAAAGGACCATTAAAATGTAAAAAAAAAAAAAATTTAAATCATATTCAGTGTTACTTGTTGTAGCTAACCATAAATACCAACTATGTTTTGTAATACATCATTTTAAAGCTTATTTCTTGTAGATTTCATTTCTCTAAATATCTCAAAATGTCAAGATGCCTACTTTACAGCCCTTTCGTCGTGGACGGTCACATGTATACAGGTTGCGCTGTATACAGCTATAATATAAGCTGTATACTTGGAAATCAGAAAAGCAATTCCTCCGTAAGATTGACAAAATAAAAGAGCAATTGGCGCCAGTATTCGACTGTGCTTACCTGTTCCCATTATGGTAAGACGGGTACCTCCTGCGATGCTTCCCGCATTGGGTGAGATGGAATTAACCTTAGATTCACTTGCTGTGAATAGAAACAGAATGGGAAACAAAACAAATTAATGATAACAACTTTGACTTTGGGTCTGCGGTTTAAACAAAAATCTATTAAAAAAAAACCTGTTAAAACAATTTGGGAGGCCGACAACATAAGGCAAGATAGCTCAGTTGGAAGAGCGCCGGTCCGGTATTCTGGAGATCGCAGGTTCGAGTTCCGCCTTGCCAATTTTTAAAAAAGTTTTAAAAGTTTCTTAAACCAACAACCGGATTGTTCATGTGTCCTGCTTAACCAGTTCGCGCCGGGATTATTTTTACATCGCCGAGCCGACGGGCGGGATTATTTTTAACGAAACTCGATCCGAAGCGTGTTCAGGCCGATAGTGCTGGGTAGCACACCCACGCACTTCCGGCCTTGCGCGCTGCTGACATACATTTCCGAACTTGAACTTGGCGTATTTATTCGTCATCCGTTTTGAATTTGGGGAAATTTTTGCGTTTATATACGTCATCCGGCGCGAACTGGTTTTAAAACAGGGCACATGGTTGTTTAAGCAGGGTATTTTAAACAACACGGGTTGTTCACAAAGTTTGAACTGCTGGGCAAATACTTCGAAGAACTAAGTCAAAAAGTTATACTAAATAGACAAAACCAGATGCAACAGAAATTAAAGTTAAGAGACAATAGACCATTTTGTCAGTTGTGCAATTTAAACGTTTAAAGCACCAAAAGTGCTCAAAATATAAAGAAAGGTGATTGACAACGAAACCTTGTAAAGCTTTAGCTCTGGGAATGATGTATATTCAGTGAAAACAATATTCTAAGACTTTGATTTCAATTCAAAATTTGCTGAGTCACAATAAGCCATTTGCGCGTGACCCCGAGTTAAATTTAAATAATATCTGGTACACTGACTTGTTAACACAGCTTGGCAGACCAAAGACACTGTTGCTATATCACGTGATTCGGGGCAAGCTTTTGCATAGAGACGCTCAGCACCAATACATTGTTTACAATGGGGTAGAATGGCAAAAAGACACCAGACCATTCCAGAGCTGGGGGTTGCTAGCGTATGACGCGCAAGGCTTGCCCCGAATTACGTGATATAGCAACAGCGTCTTTGGTCTGGAGAATTTAAAGTTAAACTGTGCCAAGCTGTGTGAGCAAGTCAGTGTACCAGATGTTATTCAAATTTAACTCGGGGTCACGTGCAAATGGCTTATTGGAATTGCGACTACAATCTGCGTTTGGGCACGTTCTCAGTTAGCAGATTGCAGCTATACTCGCGTGTCACGTACTGAACTGACCAATAGTAGCGCTGCGCGTCGTTCCAACACATGCCTGCACTATTTGTGGAAATGTCCAAATGTTCATCTCTGAGACGCACATGACATAGACAAAATACATTTTGGGGGGTTAAACTTTAACAATTTTACAATGTGTTTAACAAGGTTTTCCTTGTAATAAAAGCAAGTAACTAAATTATTACTGCTTATTAATATTAATAATTCTTTCTGGTAATGAAACCAAGGGTTTCTCAAAAGTATTTCTTTACATTACATTACATTACATTACATTAATATTTATAATGCGCTTTTCCCAAAAGGCTCAAAGCGCGTACAATTATAAAATGTTACTTAGATATACTTACAATAAAATAGTTACATTAAAACTAACAATTGAAACAATGATTGCAGAATAATACAAAGGTAGGAAAATTATACAAAAAGATGCGTTTTCAAAGATTTTTTGAAGTTATTTACAGAGGTAGAAGATCTAACTGAGATCGGGAGATTGTTCCATGCAACAACCCAGATTGTTCATGTGCCCTGCTTAAACAGGGCACATTTTTTTTTAAGCAGGGTATTTAAACAACACGGGTTGTTAACAAAGATTGAACTGGGCAAATACTTTGAAGAACTAAGTCAAAAAGTTATACTAAAATACACAAAACCAGATACAAAAGAAATTCAAGTTAACCAGTTTGCGCCGGATGACGTATATAAACGCAAACATTTCAAAACGGATGACGCATAAACACGCCAAATGTATGTCACCAGCGCGCAAGGCCGGAAATGCGTGGGTGTGCTTCCCGGCACTATCAGCCTGAACCCGCTTCGGATCGAGTTTCGTTAAAAATAATCCCGCCCATCAGCTCGGCGATGTTAAAATAATCCCGGCGCGAACTGGTTAAGAGACAATAGACCATTTTGTCAGTTGTGCAATTTAAACGTTTGAAGCAGCAAAAGTGCTCAAAATATAAAGAAAGGTGCTTGACAACTAAACCTTGTAAAGCTTTGGCTCTGGGAATGATGTATATGTTCTCAGTTAGCAGATTGCAGCTACGCGGGTGTCACGCACTGAACTGACCAATAGTAGCGCCAACGTGTGCGCGCACTATTTTTGGAAATGTCCAAACGTGCATCTCCGAGATGCACATGACATAGAAAAATTACATTTTGTTTTTGTTTTTTTCAAAATGACAGCAAGCCCGACGGAATAATTTCACAGGGAATTTAGAATCATTAATATCTTTACAACAAGTAAGCTCTTCAACAATATTTTGGTTGGTTACTTTTTGGATAGTTGCAAGAGGTATATTTCACCTTTAAGTTTAAGTTTGATATTGTTTTATTTAGCTTTATGCAACTGGTTTATTGTAGCTTTTGGAAAGTAACACCTTTGAATATTTGGACAAAAAGATGGCTTAAACTTTAACAATTTGTGACCCAGCACGAGTAAATGAGACACTTTGCGGAAAAAATGAAATTTGAGATTTTGATTTCATCATTTAATTTTCATTTTTGCCGCAAAGTGTCTCATTTACTCGTGCTGGGTCACATTTTACAATGTGTTTAACAAGATTTCTAAATTAAGTAACTAAATTATTATAAACCTGCATCGAGAAGACATAATGAGAAGTACATGTAATACAGTTTTTAGGGTTAATAGGAGAAAAATACAAGAATAATATTCCAGATAAAACCTTTCCAAAACCATTTTGGTACCAGTAAATCGGATTAACTATTTAAGTTCAAAGCAACTACGTTTTTCTGAGGCCTTGTGAAAATGCAAGTATTAAATAACAGGTTGTCGCATTGTCAATGGATTCCATGGCAACCAATCAATATTTATTATTTTTTTAATCCTGCAATAAAGCAATAGAACATTTTTGTGTGTTTATTTTTTTTTTACTGACGAAGTCAGCTCAGTGCATAAACTGCGCGGTCAAAAAAGAATTGTACCGGTTGGCATGGGAACAGACGACGCTGAAGGTTGTTCTTTTGAAAATTTGTACCCAAAGAGTTTCCATGCTCCTTTACAAAAAGGAGGCTTTTGTCAAAGCAGTTTTTTACTACCGGTACAAATGGCATTTCTCTTCAGAACCAACAATTATTTTATACCGGTAGATACATGTACTGGTATTGGTAGCTTCACTGGGCAGTGTGCAATTTGGAATAATTATGCTCCCTAACGTGGCACAGCCCCTATATACGTGGCACACTCCTTTTTTTCGCCTCGGCCGCGCTTTGGTAGATACAATAAAAAAAAGTAACATAATTTTGTTTACAGAAGTTTAATTTCATCAAGCTCTGAAACATTTCTGTTCATGAACGTTTTTAATAATTTTAATAAACTGATAATGTTTGTTTTGTTTTTTCCCTCGTTAACCAGTTCGCGCCGGATGACGTATATAAACGCAAAGTTTCCCCCAAATTCAAAACGGATGACGCATAAACACGCCAAGTTCAAGTTCGGAAATGTCTGTCAGCAGCAAGAAAGGCCGGAAATGCGTGGGTGTGCTTCCCAGCACTATCGGCCTGAACCCGCTTCGGATCGAGTTTCGTAAAAAATAATCCCGCCCCTCAACTCGGTGATGTTAAAATAATCCCGCCGCGAACTAGTTAACCAGGTTGTCCGGAATTCTGTTTAGTTTCCCACGAATATCCATCTTTAGTCATAAACTCATAAAAAAAATGTTAAAACAATATTTTGCGAAGACAAGGGTTGGAGACTCTGCACAACATGAGGTATACAGGTAATTGGAAAACAAATGTTAACGACTTTTCAAAATGGCACATCCTTGGCGACGGTATACACTCTGAAACAATAACCAATTGTACATTTAGTCACAGTTTTAGTTATTTTTTTCAGAATTTTGTTAAGACCGGAACTAATCGGTTGGTTAACTGGTTGCCATGGTTATACATTGGCCAATCTTTTGGTCACAAAACTGCCCTTTTCTGGCCACTCTTCTAGTACCACTCACATAATTATTGGTAACATCACTTGCAGTACCTCTATGTCATATATCTCATCTAAAGGTTTTGTGGAGTTCAGTATGTCCGGGAGACCAAAAACGCCCTAAAGCTGCGTTTCTACGGTCATCGATCCACTGTCAACACCAAGAAACTGGACACCCCCGTTGGTCACCACTTTAACCAGCCTCACCATTGCATTTCTAAAATGATTCTACAAGGCATCACTTGGCCATCGAAAAAACTAAATTCGCCTCAGCCGGGAGAAAGTTTGAATGAATCGTCTCGGACTATTCAACCATATTGGCTCAACTTCCAACTAGGAAATGAATCCCTTGCCAGGATTTGTTTGTTTTTTTGTTCTCGCTCCTTTAGTTTCTCTCGTTCATTTATCTTTTTACACCTCTTTCTTGTAATACTGTAGCCAACTCCTTTTCCCGCACAACCATCCTCTCCCCCTACCCTACCCCACCCCACCATCCAATTACCCCCAGTCACACTTCTTTGTTAGTTTTTCCCTTTGATCACCACCCTTGTCCCTTTACTTGTGGTTTCACTGCCTTCCTTGTTTGTTCTTCACCCAGGTTTTGTTACCACTTTGGTCTGTCTGTTATATCCTACCCACTCCGACTTCTTTCATTTCTTGGACTAATCCTCCTGCGGCCGATTTCACGAAACGCTAGGATTAATCCTATCTCGAGTTAGGATGAGTAACTCATCCTAACTTGCATTGGATCTATTGCAAGTTAAGAGGAGTTACTCTTCCTAGGATTAATCCTAACATTGGTGAAATCGGCCGCTGTTGTCAGTTCCTTCATCCGACTTCTGCATCCCTCTTTTGTCTTTCTTTTTCCAATCATGTTATGCATCCTGCTTGTATGTCCCCCTTTAGTATGCTTGTTTCTTGTACACAGCCATTTAGTCTCTGAAGAAGATCTTGTTAAGATCGAAACATTAGGCCCCTTGTTTGATTAGTACATTTCAGGTCATTCCAGCCAGTAAGCAGTTTGCAGCAGTTTTAATCTTATTCATATTATTATATATGGGAGAGCAATTGATTGAAAACTGATTAATTTAAAAAATAAACAGATTAATTAATTAACCCTTACCCTTACCCTTGTTTACACTCCAACACACTTTAAAAAAAATTGTTTTAATTGTTTTCATTGTAATCTTCAAAGAGGGTAGTCCTTTACAAACTGCTTTCCAAAGGAGCCCTCTAAAAATGCATGTGTATAATCCCCCAATGCACACAACTGAAGTGCATTGGCATGTAACACTGCCATGCAATAAACAACTCTCATAGAGCAAGGGTTAAACAAATAATACCATGTACAGAACAATTTGTGTATTTTGTATGTTAGAATGAAAAACGTTGGTTAATAACAAATAAAAAATCCTTGCATGAAATGAACAGTTTTCTTTATACTATTTCTCTATCGATACGGTTTTACAATTTCTCTGCATTTTATTTAGTCTATCTGGTAATTCGCAGATTCCTTGTTTTAACCTACAAGACGATAACCTTCATTTAACGTAAGGTAAAGATGACTCACTATTATGTGGATTCGTCACACGTGGAGAGATACTTTATTATATCTTGCAAAATTTACATAATTTATTTCGTCCCGCATATTAACAAAATGCTAATGCTCACACATTAAACAAAGAAATCAGAAAATGAAGATTTTGCCAACACAATACCATCGGCTGACAAGTTATTTAAATGAGATTTATCCTCAGATTTTGTTTCAAAATCACGATAAAAAAGAATTTATTCTGACGAGTAAACATTAAATACGAGAGTTGGTTTGGTTGGCCGAACACATCTTCACTATAAAATGTACGTGTGGTGTACGGTACCGCAGCAAAAGATCACTACATGTAGTTTTGTACACGATCAGATTTAACGGCTCATTTATACGATAATAAAATAATTGAAGAGAAGGAGAACTCACTGAACATCCTATCAAACGAAAATAACAAGCCATGAAAAAAGTCTCGTGACAAAATCAAAATACGCACATGGGATATTTCTTATTGCCAAGCAAAACACACACGAAACATCTCTATTCATATTCAATGTTGCTATGGAGACGAGCATTAATAGCAGGACGTACAAGAGCCTGTATACGGTGATGATAAAACACTTCTGTAAACTGGCTCGACATCTTAAATTTTATTTTACACAAAGACAAATAATAATAATAATTCAAGGGCACGTTTAAGACTGGGAGTGGATTCTAGGAAATAAAGATGGCGTCGGCCTGGGTTGGTTAATTTTAACGACATGAATATTATTTGTTACGTTTCTTCACAGACTAATTAGAAGCGATCAATCAAATGTTGGTTTTTACACAAAAATCTAACTATTCTTTCAGTGGAAGCAATACCGTAATTAATTTTAATAGGTGTGTTTTTCCCCCTCGGGGGAGGGGGGGGGGGGGGGGGGGGGGTAGGGGGTGGAGTGTGGGGTTGCATTAATTAAGTAAATTATTTAAAGTATTTACGGTTTGTTTTAGCTACTGTATGCTGGCCTGTGGTATGCAAGTGTTTTTTTAATGCAAGTTTTTATAATTATATGCAATTTCACACTTTGTTATTTTGGAGGTGCTATTGGTATCAAAATGTTATTGTTCTTGTTTAAAAGTTTATTTCAACCCCTCATTTTTATAATTCTGTTAAAAAAGGCAAATAATTCATAGATCATATCAAATGACAAACAATTGGACCTTTAAAGGCCCATTTACTTGATGCTAATGATCAATGGTATGGTACCCAAAAAAAACCGTTTAAATGTGCACATTGTCCACTATTCTGAAGGATAAACCCTAAACAAAGTAATGTGTAGACGTATCCTTGAATAATAATAATACCACTGTCTTGCAGACCGACAGTCTCGCTGTCTTGCAGACCGACAGTCTCGCTGTCTTGCAGACCGACAGTCTCGCTGTCTCGCACACCGACAGTCTCGCTGTCTCGCACACCGACAGTCTCGCTGTCTCGCACACCGACAGTCTCGCTGTCTCGCACACCGACAGTCTCGCTGTCTCGCACACCGACAGTCTCGCTGTCTCGCACACCGACAGTCTCGCTGTCTCGCACACCGACAGTCTCGCTGTCTCGCACACCGACAGTCTCGCTGTCTCGCACACCGACAGTCTCGCTGTCTCGCACACCGACAGTCTCGCTGTCTCGCACACCGACAGTCTCGCTGTCTCGCACACCGACAGTCTCGCTGTCTCGCACACCGACAGTCTCGCTGTCTCGCACACCGACAGTCTCGCTGTCTCGCACACCGACAGTCTCGCTGTCTCGCACACCGACAGTCTCGCTGTCTCGCACACCGACAGTCTCGCTGTCTCGCACACCGACAGTCTCGCTGTCTCGCACACCGACAGTCTCGCTGTCTTGCACACCGACAGTCTCGCTGTCTCGCACACCGACAGTCTCGCTGTCTCGCACACCGACAGTCTCGCTGTCTTGCACACCGACAGTCTCGACAGTCTCGCTGTCTTGCACACCGACAGTCTCGCTGTCTTGCACACCGACAGTCTCGCTGTCTCGCACACTGACAGTCTCGGGTTTAGAATCGACTTTTGTGAAAAGGTGTCATATTGCCAGGAAATAGTTGAATAATGCCATGTTTAGATAGCAGAGAAGCAGGTGGTTTTCGTGAAGAATAAATTGGGTGTCAATATATCGGTTTTTCATGACAATTTGAATGCAAGATTAAGCCACACCAAATAATGAGTTGCAAGGACCCACCCAGAAAATTACAGTGCATTTAGTCAAAGATGCATACCCCATGTTCTTAAAATTATTTAAACGATAGGGGTTTCTGAAAAAAGGAGTATTTCTGAATTAGGTGTATCTATCTTGTGCACTTAAACAACCTACCCTGCGAGAGCCGAATTATCCAATGCAGCCACAGTGGTCTATAATAGTCAAATTTTGTTTAGAAATAATTTACTAACTAAACATTTGAAAGTGAATAACGTTAATAATAGTAAAAAAGCAACTGAACCTCCCCCCCCAAAAAAATGCAAGGATGTAGTGATAATGCCAGTCGCCATATTGTTTTTACTGTAGGTATCTCTTTCTTCTGTTCTGAAAATGTCCTTAGAATCCATTAGAAGCTGTTTAATAAGCTGTTCAATGGGAATTTGTTACCACTTTTAAAATGGGTTTACAAAGCTCTCAACAACAAGGCTCCCTACTACATTAAGGAACTACTACATGAATATTCTCCAGCAAGAACTCTTAGATCAAGTAACCAGCAACTTCTCAAGGAACCAATTGCTAAACGAACATGGGGCGCCATATCTTTTTCTGTTGCAGCTCCTCGACTTTGGAATTCATTGCCACTTGAACTCAGATCATGCCATTGTACAACTAGGTTCAAATTGCTTCTTAAGACTTACTTGATGTCGCAAATGTTCAAGAATTAATTACTTGTTGTCAACAGCGCCTTGAGCACCCTGCAGGGTGGATATGTGCGCTTTACAAATCTCATTATTATTATTATGATTGCATTCTGAAAAATAAAACAAAGTTAGGCTAAAAAATTGTTTAAAATATACTCCTTTTTTAAAGATAAAATACCATTAGTATTCAAGGTAAAACGGTTTGTTTCACTTTTTATTAAGGGAATAAATGTGTGTTCGAGAGGTTTTAATCACTCTGTTTAATACCGATTGGAGTCTGGGTGCTGATAATTACCCGAGCCGAAGGCGAGGGTAATTATCAGCACCCAGACTCCAAGAGGTATTAAACAGAGTGATTAATACCGACCGAACACACATTTATTCCCATTCATAAATACCTTTTTTGTAAAATTCAGCCCAAAAAGCACCGAAAATCCCGGAAAATTGTCGCAAGTAAATTTTGGTGTTTCGCCATTCTGTCTGTGTCAAATGACATGTTTCCGCCTCTGTCGCTCTCTACACAATACATGCAATAAAGCGTATTTACTGTGAACCAGACTATTACTGCCATTGGCAACCTCGTTCCCAAGGTGTCGAGCTGTACGCGCTCAACACTACCCGCTCTTATTATTGGAGACGAGGTACGGTTCAGGGTTGGAAATAAAGTGAGCCCTGGGGACGGAATGTTGTTTCCAGCTATGTTTAAACACTTCCAGCCATGTCTTTATCGTCCGTTTAATACCGGCCACGTGACGGGCTCTCGACCAATAGGAATGCCTATAATTATCTGCATGTTTTTATATTATCATTTGTTGTCTTGTTTTGTAAATAAGTCTCTGTGTCTTTTTTAACACGCCCATAACCATGCCATATACATGATCACATGAAGTTTGTGTCATAATGACCTGTTTGGTAGGGCTTTATTTTATACAATGGACTATGAAACGATTCGACATCAATGGCTGCAGTTGCAGTTGTACAAATGGATTATTTTAGTTTTATTAAAAATTGCATAACTTCAGCACAAATCAAATGAAGCAATTGGAAAGAAAGTTGCAGCCTGACGAATCTGGGACTGAGAAACATTCACACAAAAATCACAATTTTGTTAGGAAATACTTTTGTTTTCGACTCTTCATAGACTTTGTACACAGCAGCCGATAGGTCCACTGCATTTTGTCCGAGCAATTCGTGTTCAGTGTTTCATTTTATGAAGATACATTGTAATAAAATTGTGCTTGGTTTGTGTAAAAGGTCTGGGTTTCCTACCTCCATGGTTTAAACTTCCTAGATCTTGTGTCGGCGTACTTTGTGCCAGCACAGTGACACAGACCTGAAAAGAACTGTGGAGTTGGCCCTGTACTGTATGAATAGAAAGAAAGCGAAAGCCCATGAACCCCCACGACTTACCGCATACAATCATGACAATCCCAAGGAGAGTTAGCAAGGCGACCCGCAGCCAGGCGGTCGTTAAGGACGCCATGATCGGTTGATCGGAGTAGCGAGGTGATGGCTGTGATCCGAGTAAAAGACCAGCTCATCAGAGTCTAGTTGTACACCGCCTGCAACCGTGCTGTAACCAAATTAAGGGCCAGCTGAAAGAACCGTATTTAGTCCAACCGTACCCCAAGGTGAACCAGAAAATAAGTAAATAACACGCAATATAGTCCGTTATTAATGTGACAAAACTGGCGAAACACGCTGTTTGCAAGTGTACGATGTAAAACTACGCAACCCAATCGCCCATCTAGCTAGCATGGCAGCGTGTTTTTGTGCGTACTGGCTACAAGAGGCACTTTATGCGTGATATGTAGTGCATTTTGTGCGTGGTGTATATATAATGTGTATGTTCCACCAACGGTTCAAGTATAACTTGAATGATCATCCGATCATGATGGGCTTCAAGCCGTGACTTCTCACTTTCAAATTGCACGAATTAGGAAAAATAAAATTAACAATGAGACCGACACCGGACAATCAATGATCTTACGGATGAGTGCATATATAGATAATTGTTCTGGCTGCTTTGCATTATGCACCGTCACCCTGTAGAATAAAAAATTACTGCACGTAGCTAGTTAGGGGGGGGGGGGGCTAGCAGACGTATTATAAATCACAATGGGCATGCTATTCACACCAAATGATAAAAGGTGGTATTGAAAGTTAATAGTTTCCCCATAGTTGTTTTGAGTACCGGGTACGGGTTTAAGGCTTGTTTTTTATCTATCAACGCTCAGGGACAAAAGTAGATCTGGATGCAGGGACACTGGCAGATGGATATAGCCGAGGGGGTTGTAAATTATGTGCATCGGATTAAGTTGACATGGCCGCTCATACCGATCCGAAACATATTATGAAGCACGATATGTGGCAGAGAAAACCCCACCTCTTTTGTGTTGAAGTTGTGTTCTCGGAATCTCAGGAATTCCTTTTAGGTTTCAAGGGGGATGGGTTAGGTTACAATAGTGTTGAGTGTGTATAAGGTATAGGGATAAGGGGGGGGGGGGGGGGGGGGGGGGGGGGTACCCCTCTGCCACATATCGTGCTGGGTATAATCCGAAACATAAGCCGAATCCGACTATCTGAACTATCCAACCGTACCCGACACCAATTCAGGCGACCCGAACGGGCCGAACCAATCAAAAAACATAACCCAACACCAAACAAAAAACTAAACAAAAACCGAATGTCTAGCTCAGGCAAATCATCCTTATTTTCACGAAAATTTGTGTCTATTTTTTGCCTAAACTTCTATCTCGATTGATCGATCAAGCAATTCCATGGTATACGGTGAAGAATTACAATGCGTCTTTTTGCGCGGGTGTTTCCGGTATACTACTGGGAATTCTTTTTTACTTCGAAGTGCCGGTGCCATGGCTATACCAACACGTAATTTTTCTAAAGCTCCAAATAGTGAATACATCGCGTGAATTTCCCGTTTCGGTTTTTCGATTATTTTCGGTTTCTGGGATGTCCACTTTCCTTTGAAACTACATAATAGGCCTACATGTACATCGATACTACCGATTTTCTGAAGTTTCATTTGTTTGGCAATGAAATAAACTTTGCTCAGCAGCCCACCACTGCAAACTCGTCCTACTCCTAGAAAAGTATTCAACCCGTCCCCGTGGAAAATTATGTTCAACTTTTGTGCCGAATTCGTAATTTGACACAGCTTACATCAAAGACAACCCCAAAAACTCTAAGAAAATGTTTTTCATGTTTCAGTAAAATAAAAACACATACATGCCGTTGTCCTCAAAACATCAAACCGGAGAAAGTTCGATCAAGGACCAATACTTGTGGTTAGTTTGTGACTAGTTTGTGAAATTGCATCGCGAACGACTCTAGTCGAATAATGGCTAACTGTTGTGGTGCCGAACAAATTGTACTCGCACCGGCAAAACAATATTCCAACATGATATTTTCGTTTATTTACACCGTAATAGTTGCTGCGTAGTTTAGGATAACTTACATAACTGACGTTCTTATCGCGCAATAGTGACAAAAGTGACAGAACTTCACATTAAGGTGGAAAAACATAGTTTGCACCAGTTTGCACAGCAAATTTTTGTTGTTTGCCATTTTTTTGGTGATGTTGGTCCCCGCTTGAGCGCGCACTGCCATGTAAATGTTGCTATATTGCATTGATAACCAGCGCGAGTACCAACTACGGAACTGTTTGGATCGTCGGTCATTGGTTGATCGTTTTGGCGTGCCGTTATAACGTGACCGTTCCGACCAACTTGAAATTAAAGGTGAATATGTTGCAAAACCTTTAACAAAAAATGCCTTTCTTTAGTTTTTAGTGGTTGACTTGAGTGGTTAATAGTAATACATGTAGGCTAAGTGTGTCGTCTGCTACTCAAGTTGCTTGTAACATTAGACCCGGAACGACAAACTATTCCCGGTCATGCGTTTTTCGCGCGTTGGACAATAACTGGGTGCGTCCCTGCTTCTACTGTATAGGATCGCCAAAGGCATGGGTACGATGGGACACTAATGTAATGGCACAGCGGATCGTAGCCATGGTAACGAGTTTACGGCATGTCGCGTGAGTTCGATCAGAATAGTCGAACTATGGTTAACTATACTCCTGATCGAACTTTCTCAAGGTCGCGATTGACGTCACTAAACGTCACGGGAGGCGGCTTAATGTGATTGGGCGAAAGTTTCGCCTTCTGCGAACTATGAATCACTTGTGAGTACATGTACCACCACACGCCAAGTAAGGGTGTGAATTTTCTGTTATTGATGAAAGTATGAACGTCACAAGCCAGTTAATAGTAACAGAAAAACAGTAACATATGCGCTTAGCATGCAACGCGGTGTCTGCATAATAAACAGCACGTGTTCAAGTTGTTACTCTTTTCAAATGTAAACGGTTCAAAGCACAGAGCTTAGAACACCATGGTACAAAAGAAGCCCAGTGCACAAACAATGAAAATCCATTGTTGCTTTTGGCACTAAATCCAGGAAAACAAATATCATTCGACCAGAACGATATGCCGCGACCGAGGGACTCCCCCTTATTAGCCGCCCACAATAATTCTAGACTATTGTTACCTAACGCATCCCCCTAAATAACACCGTATTTGGAACCTAATGTTGAATTTGTAGAATTTACGTTTTACACTGAGAACAGAAAACCTTAAAATAACTTTATCACGCATCACCGTTTGATGTAGTAAAGTAAACAAGTTACCTGTAGGCCTATTGTTTCTGGTTATCCTTGAATTTCTATTACGGACTTATCCGGAAAGATTTATCGGAAAATAATTGTCGTGTGTGTAGCCGACTGTGTCCGTTAAAGGAAGACATAATGGGGAAATTGATGTTGTAAGATGAATCACAAGTTGTGTCCTTTGTATTGCTAGGTATAATGGCAGTAATACCAGTCATGCTTTACACTAGTTCCTGGTGTTTTACTTTACAAGAATGTGGCCTTATGAAACCAGCAGACCGGCAAAATATCACCGACGTCACGGCGACCCAAATTTCCCTTTCAGTCTTTTATATTTGCAGTTCCTCGATCAAACTAAAGTACATTGCACTGTAGAAAAGTATTGTTATGAAACATTTCTGCCACTCAAAGGCAATTAATAGTTGGTATATTACGAAACAGCGCGCTCACAGTGCTTGTATGGCCCTGTGGTCGATAAACAATTTGCTGTTTTCGTAATCCTAAAAGCTGATCTCTACATGGGCAGGAATCGTAGATGCCTATGCTTTCTTATTGGCTACATCTGTCAGTTCACAAACAATTGGCACTGTTTTCTTATTGGCTCACTCTGATCTGTCACGAACGATCAGTACCAATGGTTTTAGCAAGATATGGGACCGAGCGACTCCCCCATTATTCCCCCATATCTACACACTCCCTAGACTATTGTTACCTAACGCACCCCCCACCCCTAAAAACCTTAAAAGAAACCACAACATTCCGCAGGCACAATGGGCACCACAAGAGGAACCTGGGGTTTGGAAAACGGCCATCTTCAACCATTGTCGATTTACCGCGAGATGGTTTGATTAAAGTTAGTCGAACTATCGAGCGCCCTCTGGCGGGAAACAAACGAAATAGGCAACAAAATCAAAACAAACAATAGACTAGATATGTACACGTTCATAGTTTTTATTTTATTTTACCTTTACAATCCACGTTCTTTACTCTTTAAACAGTATATTTTGTTGTCTTTGTTGAGAAGTCTCTTCCCTCAAAAAATTCATATTTAATCTACCTACAATGGGATATTCCATTCCATTCATTTACCTTGGGTTTTCCTCTGAATAAAAATTAAAAATTCACATTACAGTTTGTAATCAGACACGGATTTCTTTTGTGTACAGGCAATAAATTTTTTGTTGGCAATGATGGCGAGCATATTAAGGTGGTCTTCTTGATTAGAGGATTTTTACCCCATTTCCTCAAATTGTGTGTACCAGAAAATAATGGTACATTGTAAATTCAAACAAACACCTTTAATGGGTAGTACAAGTACACATTGAAACTACTTGGTTTGTAGGCACAGATTTTTCATTTTAAAAATAACCTTGCGTGGTCATTCTTCGCTCGTGCCCACCGCGTGCCCACCGCCCGCCCACACTGGCCGCTGGGAAACGCTGATGCAGCTTCACAGATTTCTGTGAAGGAAACGCACAGCATTCTGGGTAGCACATCATTCTAGACTTGTGACCTCCAGTTTACACCAAATCTATCCAATCAAGGCCCAAAGCGCATCAGCGTTTCCCAAGACCCAGCGCCCAGTACGAGCGGTGGGCACGAGCGAAGGGGTCAGTGCACCTTAAGTTATTCTCGTCCAAGAGACACATACTTTATTTTCAACCTCGTTTCTATACCATGGTTGTGGGAGCGTTGTGCTCGAAACCATGAAACTGAGCTTGCCCCTCCCCCCCCAAAAAAAAAACACACCAAAAAACCCACTTATCAACATACACAATGGGTTTCAAATTGCGTGTGTAGATTTATGTGATCTAATGTGAATTCAGAGCCCTATGCACAGCCCTAAGTCTTGATCATAAAGTCTGCCAAAACCTGACGCGTTACAAACTGGAAAAAAAAAAAATTATCTAGAGGGTATTTCACTAGTCTTTTTAACAAAGTTTATATATTACAGTTTGGGGATAGTATACAATAAGTCGGCCCATTTGTGGTGCATTTTGAGTATTTTATTACATTACAGTCTTTTATTACATAATTACACAATTTTTCCCCCATATTGAATGTGATTTTTATTTTGTGTTATGTACAGGCACATCAAGGGACACTGAACTTTGAACTCTAACCCAAATCATGCAGCATAAGCATTAAGCCAGTTTACTACCAAAATTTACTTTTAATTAAGCAGAAAAATGTTTGTCCTTGTTTCTGTCTAAGAACGTACATCCATACAGCTAGTTTTGATAGTCAGGCATAATATAAAAATGAAAGTTGGTAGGGGCGATGTCAGTTAAAGATAGGATACACCAGTTAAAAATTTACTACCGAATTATTAAGAAATATCTTACTTATTTGAAAGTAAATGATTCTAGGCATCAGCAAAATGATTGCGCTAAATATCCTGTATCCTGTAAAAAACGACGATTGCAAACAAACCAACACTGTTTTTTCTCGGCATCCATAATTGTAAAACTTAGGACACGTCAGTTAAATGATATTTACTATAAAATACAACCCCCCTAATCCACCCATTCCTGATAATTCAAGAAATTACCAGTGGTGTATCCTACCTTTAACATCCCTTATATTCCAACAGTTAAATTAGAATTAGTCAGACCAAATACAGATAATGCATTTTTCCCTTAAAACAGCACATCGTCAGTGTAAGAAAATGATCTTTGTTTTCTCACAAATTCAAGTGCAATGACTTTGGTTACAAGCCAAAACACCACATGCTTTTCATACTAAGCAAAAAAAACCAGCTGAATACCAGCTACAAACACCATGGAGGATCCCATGAACATTTGGTCTGTAACCCTGTTTTTGCCAAGGAAGAATTTTCAAGCTTTGGGGCAAATTTGTATGCTTAGCAGCTCCTTGAAATTGGCCCCCTGATGCTGTCCCCTTCATTGTTCCCCTTTGTTTGTACTTTTTACATGAAGCACAGCCATGTCAGCATACACGCATGTGTAGTCTTAACTCAATTCTCAGATTATAGACGATGTGCCCTCTGACGTCACGTGTTTACATCTGTATTCAAATGTGCCCGGCAGTATGCGCACACGTCGTGTTTTACATAAAATTTGCTCAACCAGTTCGCGCCGGATGACGTATATAAACGCAAAGTTTTCCCCAAATTCAAAACGGATGGCGCATAAACACGCCAAGTTCAAGTTCGGAAAAATCTGTCAGCAGCGAACAAGGCCGGAAATGCGTGGGTGGGTGTGCTTCCCAGCACTATCGGCCTGAACCCGCTTCGGATCGAGTTTCGTTAAAAATAATCCCGCCCCTCGGCTCGGTAATGTTAAAATAATCCCGACGCGAACTGGTTAAAGAGCGACATCGCAGGTCAGATCGCCTTTGAATTATGTGCCCTCTGATGTCATCTCTTAACCAAATTTATGTAAAACATGATGCGTGCGCATACTGCCGGGCACATTTGAATACAGATGTAAACAGAGGGCACATCGTCTATAGGATTTGATGTTCGCAGAGCAGACTGGGAAAGAGCGTGGACAAATCATGGCCCGCTAAAAAACAAATCTCTTAACAATAAAGCCAGAGACAAACTGAGGTTTTGGACTAAAAACTTAAATGAAAGCCAGAAAAAGTATTACTAGTCCAGTGTGTGCCAACCCAGGTAGCACGCTCTGGTTCCGTTAAACTAAAACATTCATCTGGGGCCAATTTCATATAGCTGCTTAAGCATACAAATTTCTTAAGCACAAAACATTATTGCTTATTAAAACCAGCTTACCAGCCACAACTCCATGTGATGTATATTGTTTGCGATTGGTACTTGGCTGTTGTTAGCTTAGCATAACAATCGCATGAAATTTTGGCTCCTTACCTGATTTATTAAGCAAGTTTTTTTTGTGCTTAAGAAGAAAACAAACTTGCTTAAGCAGCTCTATGAAATTGGGCCCAGGTGTTTAACCACCAACTATAAAACTGTACCCGCACATATAAGTATTTTTTTTACACTAGTAATTTCAAATGAGCCCCCTCCTTCAAAGCCCTGCCCTATATTACTCCTCCCTGCCCTCTCCCCCCCCCCTCCCTTACAATTACTTTCTGATCGACAGCACCAAAATATTTATAAAAATAATCACATGCTCAACATATATACGTACATGTACAATTATTTTTGTAGACAATTTCGACAGCCCTCAAATATATTTCACAAGCATAATACATGGAACAAACGATAAAAAATATTAACAAAAAATTGGCCGCCTCCATTGCCAAAACTAACATATTTCATCCTATTACGGCGTCTTGTTTTGCACTTTTTTGTGTGATTTGTAATTTTTTTGTTTTGTTATTTGGGTAAATTTAATATATACACATTTTTAGTCTACACTACATCAGCATTCCACAGCTATGGTTGGGATTTGGCCGTAGGTCAACGTTAAGGTTTGTTTATAATTATTAGTACTGTGGAACGCCGCGATAGCGAACATCACACGATCCACAGATTTTGTTTGATATATCAATCGTTTGGTATAGCGATTTTGAGCCGCCGGTCCTTCAGGTGCTCATTTTTCAAGACAGCGTCTGACCCAGTAGCCAGCCATCACTCTTTAACATAAAGCACCGGTTGTATGACGTTCGGGAATTTAAAACGGCCCAAATAGCGTTTGCCATACCCAAAAATCTGTTGACATATTTCAACAACAATCTTTGGTATGTTTGGACACAACAATCTGTACAGCCGAATGTTCGTTACAGCCGAATGTTCGCTGCAGCCGAATGTTCGCTGCAGCCGAATGTTCGCTGCAGCCGAATGTTCGCTGCAGCCGCATGTTCGCTGCAGCCGCATGTTCGCTGCAGCCGCATGTTCGCTGCAGCCGCATGTTCGCTGCAGCCGCATGTTCGCTGCAGCCGCATGTTCGCTGCAGCCGCATGTTCGCTGCAGCCGCATGTTCGCTGCAGCCGCATGTTCGCTGCAGCCGCATGTTCGCTGCAGCCGCATGTTCGCTGCAGCCGCATGTTCGCTGCAGCCGCATGTTCGCTGCAGCCGCATGTTCGCTGCAGCCGCATGTTCGCTGCAGCCGCATGTTCGCTGCAGCCGCATGTTCGCTGCAGCCGCATGTTCGCTGCAGCCGCATGTTCGCTGCAGCCGCATGTTCGCGGCAGCCGCATGTTCGCTACAGCCGCATGTTCGCTACAGCCGAATGTTCGGTACAGCCGAATGTTCGGTACAGCCGAATGTTCGGTACAGCCGAATGTTCGGTACAGCCGAAATGTTCGGTACAGCCGAAATGTTCGTTACAGCCGAAATGTTCGTTACAGCCGTATGTTCGTTACAGCCGAATGTTCGTTACAGCCGAATGTTCGTTACAGCCGAATGTTCGTTACAGCCGAATGTTCGTTACAGCCGAATGTTCGCTACAGCCGCATGTTCGCTGCAGCCGCATGTTCGGTACAGCCGAATGTTCGGTACAGCCGCATGTTCGGTACAGCCGAATGTTCGGTACAGCCGAATGTTCTTTACAGCCGAAATGTTCGTTACAGCCGTATGTTCGTTACAGCCGAATGTTCGCTACAGCCGCATGTTCGCTGCAGCCGCATGTTCGCTGCAGCCGCATGTTCGCTGCAGCCGCATGTTCGCTGCAGCCGAATGTTCGGTACAGCCGCATGTTCGTTACAGCCGCATGTTCGTTACAGCCGCATGTTCGCTACAGCCGAATGTTCGTTACAGCCGCATGTTCGCTACAGCCGAATGTTCGTTACAGCCGCATGTTCGCTACAGCCGCATGTTCGCTACAGCCGAATGTTCGTTACAGCCGAATGTTCGTTACAGCCGAATGTTCGTTACAGCCGAATGTTCGTTACAGCCGAATGTTCGTTACAGCCGAATGTTCGGTACAGCCGAATGTTCGGTATAGCCAAATGTTCGGTATAGCCAAATGTTCGGTATAGCCGAATGTTCAGTATAGTGGCGTTCCACAGTATACCAATCACCCTGAGGTCCAGGGGAAAAACTAGGGGTGGGGCAAGAGGAGGAAAGAGGGGAAAAAGGGGAGGGTGCAATGATATGGCAATGATAACCATTGCCTTCTTTGAAAGACTGGATGGTACATTTTACAATTGAAAAGCTGCACAGCATCTGTCTTTGAATGAACACATTTGTCCGAAAAAAAGAAAAGAAAATCCCATAAACATGATAAATCCAGCCGTAACTAGAGTTGACGCCCACAAAGACAAAAACCAAATTTAATAAGTACTTTTATAAAGTCGTATTATTATTATTTTTTTTCTCTCTTTAAAGTGTACTTTAATTTTTTTACATGGGTCGCTCGGTTTATAACTTGAGACCCATAAGGAATTAAAAAACAAAACAAAATAGAGCATGATCACCAGGTTTAACCCTGTTTTTTTAGTACACAGGACAAAACTCCTGTATCTTGGACCCGTCGAGTTTGTGGGGAAAATGTCTTTAAATCTGCACTTACTTTGGTTTGAGTGCACAATCTTTAATTTCTGAAATATCATCTGGGAGGAACAGACAGTGAAAAAGCAATCTTTTTTTTTTTTTTAAAGGACTGCCTATTCATATACAAAGCAGCCATCACGACATGTTAACTTTTTTTTTTTTGGCAATTCTTTTTCTTCAAACTAGTTGAACGCTGGTGCCCACAACAGACTTAACGCATTAACCCTAACCTCCCCAAAACCCATCCAAATTCATCCCTCATTTTTGGTCGATTTTGTAGGGGGACTTGGTCCTGCAGGTCCAAGGTAGATAAATTGTTGATGAACTTGGGCCAGAAGGCCTGAAGCACTGCTGGGGGGGGGGAGGAATCTGATTGATTTTGTCAATCATGCAGTACCGCGTACTAAGCCAACAAAATCAACCGCCACTTCAAAGTATTGGAGTCGAGTACTTTGTTTACTACCAAATTTTAAGCCGTTTGTTGCGAACAAAGCGAGACAAAACAATGACAGTAGACAACAAATTAAGTCAGTGTTAGAGCAAAACAATTAACTTGGACTTTTGCTGGATAAAGATACTTTGTAATCAAAGTTTTTTGACAGAAGTACTTAAAAAGTACTTGGAAAGTACTCGGTCGAGTATTATCAACTACTTTTGTCTTAAAAGCTTAATTTATTCAAGATTCTGATTCTCCAAAGGTTTTATTTTCTTTAGCAAAGTATTTACTGTCCAGTGTCTATATTATGCAGCTTTATCCACACCAAACCATCTTAACATCTGGAAGTTAAGCTGGTTCTCGGAAAGTTCTTGACTACAACTTTGCCACTTCAGTGGCGATTCCATAACATCTCCAAGAAGTAGTTTAACCAGTTCGTGTCAGATGACAAATATAAACGCAAACTTTTCCCCAAATTCAAAACGGATGATGCATAAACACGCCACGAGCAAGGCCGGAAATGTCTGTCAGCAGCGAGCAAGGCCGGAAATGCGTGGGTGTGCTTCCCGGTACTGGCGGCCTGAACCTGCTTCGGATCGAGTTTTGTTAAAAATAATCCCGTGCTTCGGCTCGGTGATGTTAAAATAATCCTGGCGCGAACTGGTCAAGTGATACTTTTTGCCAGATTTGGTCCTGTACTTAGTTACAGGCAGTAGGGATTTACGATTAAGGCTAAGTTTAGAGGGCAACGGCTTACAGGCGCGAGTAAAACCTTTTACGCGTTCAGTGTTACTAAATTTAAATAACAACCAACACCCTCCGAAAAACCTATGGACCTATTAAAGCGACCCTCTCAACCAAAGCACTTGTGGGACCGTTCTTTAAGTATATTCCATTTTTTGTTTCGTTTCTTGTACAACGCTACAAAAAAAATTACACCACTGTACATTTTTGGCATATTCCTCCAGCATAAACCACAAAATGGAGCAAAACGACGACAACATTGACAACAGCAGCACAGAGCAAGTTCAATCAAGGACTAAAGTTATTAACCATAGTTCGACTATTAATTCTGAAGGAACTCACACTAGTCGAGGACGGTTAGGTTAGACTAGTCTAGTCGAGTATTTGCGACCAACCTACTGCGGTTGGTCGCTCTGTTATCAATAGCCAAATTTCCATGGCATAATGCAACGGGGACCAACTAACGACCCAAAAATTATAACGAATCTTTGCCGTGCAAAAAGGCATATATTTTGTTCACACTAGTTTGTGATTCTGTCACTTAAAAAACTACGCAATCACTATTATGGTGTATATTAACGGAATACCCCGTTGAACTTTTGTTTTGTCGGTGTGACTGCAAAGCTTCAGTGCCACATAAGTTAGACTAGCTTAGTTCGCGCTGCCACTTCACGGCGCATGCGCTAGGTACGCCACAAACCAACCACTAGTTGACCATTGCTCCTTGATCGAAACTTGCTCATAAATGCACCGAAGACATAAAGATGTTTCGTTTGCATTTCTCTTTTTTTTTCTCTCTCTCTCTAACACATTACAGAGGAGGGGATACATTTTTTCTTTTTATGTTTACGAGAGAC
The DNA here is from genome assembly GCA_037893245.1 of Crossaster papposus. NCBI lineage: Eukaryota > Metazoa > Echinodermata > Asteroidea > Velatida > Solasteridae > Crossaster > Crossaster papposus. The sequence goes on along the minus strand of JBAIAA010000350.1, from coordinate 395,908 downwards.
GACGAGAGTACAAAACTAAAGCCAGTTTTAGCTCGGGGGCTTTTCTTGGAAGAGGTACAAATTATTTGTGGCGGCCACGGCGATGATGTTCTCCTTAGGGTGCCAGGCCGTGTGCAGGATCTTACGGGTGAAGTCCAGGCTGTCCACGCTGATCTCGTCCTTCTTGCGCTTGCCGCCCGTGTTGACGCGCCGTGGCTTTAGAACCTGCATGGGCTTGGTGCTGTCTCGCGAAGCCTCCAGCGTCGAGTCGCGCTTCGTGTTCCGGTCAAATATCCGAAAGAAGTTGTTGTACGAGCCCGTCATGATGGCCCTGTGACAGACAAAAAATCACGTTTCAAAATCAAGTTTTGTTTTATCGTGTTTCGTTTTATCTTGACGGCAGAGTAATTCGGATTTTTGTAGACATGCTGTAGACAAAACACGGCTACAACAGTAATCTTGGAAAAAATGTAGTATCCTGATAGTCTGGTTCTTGTAGTCTGGTTCTTGTAGTCTGGTTCCCTGACCCCACTTTAGATGAAACAATTTTTAAACTTCAGGGAATTGTAGTCAGGGAACCAGTCTAGCTGGCTTGTACCATTCATATCGATTGCTAACAAAAAGCGGACCGACTAAATATGGTAAATTGGAATTAGAAATAAGGCACTTTTTCTTGAAAATGATGGCACACCAGGTACCATAATTTTAAAGGATGCTTTAGACTGTCATTCACCAACAGTCCAGTAAGGTATTTCATACTAATTTGGTCGTTGTGTTCTTTTTAAATGTTGTACATTCCCTTAAAACCTAGTTTAACCCATCAACAACCGATACCAGTATTGAGCAAATAGACAGAAAGTCACTTACGAGTCGTTGCCGTTCCAGACGCACTCGAACTTGTCAAAGATGCAATCGTTCTCATAGAGCGAGCAGAGCTTGCTGCGCAGGTACTCGTGGACGGGGAAGGTCTCCACGGGCTTGGTGTCCATCAGGACGTCCCAGACCTTGACCGACAGGTAGTCCCGGGAGATCAGGTAGCGGCCGCTGCGGCTGAACCGCACGTCCGAGATGGAAGAGATGATCTCCGAGAAGAAGGAACGATTGCTGGGGTCCTCGGGCTCTTCAAACACTGGCGGCACGAGGGCGAGGAACAGGAGGGATGTAGAGAGAAGTGGTTATGGTTAGTCATTTGAAGACGGACAATTTGCTTTAAACAGTCAAAGGAAATAACGTGTGCTACTTTAATACATTCAGTGCCATGGCCTCGTGGTCTGGAGTATTGAATTTGCCGTCTGTGGGTAAAGCTGCAGGTGATGGGTTCGAGTCCGGCCTGGGACTTTGGTGCATGTGCCCTTGAGCAAGGCACTTTGTCACTCATTGCTTCTCCCCACCCAGGAATGAGCATGTATGAGCTGTATACTCCACAGGGAGCCGAGATGGTATTTGGAATGTTTCATGGGCCCAATGAGCAGGGATAATGATGACACCACGCCTTGAGAATTGCCTATTATTATTTATTATAACTTCCTACTTAGTGTTGGGTCGGTCCATAAATTAGGGGTAAAATTGTGTCCATCCCTGTTGCAACTGACAAAAAATTGTTTTAAATGTGGCACACATTCTGTGTTGCCTTCTATCTCAAACAGCGATTACATTATGCAAAGTACCTGCAAAACAAATTTTAAAAAGTTGGAAGTAAATTTCAGTTACACTTGCATGAGAAACTACAAGGTCAGGAGCCAATTTCATAGAGCTGCTAAGCACAAAAATTTGCTTAGCATGACAATTTGTCCTTTGCAAAAACAAGGTTACAGACCAAATTTTCACGTGATCTTTATTGTTTTGGATTGATAATCAGCTGTTTTTTTGCTTAGCATGAAAAACACGTATAATTTTGGCTGGTAACCTGTTTTTAATGAGCAAGACTTTTTTGTGCTAAGCAAATTTTTGTGCTTAGCAGCTCTATGAAATTGGCCCCAGGTGTAACCGGAACACCAACAAATTTCCCACTTTTGACCTCTTATTCAAGGACTAACCCTGTTAATACCAAGTAGAAGACCATGTCCATCAGAATCCTATCAACTCACTTTTTGCACTTTGGTCGCATAACGCCGCCTGTCTCATGTCGCATAACCTGATGCTTCCTTTACTACTGCTATAAACAAATACATTACACTCCCTAGGATGGAACTCGGCTGCCGTTATGACCTCCGTTAGCTCCTCCATGTTGGCAGGCTTAATATCGACAATATCTGAGGTGCAGAGTTGGGTTAAGGATCAGGTAGTAAATGTTACTAGTGGGAGAGGCTCATCGTGTGTGTTGTCATGAGACCGGACGTATACTCAACTACTTGTACTTTGAGTTTAAGAGCCTAATCCTCTATTAACCAGTTCGCACCGGATGACGGATATAAACGCAAAGTTTTCCCCAGATTCAAAACGGATGATGCATAAACACGCTACGAGCAAGGCCAGAAATGTCTGTCAGCAGCGAGCAAGGCCGGAAATGCGTGGGTGTGCTTCCCGGTACTGGCGGCCTGATCATGCTTCGGATCGAGTTCCGTTAATAATAATCCCGCGCGTCGTCTCGGTGATGTTATAATAATCCTGGCGCGAACTGGTTAAGGCCTTATCCTCATTTGAGAGCCTAATGTAATCCTCTTTTGAGAGCCTAATCCTCCTTCGAGAGCCTAATCCTCCTTTTGTTGGTTTTTCTACTCTACTTCTGGGTTTGTTGGGGGGTTTGTTGGTATGTTCTGTGTGTTTGTGCTTGTCTGTCTGTCTGTCTGTCTGTCTGTGGTCCTTTGTTTATGCATCTTGTGCTAAATTGTACTAATTGTAATTGGAGAGCATCTCGACAAGTTATTATATAGCCTTAGGCAATCCGTTAGGCCTGCATATAGTGCAATTTAATGTTTTTTTATGTTTTTTGTTTGATAGTTTCTTGTATCTAAACTTTTTTGTTGATTGTCCTTTAGATGTTTTTTATGTTTTTGTTTTATATAATTGAATTTTATAATTGTTACATATTTATATTGTCTTGTATTTTGCCTGAGAAAATACATAATAAATAAATACACATAACATATGATACAGAATACACGTCACAAAGTATTTGTTAAATTCCTGTAGATATTAATAACACTTCAATTTTAATAACTGTACTGGGTAAGGTTACGCGCACACAGACAAAAAAACAAAAAAGACAAATTCTGAATCAAGATGAGATCTGATAGACAAGTGAATAGGCTCGGCGCGGTGATAATCCCTGACATCCTACGCTCAAATTCCCTAAATGTCAGACGGCCAGGAAATAAAGACACACAGGCAAATGACAGTAGCATTGCTGCCAAGCTTTTATCCTTGAAGGTTTAGATACGGTAGTATACACCATTTGTTTTTGCTGTAATTTTCTAAACTGGATGGGTTTAAAGGAGATTCATATTTTATAGTAAATATTGTGATGCTGGCCTGTTTTTAGAGTGTTGTGTTTATAGATACTGAACAAAAAACAGTTTCTAATACCTCATTTCCTAATCACAGAAAAAAAGGACTTATACAAAAAAAAAATGGCAATTCAGTTGTGTTTTTTTATGGTGATTCAATTTAGCCTGCAGTAACTTAACAAAATGTAAAATAATAAATCAAATAAACCCCCCCCCCCCCCTTTTTTAAATTTTTTTAAATTTATTTTTTAAGAAATCAATCGTTGCTCTTTTACTAGCCATTAACTTAACAACCAAATTTTGCAAATATTGAAGTGTTTTGAAGAGTTATCTCTGCTCGAGTTAAATATATAATTTGTTAGGGATATCATTTGTGGGGGAAGTCTTAATGACAAAGGAATTAATTAAGTTAACTTTTTTGTGTGAAAATGTATAAACTGCTGCAAACTGCGAACTGGATTGATCTAAAATATTCAAATCAAAAAATTAAGATGGACCTAAAGTTGGATCCTAGCAGGGCCTTTGCCACAGTCAATACAAAAATCTATAATTTGTTTAGGCAGGGAAATATTATAAAGAAATGCCAGAGAAATCCCGCACTACATGTACATGTTATTAGCACACGTGTGTGTCTGCAATTTCCTGTTTCGAAAACGGCGTAACAAAAAATAGGCACAGCGAGTTTGGCTTTAAGGATGTGGAAATTTGACTCTGCATAATGTCTCTTCCCAGCGGCTTTGTGTGAAATTTCAATGGGGAAACTCTCAAGGGAAAGAGAAGGCAGCAAAAGAGATGGGGTAAGGAGAGACAGAGAAGGAAACTGATGGTTTTATTTACTTTTTTTTTTTTTGTGACTTCGAGCCATTAAAAGTGATGCAGTGAAGTAAACATGCATTGTACCTCCGGAGCTTGTATATGATTAGACAAAGCTATAGAAATCTCCCCCCCCCCCCCCCAAAAAAAAATACAAAATACAAAATACAAAATACAAAAAATGTATAAAAAAAAAGTGATCGCAAAAATCTAAATTATTTTTCGCTTTTAACTTTCGACAGTATGAGAGGCAGACAAAAAAAGTGACTGCTTATTTAATATATTTATATAGGTATAAAATATGGTGAACTAAAACCTATCCTAGTTTGTGATTGATTTTGTACCGCTCCTTGTGTAAAGTCGAGCACTCATCGAAGTTGAATCGGTTTACAAACGCGTATAAATATATATAATATATATACTCTTTAAAAAAAAATTCATTTAACTGACTCGTGTCAACAATTAGATATGCCATTTATAGCTTTTTCCCTCATTCTGTAGTTAGCTCTGGGGAATTCTTTGTCTGGTGCATGTTTTCCCTAGTCATAATGATCCCTCTTGCTTTCAAAGGGAATCTTAATTTCCATTTTTTTGCTTCCCAGATTTCTATTTTGTCTTCTCTCTTTGTAAATGTAGCTCCATACATGTACCCCGAGTGGCTTTTTATTTGTTTAGAGCGGACTTGGATAACAAAAAAAAAATTACAAAAATACACCTTGGGGTAACAAATGAAATTGGATGGCATCCATCTCTTGAAAAGACGAAATGACTAAAAGAGGAAATGGAAATACGAAAGAAGGTTTGAATATTAAACACTTTCTATTCTGTCTAAGAAAATGCACGAGCAGCAATGGCAATAAACCAGTTTGGTATTCCAACTGCGCACGTGCAAATGTGTCAATTTTGTCGTCGAGATTATACGTTTCGTCGTAGCGTGCAAAGGTTTAGCGGGTACTAGCAAATTTAAAGGGATCATTTTCTAAAATATTTTTTTATAACCAGTTTGCGCAGGATGACAAATATAAACGAAAAGTTCTCCCCCGATCCAAAACGGGTGACGCATAAACACGCCACGAGCAAGGCCGAAAAATGTCTGTCAGCAGCAAGCAAGGCCGGAAATGCGTGGGTGTGCTTTCTGGTACTGGCGGCCTGAACCTGCTTCGGATTGAGTTTCTTTAAAAACTAATCACGCGCGTCGGCTCGGTGATGTTAAAATAATCTTGGCGCGAACTGGTTAAAGTACCAAAATATTTTTGGTCAGCGAAGTGTTTTCGGGTGTTTTGGGTGTCCAACGTTTTGTTCAAACATATGTTTCCATCCTCTTTTCAATGGAACGAAAAAAATTCACAAAATGTGGATCGGTTACTTAGTCTCCTATAGCCCTGTTTGCATTTATCTGCCCTGTTAATCCCGAGAGAAAAATTGTCAAATCTTGTTGTGCACATGTGCAGTTTGGATACCGAACTGGCTTATTACAGTGATGACAAAAGGCATCAGTGGGTAAAAGTATGTTATAATAATAATTTATTGACCTCCAAATAGGCACTTGGGGAGACAATCCCATAGATGTACACAAACTTAAAACAGTCCTAACTTGTTTACCCTAACCCTTTTCTCTAAGATCTTCGAGATTTATGCTATTTAGACCAAAATCTGTCGTTCTAGGACAAAAATAACTCCCAAATATCGTTTGTTTAGGGTAGCTAGACACTTACATGTAGGGAGACACTGAAATGTCTCCCTAATTGACACTGTCTCCCCAATTGACATTTGTCTCCCCAAGTGCCTATTAGGAAGAATTAATAATAAATAAATAAATACATAACAAAATTCTGTATAAAGAACAAAAACAAATATATCAAAACTCAAAAGGATACTAAAACTCTGGTCTGTAATTCCTAGATGCCATAGGTTGACTCTTAGATCATCAGCTGATATATATGTCTCTCCGTCACTGTTGACTGATATCGAGTTGATGTGGTACGTGTGCGCATTAGAAAATACTCTCCTACGCCGTTGGGGAAACGAACAAAGGATACACACAAAAAAGGCCAAACCGTGTCAGTAGTGGGTTTACGCAAGAAAAACAAATCACGGGTTGTCAGCAAAATTACCACAAATTAAAACAAAATCTGGAATTTTCTAAATTCACTTGTTTGTACTGTGCTATTTACTTAACTCTACCCATCAAAACCCTTTACAGCATGTTTTGTTAAAATCTGTTAGGCAGCCGATATCATGAAAAAGTGCGTAGCTTGCGCCATTTTCAAAAGTGGCACAAGGCTTCCGCAAAAAGAAAGTTCCTTACGGATCAATTCACAAAACTTGGCGTAGCTGCGCAACGTTTTAAAACAGCATTTAAAGCCGCGTTCGCATTGGACTTTTTTTGGTAAAACCTACGGAGAACTTAACCAAATTAAATCCAATGCGGACAGGCGGTACAGGCGGTACCATTGTCAAATTGTCCATTTTACCCTCCGCAACAGTAAGATCTACAGGCCCAAGCTTCTAGCGGAGGATTTAACACCGTGAACTTTGACAATCACGTACCGTAACATTTGACAATATTAAGTCCAATGCGAACGCGGCTTTAGACAACTGTTTGCATTTCTGTTCTTTCACGAAATCGTCGTTGAATCACCTCAGCCCGCCATTTTAACAAATTATTTTTTTTTGACTTTCCGTAGAATCGTGCAGCAACGTTACAAATTATGTCACGGGTAAAATAGCAATTTCTTTACTGCAATCATAAAGCTGCGACTGTCTTTTATCAAGCTTACTAACTTCAGCATTGACAGAGTCCACGTCAATTACAATTTGCTGGCAAAACAATCGCCACATTACTCCTACGCTACCTAAATTGACTGCACAAGCTACGCCATAGTTTGTTGCATAAGCATTGGACTTACGTACTGTCAAACGTTTGTGAAACTGTCGTAAGCGAAATGTTGCGCAGCCAAATAAAGTGGCGCCATCGTGTAAGGTTTCGTGATATTGGCTGCTGGACCCAAAAACTGATTGTCTTATGCACAACTTATAATTCTAAATAGGCACAAACCAGTTGTCGAGTTATCTTTTTCCCTCAACAATTTGACACAACACAAATTGAGAATATTACGCTTAGCAATTCATCCTCTTCTATAATCAAATACTCCTGAATTATTAAATAGATATTCACAACAAGTTCCACATCATTATATACACATGATATACATTGTATCCGTGCTGTGCACTCGCATAGGGAAAAGCGAGTTGCTTATAATGACGTCAAACGACCACACAATCTTTGCAAAACCTCTCCAAACAAAGTCGTGTCTGCCGAAATCCAACGCCCTAGTTGGACACAGTACTGCGATGGATTCAGAACTCTGTTCAGTCAAGCTGCTCGTATTTTGACACTGGGCTTTGAGTGAAGTACGAGTGTCCTTCAATTCTACTGCGCAGTGAGTATAAGAGTTGAAAGAATTCCCCAAACGACACGGCCAAAACGAAAGGTCACAGGAAGAGGTTTGGCAAAGGTGAGATTTAGATTTCACCTTGACGATTTGGCCAGAATTAAGTCCTCGCACCCACTTCTTTGACTTACACGAGTTAAGTGATAAAGTTTACTAATTTTTTTTTTTTTTCCGGAGAATCTTTTACCGACCGCTGAAATTAGGGGATTTAGAGATCCGACTGTGACGGAACTGAACTTACCTAGGGGATGCTTCTACCATTAATTCGATAGGTTGAACTGCGGGGAGGCGTACTGACGATATTTGGCAGGGGTCTCGTAATGTGCCGTCATCCTCCACCAAATTGGAACCTACCCACTTCTTGTCCCGCTCCGAGACTTTCCAAAGTTTTATTGTTTTATCTGAAAGAGCAAGGTGGGGATAACAAAGATTGTTTAGAATATTTTTACTAAAAAAAAAGGAAAGAATGTAGTATCCTGACACTACTTCAGCAGAGATGTACAAAGTCTACGGCCTTGAAAAGTTTTAAATCTCTGGAACATAAACACTTTTCCTGTTAACCAGTTCGCGCCGGGTTTATTTTAACATCACCGAGCCGAGGCGCAGGATTATTTTTTACGAAACTCGATCCGAGGCGGGTTCAGGCCGATGGTACCGGGATGCACACTCACGCAATTCCGGCCTTGCTCACTGCTGACATACATTTGCGGCCTTGGTCGTCACGTTTTTATGCGTCATCCGATTTGAATCTTGAAAAACTTTGCGTGTATATACGTCCTCCGGCGCGAACTGGTTAACATGGCCCGCAGGTACAGGAATTGTATTTTTTTGAGAAAATACTGAACGAATACAAACATCAAGTAATACAAAAAAAAGTATGGACTCACCGTTAGTTGAAAGTAGAAAATGGGCGTAGTTTTGCCGGTTGAGCCATTTGATTTTGTTGATCTTCTCTTCAATTTCTAAACTTTTCAAATAGTCAAACTCGGGTTCGTGGCTCTGAAACGTGCTGTACACGTTATACTCCCCCCGCGGAGGCATGCAGTTTTTACTCTACAGATTTGGAGACAGGGATGAGATTGTCACTAAGCAATAGGCAAGTTAAATTTTATTAACATCTGGTACACTGACGGGCTCAAATTGCTTAGCACATTTGTGACCCGCTCTGCAAAAATGAGTCTGATGTCGCATAATACATTTTCACGTAAAGGGCTATTTATTGTCTGAGGTGATTTTTCTTTCAACAAATCATTTTTTAGTTTTAAGGAATTTTGGATTCTACGAAACCTATTTTTTAAGAACTGATCGTTGGAAAATGTTGTTTTGATCCCTAAAGTAGATTTAATCAAGGTTTTTGTCATCCTCTAACCATAGCATCTAATGAAGCACTAAAATTATAAATGTTCATTTCTGTTCGAAGTCATTTTTAATATAACTGAGAAAAAGCAAATTTCAAACAATCGTAAAAGATTAATTCATTACACTACAGAGTTGTGCGATATGTCAAATGAAAGCTTATTTCCTGCTCTTTCTGACCAACTGTAAAATTAAAAAAATTACTTTTAACACATCAGACTCATTTTTGCAGAGTGGGTCACAATTAAACTTTGAATTCTCCAGATCAAATTAACTGTTATTATATCGTGTGATTTGGGGCAAGCTCTTGCATAGTTACGTAAGAGACGCTTACTGCTCACAATGGATGAGAATAGCACAAACACACCAGACCATTCCGGAGCTGAGATAGTAACAGTCTCTTTTGTCTGGAGAATTTAAAGTTGAAACGTGCCAAGCATTTTGAGCAAGTCAGCGTACCAATAGTTATTTAATAAAATGTTTGAAAGATGCACATCTTTCTGTAAAAATACTGTCTTTCTCTGAAATTCAAAAAGTCTGATTCTAGACAAAAGTCTGAACAATCTTATGCCTGTGGAGAGCAAAATATAAATAAATAAATTGAAACATTTTCAGTTCATTATGTTACACAGTCACATCTGTCAGTTGCATGCATCGAAAACACATAACAGCACACCAGAAATGAATGCACGTGCGAACGCCTAGTTTAATTAAGCACGGAATTGACATGCTGTGGTTGCGTATGGTTTTTTTTTAATATGCAGTTTGTCTGCCCGAGTAAATACCCACTAAAAATAGTCCACAGAGAGGCAATTGCAGTGTCAAGATAACAGCCTTGTGCAACAAGCTTCCATCAAAGCAGAGATTGAATATATTAATCTTGGAATCAATCTTTATAAGGAAGCAAAACTAAGGCGAATTCCTTGATGTCTATATTTAAAGTTTCATTGCGTCACATACATTTTTCGTCAAATATCTCACTGAGAACTACCAAATAAATGAAATCCTATACAAAAGTTTACGTACAATTTACCAGGACAGTTTTTGTATTTTGTTGCATGGACGTTTAATACCGACATTTTCTTGAATACTTTCGTGACTAACATTTGGACCTACTTTTGTATCATTGTATACGCTTGCATACATGTTCATGTACTACATAAAACACACCCCACCCCCCTCCCCCAGGACAGAAGCACAATAGGTGAACAATAGATCCTTTTAGTCCTTGGCTGTTCGTCCTTTGTCCTTAGTTGTTAAAGTGTATGATAGGTTAATGGGGTTGGGTTACAGTACAGGAACAAAGGGAAACTCAATAGGGGATCCTCCAGCATTAGGGCAAAACACCTTAATGTGCTACTAAACAGAAACACACGCTATGAAAAGTGTTTTTGTGGGTTGGGGGGGGGGGGGGTTGTCAGTCAGTCTCTATGTTGCCGCCCCCTCCTCTCTTACCCACCACCCCCCCCCCCAAAAAAAAAATAATAATAATAATAATAAAAAAAATTGTTATCCCCGCATACCTGTTCTTCCCTTTGGAATATGACAACGCGACCACCTTTGTCGCCAGTGGCTAGAAGCTCTCCATCGTGGTTGAACTCTACTGTGGAAATGATATCGGCTACAACAGGAGAACATGGAAAAAGAAAAAGAGCAGAGAGAGAGAGAGGGATAGAATTATGAGATATACGAGACGACAATTCATTTTGAAAGCTCTGGGAATGCTGAGGATGCGAGCTGAGCAGTAGAATAACAAGTGCATTTGTAGGAATAAACTGCACATATGTTTAAAATCAGTAACATTACCAACTGCATACTTAAATATTCACCCTTGTTCAACACTAAATTGACACAGGCAACTCGAGTAATTGAATAAATGTCATCACATGCTGTGAGGTAAATCCTCAACTATTTTTACACTTGAGTCATAAGTCGATTTTCAAGGACATGTGCGTTAAAACAAGCTTCGATAACTGTTTGGGGAAAAGGAAATGAAGGTACTGGTACATTTAAATCTATTTTTGACCGGCTACACAAAAAAGGGTATATAAACTCGCGCTTTGCATTATCATGTAATTGCCCACTCAACATTGAGAAGGTTATCATTTCATCAAAAAGTGATTTTATTTTTTAAAATATCTTTAATACAGGTCTACAGTTTCAGTTTTTTATTCACAGAAATGTTGATTTCGCTGAATAAAGTAAAGAAAAAAACAACTACCATTGTATACACATCGTTCTGTTGTACTACAACAGAGCCAGCTATTTCAAAGCCCGTTTTTCTCAGTTGTGTAATTTGAACTCCAAGAAAGTAATTAATATTCCATACAGTATCTCCAGAATGGGAGGGGCTATGGAGCTCTATTATATACCAAATGAAAGATTACATTGTGGGCTTTCCAACTATGTAAGTAACTCAGTTTTACGTTTTTTGTGGAGTGGGTCACATAACATTTTTTTGAAAAAGAAAGTACCAGACATCATAATTTCACAGGGGGTGCTTGATCCTATTATTAACCCTAACGCTCCTCAATCCTCCAAAATCCTCATTGCAGTTTTGGAGGATTTTTGAGGATTATGAGGCTGTATGGGGTTTTTTTTTTAAATGAGGATTTTTGAGGATTGAGGCACAATGTTGTTTCAAGTGTGGAGGGTTTTTGAGGATTGAGGCTAAATGGGGTTTTCAAAAAATGAGGATTTTGGAGGAATGAGGCTGAATGGGGTTTTCAAAAAATCATAATGAGGATTTTAGAGGATTGACTTTTTTCAATCCCCAGAATCCTCATTGCAGTTTTGGAGGATTAAAAAAAAATGAGGATTTTGGAGAATTGAGGCACATGATGTTGTTTCAAGTGTGGAGGATTTTTGAGGATTGAGGGTAAATGGGGTTTTCAAAAAATGAGGTTTTTTTTTAAATGAGGATTTTGGAGGATTGATGATGGTTGCTAACAAAAAGGGCCTAGGGGGTTAGGGTTAATAAACACTGTACACTCAAAGTACAGCACATTTCATATTTTGGCAGTTCTATTTTTTAAAGTCAACAAGGGCAGTGCTAAGTTTGTGTACATGCACCTGCTGAAAAAGACTTCAACCGATTCAACTGCCGTGTATATCAAAAGAGGTCGCAGGTTCGAGTCCCGCCTTGCCAATTTATTTGTTCACTTTGACATTTATGCAAATTTTACCTAGTCAGTTTTCCTGGTTTTTTTTTTTTTGGTGTAAATAAAAGGAGAATAATACATGTACTTCCTTGTACAGGTCTACATATGTAGCATTGTACATATAACAACATTTGTAACAACAGATTCAATGAAAATTTCCTCAAAAATACAAAAATAAACAGGTGCAAGCAAAACCATACATGTACTTGTCACATGTACATGTACGTGTACATAGTTATCTAGTCAGCGCGTTTGAAGGTCAACATGGTTTCCTGCACATCCTGGCCCTGTTTTACATGTAACCATATCGATACATCTACAAGCTGTATTGTTGGAGGATTGTTTAGGTTTAATCAACTCCTGCTCTTTTTAAAACAATCACAGGCCACTGACTTTACAAGTGAAATCCAGAAATACTGAAGTGTTTTGGAGCATGTTGCAATGTAGTAAAGCAAAGGTTAATCCTAACCCCCAAGGCCCTTTTAGCCTAACATCCTCAATCTTGCAAAATCCTCAAATTGCCACCATGTGAAAATTAGATTCATCCTCAATCCTCCGTTTTTTTCTTAATTTTGTTCAGTGGAGGGGTAACCACTGCCTCAATGGGTTGCATTATGCATGTGGGGTGTCGTGGCTGGGCGTTTAAGAACCCAGTTTTCTGCCCCGCAGAGCGTGAGTTCGAGTCCTGGTGTCGACACGTGTGTCCTTAAGCAAGGCAATTAAACCACTATTGCTTCGTCCTTCGGATGGGACATAAAGCTGGAGGTCCCGTGTGTTGTGCAATACACATAAAAGAACCCAGTAACACTAGTCGCTAAGAAAGGGGGGAGGGGTTTGCCCCGGTGTTCCTGGCAGTGCCTCGGAATAGGCAACTAAATTGATGGCGCTTTACAAATGCAGATTGGATGCATGTACACATTGTGTACATGATTTTGCAAGGCACTACATGCAGTACATGTACCATTAGATTTGAACTTACCATCAGTAACATCATCTTCGACTGTCCCTTTAACTTGTGAGAAGCACCACTGCACCTCGCCGCTTCCTAAAAAGCGAACAAATACAAATATCGCAATAAATAAAAATGTAAACAAAATCCCCTCTGCCACATACTAAAATTATAAAATACTTGAAGATGACTGTCTTAACTTTGTAATTATATCATTTTTTTTATACATACATGTACATACCGTTACATACATGTACACGTATCCACTTGGTTGATCAACATTCAACACAATCAAATAAATAAAGTTTCTTTTGTCATAGAAAAGTAGTTCATTTTTTGACATCCTGAGAAGGAAGTACATGTGAATGATTTATATGGTATTTTTGTCTGTCATTTTAACAATTTTGGGGGGCTACATGTAGATGTGTGAAAATACTGCTTCACAATAATGCCCATTATATGCTGCGGCCTGCGGCGCTAGCGCAATCGATCAAAGCCAAAAGTGAGAAAAAAAAGCGAGTTTTACATTCTTTCAATCTGACGACCCTTTTTCATTTAGAAATTTTGAACATAAAAAAAAGGGATAATACATGTATGTATCATGTATGTGTGTTTGTTGAGCGCAATCTTGCGCGAGTTTTACAATAAGTTTGTGCACAACTCAAGATTGCGTTCAACACGTGCACTTTTTTTTGTGTGCCACAAAGAATCAACATTTGGGTGCCCTTGGGGTTAGAGGCAAGTTAAAAAGGTCATTTTGGAATGATACAAAAATATCTTAAGACTCTCATTTGGCCGAAAAAAAAGGTGCGGTAGTATCCTGCCACCAAGTCTTTGGTTGTGTACAAGGTCTATCTACATCTACATCTATGATCTATGCTGGTACTCGGCAAAGACCACTCCTGGATGTTAACGTTGATGTGAAGCATACGAGGTGCATGTGAAGCAGGAGGTAGTGCAAAAGATATAAAAGTATAGAGACTCGAATGCATTTTCAACGTAGGTTTTCTGGCTTTCTTTTAGCCCTTCTATGCAGAAGTCACTATTTAGGGCAGTTGTTTAGCAGCACAAAAATGCACACACTGTCGTTTTGTGTATAGAGTTTGTACATTGATGGTGTGGGCAGAATTGTGTTCCCCCCTAGGAACACATGCAAAAGGCTGGGCTCGGGACATTTGTGCATATTTATCTAATTAAACAACAATGTTTCCATTACAAATATAAAGAGACAAAATAATATTTATCCTCGGCCCTTCGTAATCTGCGCACCTACATGTAGCCCAGGTTGGACGACGTTCTTCATTGCATTACGACTGACGTCCAGGGTATCAATTTCTCCTGCTATAGCGAACAATTTTACAACACAATTTTTTCATATTTTTACCTGATGAAGGAAGCTGAAATTTCGTTTACATCTTTCTTGTGTCTGGAATTACAGATCGTCATGGGTTACCAAAAGCGAATGTGTCTTTGGGTTACTTATTTACAGAAAATAAATAGGAAATTCATGCTTTTCGACGTGAATATCATGTACGAACTTTCTTTGTGCATGCGCGCGTACCCGGTAGCCGCGCCGGCCTAGGACTGATGAGCCAGATTTGCAATTTATTTTCTGTAAATAAGTAGCCCAAAGACATTATGCGCTTTGTGTAACCCATGACGATCTGTAATTCCAGACACAAGAAAGACATGAGCAAGATTTTGGCTTCCTTCATCATGTAAAAATATGAAAAAATGTTATAATTTTTTTTGCTATGGCAGGAGAAATTGATACCCTGGACTCCGTCGCATTTTACACTACGGAGGAGTCCAACCTGGGCTATAGTTGCGATAATCGTAACCCTCCATCGACGGTCGAAGACCGGAGGGTTACGAGACAACTCGTGTAAAAAAACGGGAAGTTGCAATTTCGACCATTTTTGCCAGACTAGTCACCAGATTTGCCGGATTTTAACCACTTTTAAAGATCATAACACACATTTCAAGAACACAGATTTGATCTGCAATGTGTAATGACTCCGCTCATAACACTCTAAACATCATTGAGAAAATATTTTGGGGAAAAAATGACAAAAACTTACCAGAGACTGAGCGAAATTCTCACCAAACGAGGTTTACAGCACTTCGGAACCTAGCAACAATCTCGACCAATCAGCGTAAACCAAGGAAAGACAGACACCGTTAACCGGCTATTCCCGCTTGCGGACTCACTGCACGGGCTTCTAGAATTCTCTCTCTAGCTCGGCGCTAGTCTTGTTTGCAAGACGATCTTAATCGCGGTACATGTATATGCAGCGCGCGTAGGCCGCCGATGCGGGCATATCCTCTATAACGTATACGCCGTACCATACACGCAATGACCTTCGGTCTTAGCGAAGGTAATTCGCGCGTGGTCTACGGCGTACGTTAGAGGGCGCCCCGCATCGCGAAGATCGTCTTGCAAACAAGACTAGCTCGGCGCTCTGTCTCACTGCTACATTCTATGGGCCTTTTCGAAACCGTTGCTTCGTCTTTGGCTTTGCTTCCGAATTCCGAAATACTGAGAAGCAAATAGAAATGGAAGAAAATTGAAATAGTCTAACTTTTGGGTTCACATTCACTCGATTGATGTGAACCCAAAAGTTAGACTATTTCAATTTTCTTCCATTTCTATTTGCTTCTCAGTATTTCGGAATTCGGAAGCGAAGCCAAAGCCAAAGACGAAGCAACGGTTTCGAAAAGGCCCATAGAATGTAGCAGTGAGACTGCTACATTCTATGGGCCTAATTCTAGAAGCCCGTGCAGTGAGTCCGCAAGCGGGAATAGCCGGTTAACGGTGTCTGTCTTTCCTTGGTTTACGCTGATTGGTCGAGATTGTTGCTAGGTTCCGAAGTGCTGTAAACCTCGTTTGGTGAGAATTTCGCTCAGTCTCTGGTAAGTTTTTGTCATTTTTTCCCCAAAATATTTTCTCAATGATGTTTAGAGTGTTATGAGCGGAGTCATTACACATTGCAGATCAAATCTGTGTTCTTGAAATGTGTGTCATGATCTTTAAAAGTGGTTAAAATCCGGCAAATCTGGTGACTAGTCTGGCAAAAATGGTCGAAATTGCAACTTCCCGTTTGTTTACACGAGTTGTCTCGTAACCCTCCGGTCTTCGACCGTCGATGGAGGGTTACGATTATCGCAACTACCTGGGCTACTGCGCACATAACGCTCAGCCTTATGCACGCGCGTGTTGCAAACATAAATTAAATGTGAATGCGTAAAAATAGGACCTCGTGGATTTAGAGGGTCTGACAATATATTTCTTATTTGACATGTTTACATCACACCATGGAGGAATAAGAAGGATCATCATCATGTTTATCACTGCACTGAATTGTGGGGGAATGAACCTGTACGATTAGTACACACACCATGTCCATGAACGGCAACTTAGCTTGCATATTATTGCTGTATCTAATTAAACAACCTTGTTTCCATTATATATATCAAGGGGCAAAATAATATTTATATTTCTTTGACAAGTTTACATCACATATGTACAATGCAATGAACCTGTACGATTACTTTGTACACATCATGTACGGCAACTTAGCATGCATAAAATCACAGCAATACTGTGTTCCGTTTTACACGAACTCGATTTTTCAAAATTTTGCACTTACCGGCCATGGTGCGTTGGTCAAACAATATTCAGGGCAGACTTAGGGTCTCAACTATCTCAAATCACATCAAAACTAGCATAAATCCCTTGGATGGATAGGATACAGCACGGATTGTACGGGACACCTTTACGCTGTCGACCATTCCAAAATGGCGATTTTCTTCATTGCGCTGACGTCACACATCCTCGTTCAAATTGCATGCGAGCGCATTCGGGATATCCTAGGTGCGGTGCGCGTTGACAATGGCGGGTTTTTTTTTTCGTTTTATTTTTTATTTTTGTGCCGGACCACTCTGTTTAACCCGATATTACTCAATAATATACAACAAAGCCATATCACTCGTGTCATTGTGCTTGGAAAATGAAATCTTTTGACGGCTTGCACTTATTTGTGGCTGGACTGCCGGCGCGGATCGATCGCGGGGAGACCCCATCCGCGCGTGTTACCATTGGACTTTTTGGTATAACCATATGGAGAAATAAGAACGGGTTAACGATGTGTACCGCAATTTGTCTGTGGAATGCCGAAAAAAATCAAATTTGAACGGGCGGTAAAATAACGTAAAAGACCGAAAGTGGTCGCGGAAAGTTTCCGCCTAGCCGCGGAAAGTCACCAGCGCCAGCGCCAGCTAAACAAAAAGTCCCGCGAACGCCGTGTAGAATTACGCAAAGGCATGTCGCGAAATACGTTTCCGTGAGTGTCAAAATCTCGCCCAATCCTTCTGTATCAACGATAAAGTTTAATTTACATTTCATAACGAATTTAAAATAACAAAATAAAAATGGTATCTGTATCTTCTGAACCATCTCTGGTCACATTCCCGCCTAAAATACCATCGAACTGATAAATCGTGCATCATTTATAACAATCAATAATTACCCATCTTCATAACTCGGCGAAGCCAGGCGGATCTTTTGGGGTGTACGAGCCTTCTGTGATATTTCGATAAGGCTCCTTGTACGCCGCATATATAACTTTCAAACATTATTGCACATTTTCCTCGGGTTTACAATTCCATTTTTATCTTGCGAGTTTCATCCAAGATGTTGAGTAGCTTTAGCGATGCAACCGGCGTCAATCAGTATTATCACCGACTGACCTTTTCATTTGGCCGGCTGAGTAAAGCTAAATTTTGTTGGGAAAGGTCGTTCAGAATCTGTAAATGAAACAAAGTTATACAGAGTTAATGAGAGAAATAATATGTATTGATCAACAACTGTTTGATTTTTTTTTCAAAGCATGAGACGTAACGTTTAGCCTTTACCCGAAACAGCAGTCTATAGACAGATTTTAATGAGAGAACTATAGAATTAAACCATACCGGTTGTTCACTGTGTGGTTTATGGCTATAGTACAGTGGCGTAGTGTAAGATCAAATTTGTAAGGGGCACCCAGGGGGTGCACCAATTTTCAAGGGGACACTGGCGGAGCTGATTATTTGCGTGCAGTTTAAGATTGTCAATAAGAGGGAGGGGGGGGGGGGGGGGAGGGGAGGAGGGGTCCCAGGGGAAGAAACGGAACACCGACTTGAAGGGGTTCTCCGTGAGTTCAGGTACGCCATTTGGCCAT
Source organism: Crossaster papposus (assembly GCA_037893245.1). Lineage (NCBI taxonomy): Eukaryota > Metazoa > Echinodermata > Asteroidea > Velatida > Solasteridae > Crossaster > Crossaster papposus. The sequence continues at coordinate 377,530 of JBAIAA010000350.1, read as the reverse complement.
TGAGTGGCAACCTCATTCAGTTCACAAGCGGATAATGTGCCCCTGTTTGGCCCCTTTCTGCCCATAATTCGGGAAGACCAAAATATGAGCTTAGCTTTGAACGCCCCCCCCCCCCCCTTTCAACTGACTTCTGCCCGCTTGTCTATACACTTCCTCGATACCCGGTACCAAAGGTATATACACTATAATTATGCTACAAACATTAGTGGTATTAGCAATCTATAGTCAATCCGTAAATTATTTTGTTTATAACTAGGCCTATATAACTGTAAACCTATTCAACTTACCTCAAAACCGTTTTCCAGTTATCCTATGGGAAAGAAATCCAGTAAAACTCTGCATAACACAAGTCTAGTAGCACATGTGACGCGACGGTCTAGCCTACAACGCGCGCGATGTAATCAGTGACCCTGATAATGTAATTTTGCAAATTATTGACCGCCACTACCCATTATAATTGCGAAGCCGATATATGTATATCGTCAGATGGTGGCGGATTTATTTTTTAAAATTTAGCATCCTCCGTGTGGTCGATGAGTCAAAGACGTCACGGGGGATCGGGAGGGAGGGGTGCGTTCGACCCGTCACTACCGCGTGATTGGGTGGGCCGGAGGGAGGGTGGGGGGGGGGGGGGGGGGGACAATGATGACAGCCCTTCACGACCCAGCTGTCTGCAAGAAATTTGAGCAGTTCACGTTGCAGGGAAGGGTTTCTTTCCTTAAGCGGTAAAGTAAATTTTGGGGCTCATGAGTTGATGCCTACAGATTTGATTTTATGTCGAAGCATCACATTCTAGTTTTTCCAACATAAACCTCGGAATGTCTTTTGTTGCATATTCAATTTGCATTGTTAACTTATCAACCATCCTTCGGAATATTTTATATTTAGGCCTATTTATTTATTGGTTTATTTTGCATTTATTTGTATTTATGTATTTTTAAATATATATATTTTTTATTTGAGGAACCCTGCATGCACTTAAAGGGATCGTATACGTTTGGTAATTTGAACCCACTGTTTGTTTCAATCCTATACAGTTATAGATATATATACTATAAAACTAACCTTTAAAAATTTCATTTAAAAAGGTGGTAGCGATATTGCCGAAAATCTGGAGCGGTTATGTCCACGCAGAAAGAATAATCTGCATTGGAATACACAATCTGAGAAACGTCACTGCAGTAACGCTTCTCATATTCAATTTTGTTGGGATAAAAAGTGATATATTTTTCCATAACCGCAGTACTTCGAAGTGAAAAGTTTCTAAAAATGCATTATACTATCCAAAGCTGCTGTACTTCTTACCAAGTATAAAGTTTTTATTGCCATTAAATTTTGGGGTAATTACCAAACGTATACGATCCCTTTAACATCCTGCATTTATATTTGTTTTCAAAAGATATGTTAATGGGGCTTGTTTTTTTACACGCGAGCTCTTCGTTTCGTTTAATTCCCCGGAGCTATTTGTCTTATTTCGGGTAATCGATCTGGATGCATTATAAGGGTGAAACCTACGATGTACCAATGAATTTGTATACACTTCGAGTCGAATGTATATTTCTTCCAGTACCGGAATTATGAAATACATGTATAACCATGTGTCTTATTTCTCCATGGTACAACCGATGTATGCGCAGTGTCAATGCCTCATGTTGAATATTTTTTTCAGTTTGAATGTTACGAATTTTTCAAATTAAAAGTACATCCCACCTCTGGCTTTTTTTGTTTAACATGGGAACGATAGATGGCGCTGTCTGAACGTTGTTTCAACCTCGTCCTTTTGTTGTTAAGCTGCAGTACGCTCTCACCACTACCTGTTCTCTTTTACTATTAGCCTCTGTCATGACCTTTCTAAAAGGTCAACGCGAGGAAAATTGTCAAAATGGCGGCGCTTACCAACAGAAACACGCGTGTCGTCGATGTCAGAACTTTATGGCTTACGACGGAGCTCTAAGGGCTGTGGTTATTTCGAAAGAATAAACCGTAGGCATAAGGCTAAATGTCATCCAAAACCGTAAAATTACGAAAGAGAAAGAAACAGCGACTGAAAAAAATGGTCAGTTTGTAAAAGCGTGCTGCGCTATATACGTACGTGCGTAGCTAGCGGATGTCAGACAAGTCGACCGTTGAGACAACTCGACTCGGGACAAGTCGACCGTTGATACAACTCGCCCGTTGAGACAACTCGCCCGTTGAGACAACTCGACCTTTGAGACAACTCGACCTTTGTGAGAGCTATAGCTGTACTTCGACGCCTTACATTGTTTATAAACAGTTAATGTTGGGCCGACTTTCCTCGTGCAATGTTGCCAAACTTCTTTGTTGACAAACTGCAAATTCATTGTACCTTTACCATGTTAATGTTATTAATGCTTGCTATTTACCCTCTGTTAACAATTTAGGTGTAAGCTTAGTCCGAAAAAAACAACATAACGGTGGCGTCCAGAAATTGTGCACACAATCGACCGAGTGGCTGGGCTAATTGGTCGTGGCGCAATTGAATAATTCTTAGAAAATCCAAGTTTAATATTTACGAACTTCTTTTAATGTCAGGTTTCAGTCAATAAAAGGGTAAAATATTACTAGATTTCACAGGCGTCTGTACATTTAATGTGACAGTATTTAAAACTGGTTTTTAAATTAACATTGCAGGATCAGGAATGTTGAGGTTTAACGTCCGTATAGTAATGTGAACCAAGTGTTTGTGTGTATAAAGCCCCAAATTTATATTTGATGTAAAAAAATAATTAAAAATACAAAAATAATATTGCTTGTACATGTATCAAGTTGTAGGAATTGGCCCCAAAATTTGTTTACTGTATGGCATTCAAATATGGCTTTCAAATAAAGCTTCAGTTCAGTGCCACTGAATTTTTTGTTTTGTTTAAATGTTAATTGGGCCTAACCGGTTTTCTAAGGAGCATAAATACACGGCGGGTCTTTTCAAGTGCAGGAAAGAAAATCTAGTTTTATGATTGGCCATTTTTTATTAAGTATTTCCTCGCAATTCACTAACTATCTGTTGTCTTTCCTCCATGGTATAGCTACTTACGTTAGTCTTACGCGAGAGCTCGGAAGCCATATTGACAAATTTCCGCAAAACGCCCTCTTCGGTTGATTTTCGTCATTTCATGACAGAGGCTAATTGAAAACGAGGAGCAAGTTCGGGCGCGAACTATAGTTAACCATTAGTCAGTCTCTGCTTTACCAATGCGCATGCTCAAATGCAGTTCGCTCGAACGGCTCTAGTCGAACTATTGTTGAAAAGATGGCAACCGCTTTGTTTACATTTGCGACATGAATGAAATGGGTTTTGCCACTATTCTTCCACGCATATAAGTAGGATAAGCCATAACGTTAGTTATGTTGGTCCTAAAACAAGACAAAAATTACATTAGGCCCGCCAGATTTTCACTTAACGTTACTGCCTTTCCCTCCGTCCGACTACTGACATCACCTTTTTCTACGTCACTGGTTCTCTCCATGTTTTCCTATGAAAAGAGGCTACTGTCAACCAGCGGCAACCGTGCTCCAGGGTCTGGTTCCAAATAGTCGACTAGATAGTCCAACCATTCTGCGTTCGAGCGATGTTAGTCAAACTATGGTTAACTATAGTTCGCGCCCGAACTTGCTCGAGGTTGAAACAGTAAACTTATTCTAGTCGCCCATTGTTAATGTTCTGGAACCGTGACTAAAAAGAATAATGAAAATGTTGGCATAGCTTTAACGACTATAAAGCAGTTTTTACAAATTAATGGTGATCATTGATTGGAACTTATTTATTAGTCTGTATTAAAAATAACGCAATGGGATAATCATGGAGGATTTGTATTCCTCCATGAAATAATTAGTAAATGCGACAGGGCACTAATCCCATCCTCAAGTTTACCTGACAAATTGCACGCTTCTAATAGTTCTGTTACGCCCTCTTCGACCGATCGGCGCGGTGGCCTAGTGGCAAGGCGTCTGTCTCGCGCTCGTAAACAGAAAACCGGGGGTTCGAATCCCCCTCGTGCCTGTAAAAAACTTTTAAAACGAAAAATGGTTTCATAAACAACGAATATTTTCTCTAGGACGTTTTATTTATTCATTCCCGTAATTTCAATTTTTTTATTTTTTTTATTAATTGTTAATTTAGGAGCACACGTGTGAACAGGGTCCAAAACTAAAAGCCTTCAAAATAATTTTCTGAATTTTAGAACTTGGCCTAAATGATGGTTATTTGTAATTCATTATGATTTTAAAATGTGGGTTTATTAATACTACCAGGGGCCAATTTCATAGAGCTGCTAAGCACAACAATTTGCTTAGCATGACAATTTGTCCTTGGCAAAAACAAGGTTACAGACCAAATTTTCACCTGATCTTTATTGTTCTGGATTGATAATCAGCTGGTTTTTTTGCTTAGCATGAAAAAATGGTACAATTTTGGCTGGTAACCTGTTTTTAATGAGCAAGACTTTTTGTGCTAAGCAATTTTTTTTGCTTAGCAGCTCTATGAAATTGGGCCAAGGTGCTTAATTTCCAATTACAAATTAAAGATGATTTCTTTCTGTACTGGTAATGTCTTTCTTTACGATTCAAAAAGTATGATTTCAGACAAAGTACATGTATGTAAAATGAAAAATCCCATGCTGTTTAATAACATCTTCGATTAAAGTCTAGACAAGCTAACCACCTTAGACAGATTTAAAGGTAGGATACAGTACACCATTGTTAATTGCTTGAATTATCATGAATGGTTGGATTAAGGGGATTGTATTTTATAGTAATTATGACCTGTCATGGATGCTGAAAAAAGCAAGAAAAACTGCGTTCACGGTTGTTGTTTTTGTTACGATCGCCGTGCCTGGCGATTGTGATACATGTATACATGTATATATATTTCTAATTAATTTTTGGGGAACAATTACAAAATATTTAGCACAATAATTTTGCTGTATGCATACAATGGTTATTTACTTTCAAATATTAATAAGATATTTCTTAATAATTCGGTATTAAAAATTGTGGAATTCTTCAAATGGTGTATCCTACCTTTAAAATAACCCCTTTCATTACAGGAATATTAAAGGATTTATTGTAAAGGCCGTCACATATTGGAGGCAGGTGTTCTTTTGTTGAAAGTACATGGAGTTCCGGCCACCTATTGTGAATTACAAATCATCTTTGATAATATGCTGCACAAGAAAAATATTCATACCCTATATTCGTCTTTAGTGATAATTATAATGTAAGGCACAGATATCGCCTTGTAATCATGCGAAGGACTTTGAGATCTTTGATGTAAAGCGCTATATAAGCGCTGAAAATTATTATAAATTATTTGTTTCCATTCATGTATATTTACTACTTGATAGATAATTTTTTTTTTACCAAAACAATTTATCTTAAACCCCAATTTTAATTTGTTTTTTCCCCCACACACCCTAGGGAGTTAGGTTTAATAATGAAGGTAATTAATTTTATTGGTATGTTTAACATAAAAAGATAAAAAGAGACTTATTTGAACAAGACAGTTCGAACAAAGGACGAAGGACATATTTGCTGTTTAATTCAAGTTTCAGTGTATTGCTATCACAAGCTACAGTGCACACAATAATTCACGTTACAAAGCACTTAACTTGTAACAAAATGGGCAGAATAAACACATTACTACACCTGTGGGTCCATTTTTTTATTGGCATTGCTAAATGTGTCGTTACCATAATTTGCAGTTCAAGTAATTGACGCCAACAAATAAATTCTGAATTTTGTTTTACACAAAATTTCATAGATTTCTTTTTCAAATTAAAAAAAAAAGAAGTTTCAGATGTAAAATTCAACATCTGCGGGCAACTTTGCCTCTTAAAGATAAAAAAAGCAAAGCTAAATAAGCACTTTTTCTGAAATTGTTTTTAATCGTTTGTGACCTTTTGTGTCACAACCAAGAAATTGGTCCCCTGGGCCTCAAAGCAGAAAACTTGTTTCCCATTTTCGGTTGGACAACACACATTTAAAAAATGTCACTTTATGAAATATGAAATATTATTGCCCGGATTGAGTAAAAATGCAACATGCAATAGTTACATGAAAGTTAACATTTTGGTGTATTACCGAATGAAGCAACATACTACTGTTGCATGTCCTACATTTATATTCTGCCATCACATTACATTACATTTACATGTACATGCATTACTAAGTTTTCTTCAAAAATGCTCTTATTTTATCAGATTTAACACCAACTCTCATTTTTTTTTTTATACACAAAAACGAGAATACAAACTAATTGTCAAAATCTACAAATCGGAGTACTGTTTTCTTTATCAAAGTACAACAGCGGGAAGTTTGAAGTATCTAAGATGAATACACTCAGGTGTAATTACATGAAACAGGAAGGGTTTACATTTAACCAACAGCGCTCTGTACATACACTGATTACTATGGATGTATCAGTGAAAAACATTTGACCTTCACATTTGTTTACCAATCCTGGATTTAAAAAAAAATTTAAAATATTAAAAACAAGAAAGAAGAATTCAGTAATGGTTGGTGCATATGGTTGGTGCAACTGCTAAAAACTTCATAAATTAAGACTACGTATAATAAGCTAAAGCCTGCTGCACAGAGCACATATTTCTGATTTCACTGGTTCACCGCATCATCCGGCTATTGTACGTAGTCGTACAGATTGGAATGGAGTGACAGATCTCAACATATACTTGTACATGCAACCGGATGAAATCAACCACGTTCAATTTTGTTCGCTTCCGACTTGCATCCGACGCAGAGTTGTCGCAACGAAAATAGTAATGTACCGAAACTGGGGAATGACGTCAGCTCACAAAATTCGTCTATGGCGAAAACATGTAACATTCAATACTTACGCGGAAATAGTTTAGAGATATCTAGAGATAACTCTAAATAATTTAGAGATATATCTAAATAATGAAAGATATATTTCTATAAACAATTAAATTATCTTTTGTTCACTTAAGAGTAATTTCTAAATAACAAATATCGTCGAGTAAAATGAACCTTGTCATAGACGAATCTTTTGAGCTGACGTCATTCTCATTCCCAAGTTTCCGTGCATTTATGTTAACCAATCGGATTCACGAAGAAGTCGCATGTGACCGATTAAAGAACGGATCGATCGGGCATGCGTGTGGGTAATGGTTTTGCGATCTTCACAACGGTGAAATGATATCCGGTAAAATGGGAAAATTATGCGGCAGACTCGAAATTAAAAAAACTATACTGACTACATTAACAACTTGCCAAGAAATGTTTCTCAAGGCATTGAAATTTACATGTATACATTTTGTTTTAAATAACATACAGTTCAAACATTTATGTTTAAGGTGAAGCTATTCGTTTACTTATATTGTGAATTTGACCTTTTACACAAAAAAGTACATTGAAACAAACAGCTGATACTCTCTTTAATTATACGGGTATTAAGTTTAAAGTTAATGAAATAACAATGATGTTACAAAAATTACTATTACAATGGATAGAATGAGAAATAAAAGGTGCTGTACTTGGCACCCATTTTAGACTCTCAGAAACTTATGCTGAACAGCAGAATATGCAGTGTTCCAAAGAAAATTTGTTTGCATGATTAACCCTAACTCCCTCACGGCTTTTACTAGAAAGTATCCTGAATCCGCCACAGTCCACCAATTTTGGTTTGCAAAAACTGCTGGTGTCCTGAGTCCATCAGACTCCACCAGTATGCATTCTGGAGAGATCCTGAGTCCATCATACTCCACCAGCAAAAGTTTGATGGACTGTGACGGATTCAGGATACCTAGGTGGCATACACAAAATTGCAGTGCGTTTTTCTCCATAGAGTCCATCACAGTCCATCACCTGAATTTCTGTATCCTGAATCCATCACACTCCTGCAGTAACGCTAGGCTTAAAATCCTCAATCCATCACACTCCTCCAGTTGGTTCAATATGGAGGTATCCTGAATCTGCTAAAATCCTCCAAAACAGGAAATGGATTTTGATGGACTCAGGGTGGTTAGGGTACATTTTTTCTCAATAACTACTCATTTTTGTTTTCTTTCATGTGGTCGCACATGTATTTATGGCATCACGGAATATGAAAACAAAAATGTACCCAAACAGGCCTCACAAATTATGATCGGAGTTACATGTAGTTTTTTCCCCAGGCCAGCCCGTATGGATTTTTACAACTGACCTCAGGAAATAAATGTAGATGATCTTATAATTGTCCAATTACGGCAGCACAAATTATGATCGGAGTTACATGTATGTATGATGTACAATGTAGTTAACATTTTTTTTCCAGGCCAGCCCGGATGGATTTTAACAACTGACCTCCGGAAATAAATGTAGATGATCTTATATTATGGCAGCACGGAAGGTGAAATGTCGACCGTAGTTTTCAAATGAGACCGGGTCCGACGCAAATGTGTAGTGTGTCACACATGTACATGTACATGTACATGTACATGTCCAACACTGGAGACCACCATTGGAAAACATGTTGTTAACCAGTTCGCGCCGGGATTATTTTAACAACGCCGAGCCGACGGGCGGGATTATTTTTAACGAAACTCGATCCGAAGCGTGTTCAGGCTGATAGTGCCGGGAAGCACACCCACGCATTTCCGGCCTTGCGCGCTGCTGACATACATTTCCGAACTTGAACTTGGCGTGTTTATGCGTCATCCGTTTTGAATTTTGGAAAATGTTTGCGTTTATATACGTCATCCGGCGCGAACTGGTTAAATATGCATTGTTTGGCAAAGCATTTACACAGAGTACATTACCCCTGCACAGTTTGACAATCCTCAAATGACGATCTAAATGAATATGACACATGAACTTCGACATATTCTTCATACTACAAATATGTGATTTGAGAATAATGTTTGGTGTAATTAGCCATTAGCGGCAGCAACAATTTTTCCGGCAGACAATTTGTTTCCGCTGTTAACACACTTGCTCAATCATCTAAACCATTTCACACACAAACATGCTATACACCCATACACATAAAACAGTCGAGATTCTTTGCCAAGGGCAGACAAGAATAACGCTACCTAAATTAAAACGTATTCCAGTAATAAACCAGTTTTGGATTACAACTGCGCATGTACAAAATGATATGGGTCACAGGTCATTCGGGATAAAAAATGGTCGCATGATACTCCCGTGTAAATTATGAGCAGAATGGGCATTCGCCTACATCACATAACATTACATCATCAATTTTATCACAAATGACCTTCGACCTAGACTACTTCATCGAGATACCGAATTAGTTGAACACTTAAATTTATTCAGCATTCATGTAAACTTGAAACCCTCGTCCGGAAATCGAATCAGCACAATATCACTGACGTTGACGTCTTTCAAACCCTAAAGATGAATGCGTAATTGCATTTTATACAAGTGCGTGACAATGTACGTAATTCACGGACACCAGCCTTAGTTGGCGACCGTTGGAATTGGAAACCTCCCAACAGAGCCTCATTAAAACAAGTGGAACTAGGATGGCAAACCAAGTTGTGGCAGTACGCAATTTTAGCAATAGACAGAATCATTGGTCTCTTACACAAACATCTCTGCACGAATTGTAAGAAAAGAAGAAAAGAAGGGGCACGTACAAAATTGAAGTTTAAACCAAAGGGATTGTTCTTCTATTAAAAATTGCATAATTTTTTAAGGTGCATGTACATGTAGTCATGAGAAAATACTCTTCTTACATCAAGCTGTACATTATTAAGTTGTTACTTCATTTCTTTTGGAAACTGTTGCATGTATTATAGACTAATTCAGCTAACAGCCATTATCTGTGGCGGTACAAGGTTGAGATGCGTGAGTCGCGCTCAGGTAGTACGCACGCACTCCCGGTTCCTTCAACCAATAGGGTTAACAAGATGCGCACGCGCCCCATCTTAGGGAACACGTGCGGCATGTACGCGAGTACGGCACCACCGCAAAAGTGGCTTCTAAATTTGTTTGGTGAGGTTTCGAGGATCAGTTTTAGTCAACAGACAGAAGGTATTCGATTCAGAGAATGCACAGAGAATGATTTTACTTTATAGGTAGAATAGAGCAGTAGGCGAGAAAATCTCTAGGCGGACATTACAGTCTTAGAGCTGATGATTTCATTCGTAGTTTATGCAGGAGTTGGCAGGCTACGAAGATGATGGAGAATGCGGAAGCCTGTATTTGGACGACTTTACTAGGACGACAGATCGTTACGCTGCGAGGGTTATAGTTCTCCCCAATGATAATTCAGCGAGAATAACTGATAGGATCAATTGATGCAAATCATATTCAAGTTGTTAGTGGTTGTCTTCTTTATGGACCGAAATGCATACGGAAAAAACAAAACGGAAGACCGGCATCCAAAATCAATTAATTAAAGGGAGAGGGGTGTATATATGTACGGACCCCACAGATCATGATCAGGTTTCATGAATAAGTCCATGGAAGCTCCAATTGGAGAGAACAAAAATGGCAGAAGACGTTGGAGAAAACGGCCGACTACAGTACATAGTAGGCACTTGGTTTCCCCGCTAAGACGATCGGTCAGGCAAACCCGCAGAAATGACGCTTGGCGTTGGAAGCTGATTCATGTTCTAACCGGAACAAACAAGAATTGATGAGGGATGAGACGTCAAAGGGCGAAGTAGATAACTGGAGAGAAGCAGTAAGAAGACTAACGGAAGGGTTACAGTATCGCACACTTCCCCTTGTCCTTGTAGATGTTCTCCCCATTGGGCGGGGTGCCGGTCAGTAGCATGTCGTCTTGGCAGTTCTTCTCGCAGAAGTCCCGCAGGTCGGCGCCGGCCTGGGAGACACGGATGCGGTCGATGTTGACCTCGCGTCTGAGCTGCTCGAGCATTTTCCTCACGGTGGCTAAGTTGGACATCTTGATTTATCTGCACAGAATTGGGAAAATGATTTTTTGTTAACGTATTTTCAAAGAAAACTGGCAGGAGTAGGATTTGAACCAACGCCCTCCATAAAACAGTACCGGCGCTCTAATAACTATGATCTCTTGCGCTATGTTTGCAGTCTCCCAAATTGTCAGTATGTTTGTTCAAGGCACTAGTCAGAAGCAGGGATGTAGTCGAGTCCATCACGAGTCCATCACGAGTCCATCACAAGTCCCTGTAAGTCCCTGTAAGTCCCTGTAAGTCCCTGTAAGTCCCTGTAAGTCCCTGTAAGTCCCTGTAAGTCCCTGCAAGTCCATCACAAGTCCTTCAGTTCCAATTCAAATCACAAGCTATTCAAAACAGCTTTGACAAAAGCATTCCTTTGTCATTGTTCATCCAGTTACTTGTGACTGCCTTTATGAAGGGACTTGTGACTGGCTTCACGAAAGGACTTGTGAACAGACTTGCAGGGACTCGACTACAACCCTGGTCAGAAGTCATAAACCCATACCATATAGAAATGGATCCCGGCCAATGTTACAACCTAAGAAGCGACATTGTTGAAACACTCAATAAGCACACAAATTTTTAACTTGTAATTTATCAAACAAACCCCCAAAGGGAAACTAACCAGGTAAATATGAATAAATTTTCTTAGTGAACAAAGAAAACTGACAGGAGAGGATTTGAACCTGCGACATCCCAAAACAAAAGAATAATACGGTTTATTTTTTAGGGAAAGCTGGCACCCCTTTATAATCAATTTTAATAGTAGGCGAAAGTACATCACATTCTGGTAAGAGACATTTTAACTTCGCAGCCATTCATCTGTTCATTCTAACAAAAATGTACATGCACAAAAAACAAAAAAAATAGATACAAAAAAAATAAGTTCCATTACACGTATGAAATTGTAAACAGCGCACATATTTATCATAAATCAATGAAACTGTAGTTTCTCAGAAACAACATACAACCTTGAGAATTCTATTTGATGCTGCATACATTTTGTAAGGACTAAGGCGTATGGAAAGCTTCAAGGGAATATACAACATTTGCAAACATTTGCAAACACAACTATCAAATTATTATGAAACACCTTTACTGGACGTTTGTGAAAGACAGTCTGTTAATTATGGCAATTGGTGTGCCGTCATTTTCAAGAAAAGTGCTATTTTTTTTATTAATCTCCAACGCTGGTCAGCCGATCAGCGTTTAACAAATATTAGCTTCTTGAAATACTACTTCTTGAAATACTATTTTTTTAGCAAACGATATAAGCGGGACTAACAGGTACCAGCCAGCTAGACCCAGTTTCCAGACCGTACAATTTCCCAGCGTTTATAAATTGCCTTGTTTAATTTTAATTGGGGTCAAGGAACCAGACTACAAGGACATGATTGTTTTTGGTTTTTTCTTGGTTTTCCCAGCACATTCGAATACAAACCTTCAAAAAGTCATTGTAATAATATTTGCTAAACAATACTAAAAATAAATAAAAAATAAATCCATCCATTTTTAAACATTACAACAAAAGTAAATCTATGATGTATTTTCCCTTTAATTAAATTCTACTTTCAAAATACAGAAAATGGATTCCAGATTTAATTAGATGTATGCCACACGCCTATGTACAACATGTATCATGTACACATACATGTAGGTTGCTTGTACCGGTAAATGACTTTTGCAATCTCGGCCGTATTCATTTATGCTGGCAAGATGCCACTGGCTTTCTATTTGGGCAGTCACCCATGATTTAATTTGCGCTAACATCATATTTGTTTTTCAAACCCATACCATTTCTTTAAATATTTAATTTACCATTACAATTAGTACTATCTATAGAATATAGTTCAGTGCAAGATTAATATATTTTTTTACAGAAAGTGGGAAACATATTTATACATGTACATGTACTATGCAACCTTACAATTTGTTGGGAAATAGTTTCTCTTTTTTTGTTTTTGTTTTTTCTTTTTATTGAAATCTCAAACTCCAATTGCATTTTTACTTGCATGTACTTTTTAATTTTACTGTGCTGATGTGCTTAATAATAGCCCCAAGTACCGGTACATGTACATTGTACATACCGGTACACACAAACATGCAACCTTAATCCTAACCCTCCCTCAATCCTCCAAATTTCACCGGGTGGTATTTGGAAGATTTAATATTTAGAATTGAGGATGAATGGCAAAAATGTGCCGGTTGATTTTTGAAGATGGATTTGTGTCGAGTTGGTAGGCATGGATAAATTAGAACCCTGCGTTATGTTCAACATCCGCTGCACGCACTGCTTCTGAATGTCACCCAGCACTGCCTTAACCAGTTCGCGCCGGATGACGTATATAAACGCAAAAATTTCCCCAAATTCAAAACGGATGACGCATAAACACGCCAAGTTCAAGTTCGGAAATGTATGTCAGCAGCGCGCAAAGCCGGAAATGCGTGGGTGTGCTTCCCGCCACTATCAGCCTGAACCCGCTTCGGATCGAGTTTCGTTAAAAATAATCCCGCCCGTCGGCTCGGCGATGTTAAAATAATTCCGGCGCGAACTGGTTAAAGGTAGGATACACCATTGGTAATTGCTTGAATTATCATGAATGGGCAGATTTGGAGGGTTGTATTGTATAGTAAATATCGTTTAACTGACCTGTCCGAAGTTTTACAATCATGGATGCCGAGGAAAGCACGAAAAACAGCGTTTGTTTTTCACCGGCGTCGAGCAGTTATTCTTATGTTATCTTTGTTTTTTTCGCGCTCGCCGTCCGGCGATCACGAATTTTTCTTTATAAAATTATAGTTTTCGGAATAATTACAGGATATCTAGCGCAATCATTTTGCTGGATGCCTGCAATCATTATTTACTTTCAAATGAGTAAGATATTTCTTAATAATTCGGTAGTAAATATTTTTGATATCTGCAAATGGTGTATACTACCTTTAACCAAGTACAGTGATACACTTTAGGTGGAGGATTTTGGAGGATTGAGGCAACGGTCACCATTTTACAAAGACTGAATTGTGGGATACCACTGTTCCCTTGGGGTGAGTACCCCATAAAATCACATCTTGTAAGAGCATGTTCATAGTTTGTAATTGTATCAAACAACACATTTGTATTTGTGACCGGCTCTACAAAAAGGTGTATTATGTCGCCAAAAATTTTTTGGATGAAATGTTTACCCTCTTAACGTTGAGCAGGCCATTACATGATAGTACACAGCGCGACTTAATACACCTTTTTGTAGAGCCGGTCACATTTCAATGGAAACTATGGTAGTATTGGATGCATACACATGTGATGTTTTGTATCATTTACATTCCTGACACTCTAGTAGTAGTAGTAGTACCACACATACATGTATGTACAATGTACATGTACATGTATGCAAATGAGGTGGGCCATCTGGCTATCTTCCCAGACAACAGCATGAGTCAACTGGTGTGGAATAGAACTACACACTTCAACACGATACCTTGTACTCCACTCGCTAGCAGCATGTTTGATTGCAACACGCTTCACTGAAAATGAAAATTCCTAACAAAATCTAAGAATGTGAAGAAACATGAAGGGCCGACTGGTACAGACCAAGTCCATGGTGTACTAGTGCTGGGATTTAAAACCAAATTTTTAATCCCACTATTCGGTTTCGATTTAGAAAACCGAATATTAGAAACCAACCCAAAACAGTTTAGTCTTCCATTTTTGTGCGACACAGGCTGAAGAAAACGATTGTAACATCTTCGACCGGCGGGACTACTCGACCGGCGGGCCAACTCGACCGGCGGGCCAACTCGACCTGCGGGCCAACTCGACCGGCGGGCCAACTCGACCGGGGGGACAACTCGACCGGGGGGACAACTCGACCGGGGGGACAACTCGACCGGGGGGACAACTCGACCGGGGGGACAACTCGACCGGGGGGACAACTCGACCGGGGGGCCAACTCGACCGGGGGGCCAACTCGACCGGGGGGCCAACTCGACCGGCGGGACAACTCGACCGGCGGGACAACTTGACTTTGAAAATTAAGTTGTCGAGTTGTCCCACCGTACCGGTCGAGTTGTCCCACCGTACCGGTCGAGTTGTCCCACCGTACCGGTCGAGTTGTCCCACCGTACCGGTCGAGTTGTCCCACCGTACCGGTCGAGTTGTCCCAGCGTACCGGTCGAGTTGTCCCAGCGTACCGGTCGAGTTGTCCCACCGTACCGGTCGAGTTGTCCCACCGTACCGGTCGAGTTGTCCCACCGTACCGGTCGAGTTGTCCCACCGTACCGGTCGAGTTGTCCCACCGTACCGGTCGAGTTGTCCCACCGTACCGGTCGAGTTGTCCCACCGTACCGGTCGAGTTGTCCCACCGTACCGGTCGAGTTGTCCCACCGTACCGGTCGAGTTGTCCCACCGTACCGGTCGAGTTGTCCCACCGTACCGGTCGAGTTGTCCCACCGTACCGGTCGAGTTGTCCCACCGTACCGGTCGAGTTGTCCCACCGTACCGGTCGAGTTGTCCCACCGTACCGGTCGAGTTGTCCCACCGTACCGGTCGAGTTGTCCCAACGTACTGATAAGCCGGCCCGCCGTACTGCGCGTGATTCTGTTAACCAGTTCGCGTCAGGATTATTGTAACATTCACCGAGCTGAGGCGCGGGATTATTTTTTAACAAAACTCGATCAGAGGCGGTTTCAGGCCAATGGTATCAAGAAGCACACCCATGAATTCCTGGCCTTGCTCACTGCTGACAGACATTTTCGGCCTTGCTCATGGCGTGTTTATGTGGCATTCGTTTTGAATCTCGAAAAAAACTTTGCGTGTATATACGTCCTCCGGCGCGAACTGGTTTAAGTGTCGATGTCGGACCGGCCATGGTCCGGTCGGATGCGTGGCAAACATTACTTTTTCGTAGGACTAGATGGACAGAAAAAATACGTGTTGTAGAAGTAACAATAACGAATGCTTACCTTTAATCCCGAGTGAGTGAAATATGCGAAGAAACAGACAGATTTGGTGAAGATTTCACAACCTAAACGCCTAGACAAAGTGGCAATCCCTGACAAATTTTCCGGGCGTTGTCAATCATGTAATGTCATGCATGTATGTCATGCATTAAAGCAATTTTATTCAATGTGGGTACCCGTGTCCACGCCCTTTGTATAGAACGGTAATAAATTGACGTTGAACGGGTACCCGTCTATCTGTGCCGCGTCTTGGCTACGGCTACATGTACATATAAACATGTATGGAAGCGACCGGCTATTTTCACTTTGCTTTGTGTACGTGTTAGCCGGCCAAACGCGGCTTTTTCCATAGACATCTAGACCTCGTCCCCAGGGTTAAAGTTGTAGTTTCAGATTCACCCCGATTTTTTTAGGATCGGCCGGCTCAAGTTTTATAAAGATGGAATAATTAGTTTTAAAGGATTCATGCAATGTGATTTTTAATGCATTTGAAAATGCACCTTTGTTTCCCATTTAATTGTATTTTCAATTTTCGATTTGTCATTTTAGATAGACTAGAGCCTAGAGGGTATTTTACTTTTTTTAGTGCCTTTTTTATTTTTGTGGCGTCAGGATACTACAATCTTTCCATTGTATTCTTTGGTGATTTGTTGTGTCAGTATGGCAGTAAATCAATGAGCAAATCTTGTACACAAATATTTTAAATGAGCCAATTTGGGGTTTAAATTTTGGGAACAGAAACCCACAGCAACAGCGCCCTCGGTCGATGGTGCATGAGCAGATCAAGAGAGGGCGTTGTTTGTGGTTGCCGTAGTTGCTGGAAAATGGCGTCTTCCACGGGTACCGGTGTCGCCAAGTCTCTATCGTCAGTCACGTCGGTAGAGAGCTGGTTGCAGGAATTAAAATCGGCAAAGAAAACTGCCTTGGTGCAAGACGGTTAGTGGCACCAACTGATTTAGGACTAGTAGTAGTAGTAGGCACATCGGTATCAGGAGTTGTAGCCATAACCAGTTCGCGCCGGATGACAAATATAAACGCAAAGAATTTTCCCCAAATTCAAAACGGATGACGGATAAACACGCCACGAGCAAGACCGGAAATGTCTGTCAGCAGCGAGCAAGGCTGGAAATGCGTTGGTGTGCTTCCCAATACTGGCGGCCTGAACCTGCTTCGGATCGAGTTTCTTTAAAAATAATCCCGCGCGTCGGCTTGGTGATGTTAATATAATCCCAGCAGGAATTGGTTAAGTACATGTAGGCCAACCACATAATTAATAATAAATAAATTGCCCATTTTCCTTATCCTCCTAGATTGCAAGAAGGTTCACTTTATTTTCAAGAATGGAACAGAGATGGTGGAGGAATACGACCTGAAATCAAATGAATTACTTGGTAAGTTGGAATGCAATGGAAAGGCTGAGCAAAAGTGAACCTTTTTTTATAAATCTATACAGAGATAACTCTTTACCAGGTTCGTTGTCAAGCACCCGTCTTCAGATTTTGCTGATCCAAACAATAACGAGTAACGTTACTCTACTTTGTATGCTTGTGTAGTCATGGTTCATAACTTTGCTATTCAAACCCAAGTGTAGGCACTGCAGACAATTTTTTAAATGTCATTCTTTTTCTACTTTCTAGTTAGAAAATGGAAGACGAACTCGAAGACGACACTTGGTGTTGCCAGCAAGTGGGAGTTTGAGATCGGGGAGCAACTCCGCCCAGTTGGTAATCTGGAGGCAGAACACTTGCGAGAAAGTAGTTTGAATGTGAGCCTAGTGTTAAATATAAAGAGTTTACAATCACCAAATATTTGCATTCAAAAAAAAATTTGCAGTGAACAATGTACACTGAAATTATACATGTACATTTTCATTGTAACTTTTACTCTTTTTTTTTATTCTGTTTTTTTTCAGCCTATCTTTACGAGGAAGGACACAAAAACGAGTTTCCAGTGGAGAATTCGCAACCTGCCGTATCCGGTCGACATGTACACTGTGACCGCAGACAGCGAAAACAGATGCTTTATTGTCCGAACATCCAACAAAAAGTAAGCGGTCGTATTTATATTGGTTATTTGCGACGTGCCCACATCGTTGAAGCGGAAACTAAAGGTTTGCTTGGTGGCCAAACAAAAACTAATGGTTTCCTCCCTCCCTCATTAAATGTTTACCATGAATATTGACTAAAAACAAGATAATGTTGGAGTGTGTTATTTTTTAAAGGTACTACAAGAAATTCTGCATACCGGACATGGACAGGGCTGGCCTGCTACTTGATCAAGCAGCACTGTCCATTGCTCACGCAAACAACACACTGATAATCACGGTAAGTTGCCTGGGTGTGAGGTTGAGGTTGGTAGGGCAGAGTACACCATATCAAAACTGACAGGCAGAGAACCTCACACGAGGTGTACTAGGAAACCTCACACGAGGTGTACTAGAAAACCTCACACGAGGTGTACTAGAAAACCTCACACGAGGTGTACTAGAAAACCTCACATATGTAGCTTCGGCGTGCTATAGTATAATAGCTGAAACATAGAGCACATGGTAATTTGCCTCTATGTGAGGTTAAGGTGGGCAGGGAGAAGTAGCCACATCAAAGCTGACAGGCAGGTAACCTCACATGAGGTGTACTAGAAAACCTCACACTTGTAGCTTGGGCTTGCTCTAGAATTAATAGCTGAAAAAAAAGAGCACATGGTAATTTGCCTCTATGTGAGGTTAAGGTGGGCAGGGAGAAGTAGCCACATCAAAGCTGACAGGCAGGTAACCTCACATGAGGTGTACTAGAAAACCTCACACTTGTAGCTTGGGCTTGCTCTCGTATAATAGCTGAAACATAGAGCACATGGTAATTTGCCTCCATGTGAGGTTAAGGTGGGCAGGGAGAAGTAGCCACTTTAAAGCTGACAGGCAGGTAACGTTACATGAGGTGTACTAGAAAACCTCACACTTGTAGCTTGGGCGTGCTCTCGTATAATAGCTGAAACATAGAGCACATGGTAATTTGCCTCTTTGTGAGGTTAAGGTGGGCAGGGAGAAGTAGCCACATCAAAGCTGACAGGACAAATATGAGGTGTACTAGCAAAACCTCACATGTATCTTGAACATGTTGTAATAGCTTAAGAACCACAGAACACCACCGAGGGTAATTTTCCTCAATGCGAGGTCGATGTGGGCAGTGGACAGTAATAATATCAAAGTTCGAGTGGTGTGACAGGCAGATAACCTCGCATGAGGTATGGATTAACGTTTTGATATGCTGTTAATAGCTCAGACTTGTATCACGCTTATGGTGAAGGATGCACTATTGAGTAAATTGCAACATGCAAACTCCTCTGGTCAAGAATCTCTTGTTTTTTTTTACTAAACCAACAGTACAAGAAGCCGCAAGAAATCCTAAAGATGGAGCGACTTGTCCTGCAGGAGATACAAAAGATCAAGGCTGCCAAGGATGGCGAGGTGGAATGCAATCCAAGCTGATTGAACAAACAATACACCGATCCAGTAGGCCACACCCGCGATAACAACTGCACCAAAAGCGCGACGGAATTAGGGCGTACAAGTTAAACAACGTTAATTAACCCTAACCCTGCCAGATCCAGCACAGTGCATCTGTGGTGACTGCCTGACCTTGCTGGACTCTGCACACAAGTCAATGTGACAAAGTATGCAATCTGTTGCGTCTGGCAGGGTTTCTAGCCAAAATACCCTGGAGGGTTAAATCAACAAAAAAAGTGTGCCATAAACTATGCTAAAGTGAAGAACCGTTGTCGGATCTTACAATCGTTCACGGCGATTGGTAAATTGTGTGGCCTACTGCTGCTTTATAATGAATGGGGTGAATTCCGTACATCTTTTCAAAATGCAACATGCTGTAAAACTGGAGGTACGAATTTGTCGTGAAACGGCTCTAGTTCGGTATTTTTAAGCCTTTTGCTTTATTTTTGGGATGACGTTTCCTGGCGAATCGACTTGGTGCTATCCAAGGATGTGCATGAGTTCCGTCGGTGCACACTTCTGCTCCAACATACCTAACACAACGCCAAAGACGCAGATTCCTACATCGAGGAATAGCTAATGTAGTAATTTCGTACAGCAAGACATAAACGTACTAGTAAATATCCGTTTAGTAAACTGCAGTGTATATTTTATTTCAGTTATTTCACTTGTATATAAATTGTGTAAAGTGTGCATTGTTGTAATAAAAAGATTTTACAGTTTTCCTTTTTAAAAGAAATGATTCAGGTATCATTGTTTTTTGGGGGCTCACATCGTTCAGTGCCAAGTAACAATTTTGTTTTCATTGTTTATTGCACCCTGTTTTGTTAGATGTTCACAGCATCAATCTTTTGTCTTTGAAATGCAAAGAATTTACCATATCCATATATTGCACGTGTTTTGCACATCATAACATACGAGTTATGCAGGATACCATGTCATTTCCATGGCTCCATATTTTCCACGATGGTTTTAACCCGTTCGCGTCGGGATTATTTTTAACAAAACTCGATCCGAGGCGGGTTTAGGCCGATGGTGCCGGGAAGCACACCCATGCATTTCCGGCCTTGCTCGCTGCTGACAGACATTTCCGGCCTCCGGCGCGAACTGGTTAAACTACCAGATTTTACATGACAAGGGGAAACGTACATGTATAAAACAGCACCTATTTCAGGCTTAAGAGCAGACCCAGTGAAAAGGTAGGAGAAAAGTAGCATCGAAATATTTTTTTAAGCAGGACAAAAGTAAAACTTTGGAGGTCAAAATTGGGATAAAAGTAGGACTTGCGGGCTTTCAGTAGTAGATTTTGTTGATTCTCACCGATGTCCACAGCATCCTAAGACTCATTTGGCATGTTCTGTGCTCCACCCACCACTAAGCTCTTGGAAGTACAGTTGCAGTACTCCTGCACCCAAGCCCTTCATTGTGTGATTAACATACGACAGTGTGTAACACTGTTGTGCAGAATATTCAATTCATTTATCAGAGTTGTGGGACAAACGAGTAGGACTACCTGAAAGCCTGTTGTTTTTTCAATAGCTTCAGCTTGTCCGACGCCAATACTATAATAGTCCCAATTTTCGGGGTTTCTTGGGACGGGCCGACGAATAGTTGTGTCCTAATTCCATCAACTTTTAAGGAGGTTTGAAGGATTTCTCCAGTGTCGCAATTTCAGTAAATTCTTGAACTGCTCGGACAATGTTTTCGTAAGTCCACCTGTCCTCCGCCAGTGCGTGCTTGGCGAGTGTGAATGGTCCTTGCTGGGTACGTACTAACTCTGCGAGGTGGGCGTCGGTCCCCAAATCTGTGAAGAACAGTAGCGATAAACAGGGTAGTACAACAATGTTTTGGGGGCTTTCAATTTTCAAATTTTTTTTTTTTTAAATACGTTTTGAAAAAAACCAAAAAATCCAACAAGGTTTAAAAAAAAAATTTTTATTGATTGAACTGGGCTAAAATTGTTGACTGCGCTGATGTGGGATATGATTCAGCTTCACATATTTTTGTAAAGTAATATTTTGTCCTACCTTGACCAAGGTCCTGTATCAGTTTCCTAACATAGAACCCTCCTCCGCAGTTAACATCTAAAATGAAAACATGAGCAATAATTATCATATCATTTTGTACTCGATCTGTTTATTTTTCTAAAAAGTTTAACAATTACTCCAAGAACAACTGGATCAGGGTGCTGAAACTGGGACCTCCGGACTGCCATTCCAGTGCTCTACCAAAAGCTGTCCAACTCTACATTCAGCAGATTCTCAATTTGTCTATATGTGACCTGTCATCACAAAATGAGCGTAAAGTCGCACAGAGTGATTTCCCAGTACGGCCAGTCAAAGTCAAAATTTGAAGGGGTGGTCGATTTTGAGATTATGGTTTTTTTAAAGACTAAATCCCCAATCAGATAAAAAAAAAAAAAAGTTTTTGAGACAATTTTGACTATGCCTTTCTTTGCGCGTTCACACAATTTCTCGCAAGAAATGCCCGTTTTCTCTAATCTCTGTATTAAGACTCCAGACTAAAAAATTAAAATAAAAAAAATATTGAGTATCAAATCTCCAAGTGATTATACCATCGGAAAGCTCTGTTTCCACAGAATTTAGAAATACCCATATCTCAATTTTTGATTTTGCCGACTTTACGATCATTTTGTGATGACAGGTCACATATCGTTGTTCAAGGGTTGCCAGCAGAAAGCCATAGCCCCATGTAGCCAGGGATGACGCCCAAAGTCACGATGCTGTAGCAACATTAGAATTGCCGCCAAACCGGGGAAAAAAACTGAACGGGAATCACTTTCAACGTGAAGATTTGAATAGCTGCACTTGGGAACATTTTGTTTAACATTTTTCCACCCGATTAAAATGTGCACGAAAATAGAAAAATACAAAAGATTGTTCGAATTTCTCATCTCAAAAAAAAGCTCGCATCTTTTGGAACTGATCTGTGGAAAGAATTTAAGTCGTTGCTGAAATACACTATCGGAGATTTAGATGAATTTCGAAACGATAAAATTGTTAAAGTTACAGTGTAAAGAAAGCGTATAGTGTAATGCCGTATTATTGCGGTCGACAGATACAAGTGGTGCGAAATACGGTACCCTCTGGAGACTTGAACACAATGGGGACAATGGGAGTGAAAAGGTCTCCAAAGAGTAATTTCTATAGATGAATAGGTCTCCATTAGGAATTTCACGAATTAGATTTTTAGATTGTACTTAAATTACTCAAAAACTAGGGTTAGAATATGGGTTAGGGTTTGGGTTAGGGTATAATATAGGCTATAATGGGTCGAAATTTCAACCCAGGAAAAAAATTGTGGTTAAAATGGGAGCATTTTGAAAAAAACGTGCTTGACTTTCTAACCATTTTGTACACGAGAACAAAGCCATGTCTCCACAGTGATACAAAAACGTGAATACGCGACTTGCCCAAGGTAAAATATGGTGGAGAAAACTGGATGCACTCCAGGCTGTGTACGGTAACCGGCCTGGCTGGTTTAGGTGCGACGGCCTCGCCTCGTAAAACCAAGTCCGACATTCGGACACCTCCCACCTTCAGGGCCGAGTACCTAATACATGAAATCATAGAGTACAACACATAAAAAATACGATGGGCTTTAGGAAGGCAGTAACTTCAGCAGTTCGATAAGCAAATTCAAATAAGGTCATTTACGATTACTTGCGTCATTTTGTGAACATGAGCTTAAAGGTAGGATACACCATTGGTAATTGCTTGAGCTATCAGGAATGGGTGGATTTAGGGGGTTGAATTTTATAGTAAATATCATTTAACTGATATGTCTGAAGTATTACAATCATGGATTCTGGAGAGAAAAAAAACAAGAAAAACAGCGTTCGTTTTCAACCGGGGTGAAACAGTTCTTGTCTTTTTCGCAATCGCCGTCAGAATTGTTTTCAGAACAATTACAGGATATTTAGTGTAATCGTTTTGCTGGATGCCTAGAATCATTATTTACTTTCAAATAAGTAAGATATTTCTTAATAATTCAGTAGGTTTTTGATATCTGCAAATGGTGTATCTTACCTTTAACCTCAACTCACTGCTGTTTTTGTATTACTAAGTACACGTACTGCACTAAATCTACCAAAATCCCTTCCTCACTCTACTTCTTTTATTTTGGATAACAGTGCTGGTTGATGTTGATTATGATGGATTATGATGAATTATGATGGATTTGGGCCAGGAGGGAATCCAATGGATTAGAACTATCATGAACTACAGCTGTTGTCACATTGGTTTATACTTCTACCAACAGCTGTACTTCATGATAGTCTTAATCCATTAGATTCCCTCCTGTCATAATCTGTCATAATCTGTCATAATCCATCATAATTCATCCTAATCCATCCTAATCCATCCTAATCCATCCTAATCCATCCTAATCCATCCTAATCCATCCTAATCCATCCTAATCCATCATAATCCATCATAATCCATCATAATCCATCATAATCCAACTTAAACCATCTAAATGTATTCAGCTCAGCTCAGCTCAGGTCTGCCTGAATCTTATCAAGGGAAACTCCATCAAACTCAATGCACTCACAATGGAGGGACCTGCAAGATGTTGCCTACATAGCGCTGGAGTGATGATGTAATCTTGTTCAGCGTAACATGATCTACAGAAATTGAAAAAAACACCCAATGAATAGTTTATTTAATCCTAATTAAAACTCCAGAATATTTTGGCTAGACACCCTGCCAGATGAAGCAATCTGCATCATTTGTCAAAGTTACAACTATGCCCCAAGGTCTAACTGCTTCAGAGTTTGGGGTCACCCAAAGCAGCAGAATCCATCTCTGGCATTGTTCAATGGGGAGTAGTTCTCATAGTCTTAGACTGTGGTCGTTGATGCACTTGGGTATCTATCAAAGTGCACCAGACTTTTTATCTGATGCACTGCGCTACGTCTGGCAGGGTTAGGGTTAAAAGTAGAGTAGACCATTTGTCAATTGTGGGTTGTTTTTTCCCCGTTTAATAAAGCAGCAAAAGTGTTTAACTAATCTTATGAAGTTTCAGCACAGTGAGTGCTGTATATTCCCGAGAAAACAGTTAAGGCTGTTTTTTTATACTTAACCAGTTCGCGCCGGGATTATTTTAACATCACCGAGCCAAGGGGCGGGATTATTTTTAACGAAACTCGATCCAAAGCGGGTTCAGGCCGATAGTGCCGGGAAGCACACCCACGCATTTCCGGCCTTGCTCGCTGCTGACAGACATTTCCGAACTTAAACTTGGCGTGTTTATGCGTCATCCGTTTTGAATTTGGGGAAATTTTTTGTTTATATACGTCATCCGGCGCAAACTGGTTAAATGTGAAGGTGAAACAATTCTAACATCACAAACACAGTCTCTGTGTAAAACTGCTCGAGTAGAAATCCATTCAATTTTCAGGATAAACGCTTGCCGCCATCACAACTTCTCGTCCGATTTTGCTCTCGTGTCGAGTAGCTCTCTTTATGGATGCTGGATAATAATGATGCCAGACCTTGAAATTGTTTTCTAGCAGGGTTGTAGTCGAGTCCCTGCAAGTCCGTTCACAAGTTCTTTCGTGAAGCCAGTCACAAGTCCCTTCATAAAGGCAGTCGCAAGTAACTAGATGAACAATGACAAAGGAATGCTTTTGTCAAAGCTGATTTGAATAGCTTGTGATTTGAATTGGAACTGAAGGACTTGTGATGGACTTGCAGGGACTTACAGGGACTTGTGATGGACTTGACTACATCCCTGTTTTCTAGTAGGACCATTCTTGGGAAAACAAAGCTGCTGCACCTTAGAGGTACCTGCTGGTGATTGATGGATGACGTTTCCCAAAGTGTCTTGCGTGTCAGTGGACGAACCCAGACAACCGATCGCTCTGTATCTCTGCAAGATGACACAAAACAACTAAATTGTTGAAATGCGTATAATGTATATTCACTTTTTTTAAATACTCGAGTTGATTAAAAACGTCGACTCTGCCAAGACTCGAACCTGGAATCCCCTGATTCGTAGTCAAATGCCTTATCCATTGGGCCACAGGGCTTTTTAGCGCAATATTTTTAATATACACACCCCAGTGGCAGGTTCTGGGATAGGCCGATAGCCCCCCATGAATATACCTCAAATATTGGACTTCCTCTGTTTTGAGAGCCACACAGCAGCCATATGTAAAAATAGCGGAAGGTCCCGAAAACATTCCGTTCCTATGAACATAAATATGATGAAAGGGTACACAAACCGCGATTGTGGCTTTAGTTTTCCCTTGATAATTATCATCCATGTACATGTAGTACTGACTTTGTTAATGTTGTATCTTCAATACCTATCCCGTAATTTCTGACACAATTTCGTTCTTTCCTCTCAAACAAATGCGAGAACAATAACTAGCAAGATGAAATCATGCACAAGAATGCATAGCGCCCTAAACGGAAGCTTTAGTCGTGCATATCGAGCATGCGTTATCAATCTTTTTGGGTGGTTAGTGGCGCTATATGTCTATGTACATGTTTATAGCAACCGAATGTTTTCGGGACCTTCCGCCATGTTTACATTTGGCCGCTGTGTGGCTCACAGTACAGTGGAAGTCCAGTATTTGAGCCACATTTATAGGGGTACTAGTTCTGGGGCCCAATTTCAGGGATCTAATACCGTCAGTAAACAAATTTCTGCTAATTTTAAATACCTTGTTTCCCTTCAGTTGTGCAGCCAAGAGTTTCGTCCCCCAGCCAATCCCTATAACGAGAATCCCCGAGGCATTATAGTCCAGGGTGCCACCGTGGCCGATACGCAACTTCCTGGAAGGTACCCCGACCTTTCCAGTCCCGGTGGGGCGATTGCCGTGCTCCTGTAGCTGTTTCTTGTGCTCTACAAGTGCAAGGAGCAAGAAATTTAACTTCTTAACCAGTTCGCGCCGGGATTATTTTTACATCACCGAGCCGAGGGGCGGGATTATGTTTAACGAAACTCGATCCGAAGCGGGTTCAGGCCGCTAGTGCCGGGAAGCACGACCAGCATGACCACGCATTTCCGGCCTTACTCGTGGCGTGTTTATGCGTCATCCGTTTTAAATCTGGGGGAAACTTTGCGTTTATATACGTCATCCGGCGCGATCGAACTGGTACTATGGTATAAGTGCAACTCTTCAATCCAAACCTTTGGCCAGGATCTGCTTGAGTTGATTGACAGCGCCAGCAGATGTGATTCCGGTCGGTTTGAAGATCGCGAAGAGGCCGTTGAGGTCAGATATTACCAGACGCTTCATCGCAGAGAAAGGTAACTGAAATATCCCCGCCACGCGAAAGTAAACCCCCGGCCGGATGGATGAAGCGAAGGGCCGCGCGCGCGCAGAGAAGAGAGTATCACGAGAGGGCGCAGTTTTCGCTAACTGAGACAAGCACGCACGCAACGCAAATAGTAGTCTAGCCCTAGACCCTTGTGTTATTTCGGCGCCCACCACGCGCGCAGATTCGTTAACGCTGTCTCTTTTTCAAATCCCGGCTTCGTGTGCGTTCTGGTCTCACGCATGCGTAGTTTACAAAATGCGGCTGGATCCATGTTCGCACTGGAGCCGACGTTTGACAAACGTACATGATTTTGGATTCCCCTAAGGGTCTAGCACTAGTTGGCAATCAATTGTTAACTTTAACCTTAGTTTTCGACGATTCTCCCTCGCTTTTCCGAGGGATCCAATCAGCGACCGAGTTTGAGCCTCATCATGAATTATTCATTATACACAAATACAGGATACGACTGGGTATGTGTACATGTAATGTACATCGTACATGATATGGCGACTGTATGCACGTATAGATTGCGCGAAATGTGCAGACTTAATAGCATTGTGTGGCCGATCATCCGGGGCAGTGCTACTAGTGCAAGCTAGCTGCAGCCGCCAACCGGCGCGGCCTGGCCGCATTGTACCCGTACCGATCTTGTCGAGTCCCGCTGCAGCATCGCTTCAGGAGTTAGTAATGTGGTGCCGCGGAGAAGGGACGGTTTTTTGTATTCCAGTGTATGGAACCATGCATAGAGAAAGGAACAGATCGAACGTACGTCATTTTGGCTACGTTTCCCTGAAATCAAAGGAATTAAACATTATCATTTCGTGGTTTCACTCATCACAAATTTAAACACCAAAGACAAATACTTCTGCACCCGCAGTCACAAATAAACGCCGGGGCAGCCATAATTTGTCGTGTCGATGTATAATGTACATTGTACATGTACATGTACATGTGTACACAGGTCAATCGCGGCGAGTCTGGACATGTTTTGCGCGACACAATAACCCTCAGGTCTGCACGTATTTGCTTAACTGTCCATCATTATCAGGTGATATGAATACTGCATATATTACAATAGTCTGACCACGCCCACAATGTGCCAACTTGTCCAAGACCTTCAACAGGGTCCAGTTCACGGGTGGCGGTTCGTCGTGAAATAGCGCCCTGTATAACATCGGTGGTTTGTGTCAGTGATCGCGAAATAAACAACACGAAGGTCTTGAAACCAAGACTACGCAAATAGGGGATTGCGTAAAAACCAAGCCGTCCTCTTTTTTTCTTCCCGTTTTGGAATCTAGGACTAAACTAAAGCATCTCCACAATCTAACTAAGAGGACAAAATCTGGATGAGGAGAATGTGCAAAGCCTATTGGACCGAACAAACAATGATCAAATTAAAGAAATGGAAATTGACTGATGAAGTGCATGGAATAGCACAGAAAATATGCTCCGTCTGCTCCCCAAAATAGGAAAAAAAGAGGGGACGGCATCACCAGTAATAATCAATCACAAAAACAAAGGACCACTGTCGCAATACACAAACCAGTCATCGCGAAGCCAAAACCAGAGACAGGGTTTAAATCTCTTGCTTTCAGGGAATAGCTAACCCAATTGGCCTGCAGGCGTTTGATGTATTTGCCCGTTCACTGAGCTGTCATCTAGCAGAGATAATTATGTGGATAGAACTGACCCCGAAATATGCGTGTCTCACCCCCAAAAGGGGGAAAAAACGAGTTAAGAATTACGCTCTGGGGAGGCCAGTCAAATAACCACGTACTATCTGGCATACCATAGAGAAAGGGCCATACCCACTAGATAACATAGGCTACTACAGATTTATCTCTGCAGACCGCAGTCACAAATACAATCCATATGATACTTGTCAGCAGAACCTTTTCCGCGTTTCAAAAAAATAACGAAAAATACGGAGGGGTTCTCTTGAAACTTGTAACTTGATCACCCCCCCCCCCCCCCCCCCACCCCCCCACCCCCCCACCCCCCCCCCCCCCCCCCCCCCCCCCCGTGGAAAAAACGTGACCCGCGTGTATGATTACGCTCCTTCCCAGTAAACACTAAAAAAAACTAATAATAGTCTCACAGAAAAAAAAACCAATCCATTATAACCCAGCGTTACACGTCCTTCAATATAATGTCCTTCCCATGGGACCGAGAATCGTTGTATAATACCTTTAAAAAACGTGAGCCGCATGAACGCTCCTTTCCATTAACACTAAAAAACCTAATAATAGTCTCACAGGAAAAAACAACAATCCATTATAACCCAGCGTTACACGTCCTTCAATTATTTTCCTTTAAAAAAACATCCTTCCTCATACGGCTAATGTATTGGATTCGCTCGGAAAATTTCGAGCAAAATAAAATTGTGCTTCATTGGTTACGCATAATTACGTGATGTAACAGCAACTTGACCAATGAGTTAGTGATCCCCCGAGATCGCCGCCATGTATACCCAACTCTGAACTTGCTTCGACACCCAAAATTAACTCTGAAACCTCGACACTCAAAACCAAAGACCGCAGCAGCGGCGGCGCTCTATCATACGGTGCGCTTTACGATCTTTTCTCAAAACACTGAAACATAAGCATATAAACATTTGGCTCAACTTTGGGCCTGATGTGGTAAAGCATACGAGCAAAATAGATACATGTATCTATATCTCCGAAGGACTGGCGGTTGAAAATCGTTATTCCGAACGATCGATATGCCGAACAAAATGTATCCCATGTTGTTATAGCGTTGCACCGTATACATGCGAGATGCTACATGTAGTAACAAATTTACAAAGGCCTTTTCAAAAAGTGATATTCTAAAGAAATCAATTTACCAAAGATAATTTCAAAAACGACCTTTACACGCTAATTATCCTTTTCGAGGGGCTAATTTTCAGGCTGTATTTTCTTCTTCAAATGATGCGATATAATTAGCCAAGTTGTTTTGTATGCAATATGCACTGCGGCAGCATGCGTTAATAACGCCTCTCCGATCCGTTGCTGTCACTAAAATCATTTAATTAAATATAAATTAAATAATGTTTTTCGTTTTAGCTTGTTGAACGTATAGACCATGTGCCCTCTGTTTACATCTATATTCAAATGTGCCCGTCAATATGCGCACGCAGCGTGTTTTACATAAATTTGGTTAAGAGGCGACATCAGAGGTCACATAATTCAAAGGTAATCTGACCTGTGGTGTTACTCCTCAACCAAATATTATGCAAAACACGATGTGTGCGCATATTGACGGGCACATTTGAATACAGATGTAAACACGTGACGTCAGAGGGCACATCGTCTATAACGTGCAGTACGATATAGACGGGAGACGGTAGTCAAGGCCTTTTTAATAGTCTGGCGTACACTTACGCAAGTCGCGTTATTAACGCGTGCTGCCAAGTGCATAGGCCAATTGCATACGAAGCATGAACTTAGCTGAAACATCGCACCATTTTGAAACATATTCTATACACTCTGAACAAAGTGCTTGAAGATCTTATTATACCCAGCACGATATGTGGCAGAGGGTTACCCCCCCACCCCCCCCCCCCCCTCTTATCCCTATACTTTTTACGCACTCAACACTATTGTAACCTAACCCATCCCTAAAAGGAATTCCTGA
This sequence comes from Crossaster papposus, assembly GCA_037893245.1. Taxonomy (NCBI): domain Eukaryota; kingdom Metazoa; phylum Echinodermata; class Asteroidea; order Velatida; family Solasteridae; genus Crossaster; species Crossaster papposus. The sequence continues at coordinate 347,228 of JBAIAA010000350.1, read as the reverse complement.
GATTCCGGGAACACGATGGTCAACAGAAAAGAGGGGGGTGGGGGGGTTCCTCTGTCACATATCGTGCTTCATATGGAAGATCTAGAAAGTTGCAGTTCCAGGTGGCTGTATAGCGACTGCACGTGTACATGTATGTGCTGATTCAGAACCTTCATGAGTGCTATACAACAACAGCAGTCAAAAAGAGCTACTCATAATACACTTCAGGTGCAATGAGTTGATTCATTATGTGCACTCGCAGGGAGCTAAAATAAACACTATAAGTGCAACTTTTCTGTAGTGACGTTTCTCAGATTGTGTATTCCAATGCAGATTATTCTTCCTGCGTGGACATAACCGCTCCAGATTTTCGGCAATATCTCAAAATCGCTACCACCTTTTATGTTTTATGGTATATATCTATAGGGGGCCTACCTATATAGAATTGAAACAAACAGTGGGTTCCAATTTATACCAAACGTATACGATCCCTTTAAATATAAAATGAAAGATACTTTAAAAACTTGTACAAACATTGAATACTGGGTTTTCCGCCCCCCTCCCTCCCTCACATGAATTGTGAAAACATTATTTATGTATGAATTTGTTATACAAATACTTGATTTATTATGGCAGTCTAGTATAATTGTTCAGAAAAAGTGAGTTTTATATAAAATAACCGGACGGCGATCGCGAAAAAAACATAACAACACTGCCAGTGCCACTGCAGACGCGAGTTAAGATTAAACGCCATTTTTCTTTCTTTCCTCGGCATCCATGATTGTAAAACTTCCAACAGGTCAGTGACGATATTTACTATGATATGATAATTCAAGCAATTACCAATGGTGTTTCTTACCTTTAATCACAATAAAAGAGCAATACACCCGTGAAAAATGAGGGTGAGAGACACGTTCTGAAAGAGAGACGAGTCTGTGAAAAAGAACTAGAGACCTGGCCCTGACAGACGGCGCTTCCGTACATAATGCCCGGCCTTGGGTATGGTACGAGCTACGGGGATCTGGGGCCAATTTAATGGAGCTGCTTAAGCATAAAAATTGCTCAAGCACAAAACATTCTTGCTTAGTAAAACCAGTTTTACCAGCCACAACTCCATGTGATGTATATATAGTCCATGGGCTACCAGAACCCCCCCTCCCCCCCCCGGGGGATTTTTCCAGACAACTTTTTTCGGAAATCTTGACCATAGAGCTATTCAAATCAGGTTGTTTGCAAATTCCCTACTGGTGGGTGTGGCCGTGAGGGCGTATTTTCAAAATGGCCGCCAAAATCCCTGTTATTGACCATGCCACGTGGGAGGACGGGTTACACTTTTGGTACCACCGCTAAAAATGCATTGTACATGTAAAATAGGTGTCCCCCCTCCTAACCCGAGACCATGCTCAATAGACTGGACAAACATTTCTAACCCAAGAGGTCATTCAGAGGGTAGACCATCCTTTCAAGATAGTGCTTGAATTGCAGGGCAATACTGATTTCAATGTTTACATGCTTGCAATGGAACATTAAATAGCCAGAACGTTTAAATCTTTGGTATACGTGTCCAGGGACCTTCTATCCATCTGTTCAGACCGTAAGAAAAAGATTTGTGCCCCCAAACACAGTTCATTACCCCCAACATAAAACGCCTCCCGATGGAGCCCCTTGGTGCGTCCGTATAAAAAAAAAATCGGTGCCTCCCAAAGTAAAAATTAGAGAGACAATTGACCATTGCGTGTGGAATTTGAATAATATCTGGTACACTGACTTGTTCACACAGCTTGGCACAGTTTACATTTAAATTCTCCAGACCAAAGACACTGTTGCTATATCACGTGATTCGGGGCAAGCCTTACGCTAGCAACCCCCGGCTCTGGAATGGTCTGGTGTCTTTGTACCATTCTCAACCATTGTGAACAATGTATTGGTGCTGAGCGTCTCTAACGTAACTATGCAAGAGCTTGCCCCGAATCACGTGATATAGCAACATGTATTTGGTCTGGATAATTTAAAGTCAAACTGTGCCAAGCTGTGTGAACAAGTCAGTGTACCCATGGCCTTCTTATTCCTCCATGGTGTACCAGATGTTATTCAAAATCCACACGCAAATGGTCAATTGCAACTCCCTCTCCCAAGCACAAAGGGTGTTCAACGGATTGCCCAGACCTTCCGGCCAAGGGACGGGACCTGCTGACCCCTTCGGTGTAGCGCGCGTGCGGTCCCGGACATCCAATGGCATCACAGACCTGTTATTGCTCAATCTCGCGTGGCTGAACACCACTTGTCCCTCTAAGCAGTCAGCGCCCTGCGCGGCGGCCGGCGTGACTATTTAGCAAGCCAGAGTCTCATTCGTTATCAGAATTAACCAGACAAATCGCTCCACCAACTAAGAACGGCCATGCACCACCACCCACAGAATCAAGAAAGAGCTCTCAATCTGTCGATCCTCACTGTGTCAGGGCCGGGTGAGTTTCCCCGTGTTGAGTCAAATTAAGCCGCAGGCTCCACTCCTGGTGGTGCCCTTCCGTCCATTCTTTTAAGTTTCAGCTTTGCAACCATACTTCCCCCGGAACCTAAAGACTTTGGTTTCCCGCAGACTGCCCGCCGCGTCATTGGAGGAACGCCGGCGGATCGCCAGTCAGCTTCGTTTATGGTTAGAACTAGGGCGGTATCTGATCGCCTTCGAACCTCTAACTTTCGTTCTTGATTTATAATGAAAACATTCTTGGCAAATGCTTTCGCAGTCGGTCGTCTTGTGGCGACCCAAGAATTTCACCTCCCACATCGCAGTACGAATAATGCCCCCGTCAGTCCCTCTTAATCAGTACTTCGAGTTCCGAAAACCAACGCAATAGAACCGAGGTCCTATTCCATTATTCCATGCTCTGCTGTCCAGGCGGTCGGCCTGCTTTGAACACTCCAATTCTGTCAAAGTAAACGTTTGGGCCGCGCTCAGCTCAGTCAAGAGAACCGGGCGGAGAGACCGAGAGAAAGGCCAGGCGCGCAGTGGCGCGCCTTGCGGCGGACCGCCAGCCTGCGCCCAAGATCCAACTACGAGCTTTTTAACTGCAGCAATTTTAATATACGCTATTTGAGCTGAAATTACCGCGGCTGCTGGCACCAGACTTGCCCTCCAATAGATCCTCGTTACAGGATTTAAAGTGTACTCATTCCAATTACAGGGCCTCGAAAGAGTACGTCCTGTATTGCTATTTTTTGTCATCACCTCCCTGTGTCGGGAGTGGGTAATTTGCGCGCCTGCTGCCTTCCTTGGATGTGGTAACCGTTTCTCAAGCTCCCTTTCCGGGATCGAACCCTTATTCTCCGTTACCCGTTACGACCATGGTAGGCTCATAACGTACCATCGAAAGTTGATAGGGCAGACATTCGAAGGATCCGTCGCCAGTGCGAGGACCGTGCGATAAAGAGTTATGGTTATCAAGCCAGTTCACCAACGGAGCCGGGACGAGCCCGGGTTGGTCTTGTTCCTAATAAAAGCACGCCTCCCGGAAGGTCGGCGCTTGCTGGCATGACTTGTATTAGCTCTAGAATTACCACAGTTAGCCATGATGGGGGATGCGCTCCCAGGAACCATAACCGATTTAATGAGCCATCCGCAGTTTCGCTTGTGAAAGCTTTTACTTAGACATGCATGGCTTAATCTTTAAGACAAGCATATGACTACTGGCAGGATCAACCAGGTAGCCCATCGGGGCCTGGGTGGGCAGGCCCCGCGCGCTGGGGCGGGGGCCCGCCGCTCTCCGGCTAGACGCGCCGCTCTCCGGCTGGACGCGCCGTGGCGCCGGTGTCCTTCCTCAAAACTCTCTCCCTCTCTCTCTCTCTCTCTCTCTCTCTCTCCCTCTTTCTCGGAGGCATCGTGACCGGGCTAAGGGACCCGGGAGCCTCCTCCGCCGCCTCCTCTCATCTCAATCCGGCGGTCCGAGAGAGAGGGCCGACCCTCTAGAGAGGATGGGCCGCCTCGGTCCGCTCCGGGGCGGGCTGATGCCCGCCGCCCGTTCCGCCGTGGCTCGGCGCCCCGCCTGGGAAACTTTCTGCCGCCCGCCGCGAAACTGCTGCGGGCATGTGGAACAGGTGCCGCTCGGCCGCTCTGATTGCCGTTTGTTTCCGGGAGCCCGGCGGGATGTCGGGGCGGACTCGCCCCGTGCCGCACTATAAGGCGGTGCGGAAGGGGCCGGCCCCGGCGGCTTCCATCGCACTGTGCCGGGCCTGTCCGAGTGCCTCAGAGGGCACGACAGGTCGGCGGGGATGCGGAGTCGAGTAGGGAAATCATCCCCCACTCCGCCTCACTCTCCAGGGCCCGAGCACCGCAGCCACGGGCCAGGTCCGCTCTAACCAACACAGGGGGGGGGGGGGGGGGGGCTGGTAGGCCAGAGTATCGAGAACGACTCTGGATGCACTCCACACCGATCCCGATAGGCGGGCGACGGGGGACAGTCTGAGTGGTGATCTGCTCCATAGGTCGTGTACAACCTTAGCCTGACCACCTGCCCCCTTATATATAGCCACACCAACGCGATGGCCCCCATTCAGGCTCGTCTCATAGGGTTGTGTAAAAAAAAACAGCTGAATTAGGGCCGACCAAATCAGAGCTGAGGGAGCTCGTGGGGACGGCGTCGCGATTTCACCGATACCGGGACCCCGGCGCCCGTTCACACTGATTGTTAATTGAAACTTTTATGTAACGGTTTATAGTACACCTTGCAGGTTTTCCAGTAATTGACAAATATAGTTTGAACTGATACAGTTATTTTAAAGAAGCCCTTTTTTGTACTGTTGGGTATTTTTATTTATTTTAAAATTTATTTATTTTTTATTTTTTATTGATTTATTTAATTATTTAATTATTATTATTATTATTATTATTATTATTATTATTTTTTTTTGGGGGGGGGGTGGGGGTGGGGGTGTGGGGGTGGGGGGGGGGGCTGTGGGGGGGGGGGGGGGGGTAAGAAAGACCTTCAATACTTTATCCCCAGACCATTTGCCAGGGACTAAAACCACACCGGGGTGACCCGTAGAACCAAAATACATGGGGGGCGGGGCTGTGGTGGGGGTAGGGGGGGGGGGGTGGTTGGGGGGAGGGGGGGGGGGGGGGGGGGGGGGGGGGGGGGTAAGAAAGACTTTAAATACCAATATTTTATCCCCAGACCATTTGTCAGGTACTAAAACCACAATGGGGTGACACTTAGAACCAAAATACATACATGTGATGTAAGTCTGTGCTTGCATAACAGCACAAATAGGTTTTTAGTGAATTTAAGGGGGAAAATTTGACCCCCCCCCCCCTAAGTCCTTATTCCACCAGTATTCATTTGGCAAACAAGCAGATATTGCAATGGTACACTATCAGCTACCCAAAACAAGTGGTCTCCGAAAATCCCCCGGGGGGGGGGGGGGGGGGGGGGGGGAGGGTTTCGGTCGGTAGCCCATGGACTAACATGTAAACAGAGGGAACATCGTCTATACACGCTAAAAAAACTAAAGTGTTGAATCAATCTTATAAGTATGCAGTCAGTGACTATTCTATAAAAGATGGAATTTCAACCATTAAACTGATGAATTCAACACATTAAATGTTGAATTCATCAGTTTAGTTTATGCGTGTATAATTATGTGTCTGGTGGCCTTTTCCACCAATTAACTATTTTGTTCACGTGAGCTGGTGTAAGTGTTATTATAGCCACGCCGTACATAGTGAAGTAAATATCCGTATGGGCGATGTTGAAGGAACATAATTAACCACAGTACCTGGCCTGGATGCAGCGATCGCAGACCGCAGTCGTACATGGATGTCTTTAATAATACACATGTATTATGAAGAGTAGCTTCACTATCAGCTAACCTTGTAGACTAAAGAGCGATGTTATTAATTATTCAGGTTGGATACTAGTATCTGAAATTCGGATCCTTTTTCAACATTTAATTGTTAATTATTAAGGAGCCTGTGGTGAAATGCTCTTTCTGGCATATGCATATGGGGGGGGGGGGGGGGGGGGGGGTCAAATGTAGGCGGTATACTATCTTTGTATCAAATTCCGTGTAATTTTGTAATATTTCTGTTAATGTAATTAACGTCTTTACACCCGGCCGTGTATCCATTAGACACTCGCTCATGAGCTGGGTCAATGGTGGCTGGGCGGACAATTTTTCAAAACATGTAAGGCCAAATAAAAAACAAATGTTTAGCGTCATGCCTTTTTTGAAATGGAAGGAGGAGGCCCTTTTTTCTTTTTTTTCCTCAAAATGGCCGCCCGACACATAATTCGAGTCATGCAGTAAACATGTCACACCCTATCTTCCAATTTAAAATTAAAACATGGTTCACCCACGATTAGAAATTAAAATTCATGTGGGGCGGTCATGTATGTACCGTACACGACTACACGTCACACCCTAGCCTTCCTGTTAGAAAAAAATATATTTCCAGAGCATGTACACAGTGATGCTAAAGTCTAAAATACGATCTTAAAATTTTATTATCTTTTGAATTTTTTTTTTTTTTTCCGAAATGGTCAAATTTATAACTTTGTTCAAAAAGAAAAGAAAAAGAAAAAAGGAGGCGGCCCCCAAAAGGAAGCGGGCAGTGACGCTAAAGATGTTTTTTTTTTTTATTTGGCCTTACTGTAAGCGCAACAATTAGCTTTAGGCATACAAATTCATCCCTAGGGAAACATTGGGCTACAAATTTAATTTTAAGATGATGTTTATTGTTTGTGACTGGTATTCAGCTGGCATTTGCTTAGCATAAAAAGCACATGAAGGCTGGTAACCTGTTTTTATTGAGCAAAGCTGTTTTTGTGCTAAGTGGAATTTGGGTGCTTACCGGTTTTATGAAATTGGCCCTAGGGCAGGCACGAGGATCGCATGACGCATACACGTGTAAGCTTAACGAACACACGTCTGTTTCTGCTGGGCGTATCGGTTTTCAATATGAAACTCATCACAATTTAATACATGTTTTCCTGAAAGATATCACAAAATGTGCATATTATTTTGTAAATTAAAGATCATTTGTTTATTTTCGTTTAGCAGTCGATAATTATATTCCTGTGAACGTGTATACAGTCGTAACAATAAACTAAAATCGGCGTACGATTTCCCGAATGTGCACCGAATTTAGTATCTTGATAATTCATTTCAGCGCGAATTCAATGCACATACGCAATCCCAAGGTGTTCTTTTTAATTTATCGATAATGTATTTCGGTAAAAATGTAAACTTGCATGGTCAAGTATTGGAATTCATTAAGTGTTTAAAGGGAGCACTAAGTTCTGAAATCTCCGAGGACTTCATGTTTTGTATTGTTTACTCATCCTATTTCAAACTAAAAACGCAGGTGTTTACATCGGACACGACGGAGCAGGGGTGGATGCATTGCAGGATTGTTGTAAAGGGTGGATCCACATAAATACTGGACAATATTTAGAGGGCAGACACAATTTATTTATTTTTTATTTTTTATTGATTTATTTAATTATTTAATTATTATTATTATTATTATTATTTTTTTTTTTTTGGGGGGGGGTGGGGGTGGGGGTGGGGGTGTGGGGGTGGGGGGGGGGGGGGGGGGCGCTGTGGGGGGGGGGGGGGGGGGGGGGGGGGGTAAGAAAGACCTTCAATACTTTATCCCCAGACCATTTGCCAGGGACTAAAACCACACCGGGGTGACCCGTAGAACCAAAATACATGGGGGGCGGGGCTGTGGTGGGGGTAGGGGGGGGGGGGGTGGTTGGGGGGAGGGGGGGGGGTAAGAAAGACTTTAAATACCAATATTTTATCCCCAGACCATTTGTCAGGTACTAAAACCACAATGGGGTGACACTTAGAACCAAAATACATACATGTGATGTAAGTCTGTGCTTGCATAACAGCACAAATAGGTTTTTAGTGAATTTAAGGGGGAAAATTTGACCCCCCCCCCCTAAGTCCTTATTCCACCAGTATTCATTTGGCAAACAAGCAGATATTGCAATGGTACACTATCAGCTACCCAAAAAAAGTGGTCTCCGAAAATCCCCCGGGGGGGGGGAGGGTTTCGGTCGGTAGCCCATGGACTAATAATTTGTGATTGGTATTTAGCTGTTGTTATGATCGCATGGAATATTGGCTCCCAACTTGATTACCGAGTAAGGGTTTTCGTGCTTGAGCAAATTGTTGTGAAATTGGCCCAAGGTGTCACTCATTGGTGGCAATGCACATGCTTGATTAAGCGATAATTAGTATAATGAGTGACTGGTCACGTGAGAAAGTTTAACCAATAAATGGGTCCGACTTTCACAGGATTGTCATATCACACCGGCACGGATCCACACCCGCAACACCCATGCATGCATATTACACGTGTGCCCGCCACAACAAACCTGAAGACCTTTTTCAAAGAACTCCGGTCTTAAAATGAGATATTTTAGTACCGACGACTAACGTACATTTTACTGAACTGGCTTTGGCGCGTATAGTGCATGGTTTGCAAAGGCACTTTTGTCGCTGAAAACAAAAGTCCTATACCGGGTATAGGGATGTGTGCAAAATCCTATTAAAGTTGAAGGATTCGAGTTAATTATGAAGAATCGGATCCAACTGTTGTTTCTCCTATTCTTAAGTGTCCGGGTTTGCATCGTGGCTGCAACCTGTAATGCATGCCCCTTTCAGTGGACACCGTTTGGAACAAGTTGCTACCGGCTGTACCCGCAAGGTTTGCCGTACGACATGGCGGAGCAACAATGCCGGGATTTGTCGACGTACCGCAAGGCGGCACACCTCGTGTCGATCAACAGCCAAGAGGAGCTCGACTTCGTCGCGCGGTTCGTGAGAAACCATTACGGCAACGAATGGAAAGAGATTTGGATCGGGATGCGCCTGGACAGCACCTCCGGGACGACGGCGTGGGAAGACGGCAGCGACCCCGCGGCGTTTTCCTTCTGGCAGGGGACTACCACTGCTCCGGCCCCGTACAGTACTGGTTGCACTCTGTACACTATCTCGCATAATACTTGGAAGGCGTGGAGCTGCGAGGCAGGTGTTCCCTCAGTCTGCAAAATGGCTCAAGATTAGATTAGGAAAACACACGATGTTTCTTTTATTCAGTGATAAACAACAACTCATAAAACCTGTTGCAATAAACAAACTTAGAGGAATGAAATACGTACTTGGCATCATTGAGCCACATGGGTGCAACTGAAAAACACCAACCGACCCGATTTCATTATGGAACAAGATATAAGACGGAGGGAACTCTACTCCTTGGTGGCGGTCATTGTGTTTGTGGAATGTTGTGGTTTCTCAGAAATTCTTTTTAGGTTTTTACGGGTTCAGGGGCAAAACATTATGAGAACCATAGAAATAAAAAGGGATGCCTTTAATAAAATTTAAAAAAGTACAGGGAAACAAAACCCATTATTATTTTATGTTAACCTTGCGTTACACATAAGTGAAGCATACACATAGAAGTTAACATTTCTGTTACTGAAATGCGCAATTGACGTTTGGGCAGAAAGCAGGCCATTAATCGTTGGGTATTTTTCCTGAGTAACTGCATTATGAACTGCATTGTCAACAGTACGTGATGTAGTTGAGTAGATGCCGTTAACAAAATAGAACAGAGTTGGAGTTTGGACCAAAAAAACCGAACAACTGTTCTTGACAAACTTTCACAATGCCAGACGCTAACTGCAGGAAAGCTTCTGGAAGCAGCGGGGAAAAAAGAAGATCAGTGGCTGCTCTCACAGATCGAGGGGAAGGATCTTGTCACAACAGAAACATTGTTGTATCACACAGTCTGCTTTCCATCTAACTCTCCCTAATATAAATTCAGCTGGAAATGGGCAAAATGTTTGTTATAACAGAATTGTGTATTAAATGTAAATCGGTACGAGTTGTTGTTCACCCACTCACATGTACATTGTTAAAGACATGGACAAATTTCAGTTTTACCGTCACGAATAAACATGTATTAAAGACTAAAGCTAAAAAAAAAATCTGGTCGTGTATATATTTTTTTCATACAATTTACATTTAGATTTTTAACCCCCCCCCCAAAAAAAAAAGATTATAATACAAAAATCAAACAATAACAATAAAAAAATGACACTATCAAAAAGTTCAAATTATGGCAATAAACAAAATGAAAATTTGTATTAAGACATTAAAACACACCCTAATTCCTCTTTAATCGAATTATGTCTGTGTAGATTCCCTTTTGAGCAAGCAACTGCAATAAGCAATCTTTTCTCATTGAAAATGTACACAGCTTTCCAATCCTGGTCAATAGAGGGCGCCCGTTATACACAGGTGATTAAAATGCAAATATTTAATTAACTGGTGAACTTGCGATTGGGGATTTGGTTTTTCGTGATCCACATGATCCCAGCTAACAGACTGCAGTGATTCCACTTAGATTCAAAAGGTGCGCCAAGGAAATTGATTTCTGAGCACATTTTGCAGCATGATGCCCTGTGGTCTATACAGGGGGGGGGGGGGGGCGGAGGGGGGGCCCTTCGAGGCTGTGATTGCGAAACGCTGTGGAACCGTCCATTCTCAAAATAGGGGGGAACAATTTTCTCACTCGAAAAATAAAGAGTTTTTGGCATCCAATCTTAACATCTTGTCTTTTGTAGTTGTACAAGGTTGTTATTTACCTTAATGTTTATCATCCAATGACAAAAATTGTATTGAAAATGAAAAAAGCAGTCGAAAAAATAAAGCGTTGACGTACCGTTGATGCGCGTGGAGATTGTGCACAAATACTCAAACGACGTTAACAAATACCTCCCCTAAAAAGGGCAATAATAATCGATAAATTGTGAAAAATCGTGCTTTGACCCCACTCATTTTTTCCATGGATACGTTAAAAAAGGATGTAGCAGTGATATACTGAATTTTTAAAAAAATCTGCCTGTGACCCCCTTGCGTTTTTCGAACGAAAATGGCAGAAAATCGCCCCAAACAAAATCCGTGTAGATCGTGCCTGCGTACCTGGCTTTGCGGACGTTGCATGAATCACTAAATGTGGAGAGCGATACACGGACCAAATTTGTACGTGTTTCAACGGTGCGCTTCGCGGTAGCGATCTATACGTATTTACTGTGTGAGATGTGTGGCTCATGAGCGTGGAAGAACGAATGAGATACATTTCAACGTTGGTGGCGCACTTTCTTGGGCCCCCCTCCGCCCCCCCCCCCCCCCCCCCCCCCTGGGTCTATATTAATTACCGTGTGCCGAAGAACCGTGTGCCATGCGCGGCTGACCCAATTCTGGTGCTCTGTGGGCAGCTTGGTCAGAGTTGTGCGTTTTATTTATACACAATCATTATCGGTGATAATCTCTTTTAGCACCGGAGTTAACATTTAACAACAAAAAAAAGGATTACACAGGACCGTGCGCGAAGAGCTGTGTGTGTGTGCAAAATCAACCAGTTTTGTGACGTCACTGAAAGGTCTAGAAATACGCGAAACAAATTTAAAATTTGAATTTTTCCTGAGATCAAGATAACTGTAAAAGACAAAAAACACACCTTTGCTTTGTATTCTGTTCCCGGTTCTTTCAACGTGCGCTTAGCAACAGCCACAGGTCTGTGAATACCGCTGCCACCAGCTAAGCAGGAAAAACAAAAAGGAGATCTTAAACTTGAATTCAGATTCAGCACAAAAATTCACTTATAACCTACATTTCAAGAGACTCACTTGTAAGAGCTAGGGATTATGAAAGAAAATTTCGATAACAATTGTCTTTGGCAAAAACAAGGTTCAACAGACCAAATTTTCACGTGATCTTTTTAGTTTTTTGAATGATAATCAGCTGGTTTTTGGCTTAGCATGAAAAACCTGTAGAATTTTGGCTGGTAACCTGTTTATAATGAGCAAGACTTTTTTCGTGCTAAGCAAATTGCTCTATGAAATTGGCCCCTGGTCTGCCTGAATCTTATCAAGGGAAACTCCATCAAACGAACAATGTACTCACACTGGAGGGACCTGCAAGATGTTGCCTACATAGTGACAAAAAAAAACCAAATGGATAGTTTATTTAATCCTAACCCTCAAGGATATTTGGCTAGACACCTTGCCTTGTCAAAGTGACAACTATAATCTAAAGGTCTAACTGCTTCAGAGTTTGCGGTCACCTAAAGTAGCAGAATCCATCTCTGGCATTGTTCAATGGGGAGTAGTTCTCATAGTCTTAGACTGTGGTCGTTGATGCACTTGGGTATCTATCAAAGTGCACCAGACTTTTTATCTGATGCACTGCGCTACGTGTGGCAGGGTTAGGGTTAAAAGTAGAGTAGACCATCTGTCAATAAGGGTTTTTTTCCCCCCGTTTAATTAAAGCAGCAAAAGTGTTTAACTATTAAATCTTATGAAGTTTCAGCACAGTGAATGCTGTATATTCCCGAGAAAACAGTTAAGGCTGTTTTTTTTTATACTTGACCAGTTCGCGCCAGGATTATTTTAAATTTCCCGCCCTGTACTGGTTCCCGGCAAAGATCCACTGAAAACCACAATGAAATCCACGATATAGTACCAGCGGACTTGTAAACCAGCGAAAAGTGATGACGTACTACCCATGAAAACGCATACATGGTGGCCTTGAAGGGACTCCGCAGATCGCGAATATCGACGTCAAATTTGACGTCAATATTCACGACTTTCCAAAAAAGTGGCGAATATTGACGTCAAATTTGACGTCAATATTCGCGATCTGCGGAGTCCCTTCAGGGCCACCATATGTATGCGTTTTCATGGGTAGTACGTCACACACAAAGTATGAATTATTCATGAGTTAAGGGCTTTTGCTGAAACTGAGTTTTTCTGGGTCGTAGAACGCCGATCAATTTTGTTGTTTTTTTGCATGAAGGAACAAGATTTATTGAATACTAATGATATTAGTAATCATTATACATTTCTCGAACAAAAAACAGCAACACAGCCTTTATCATTATTCCGTTGTAGTCCATCTTTAATGTTGTATCTTCAATACTATATCCCGTAATTTCTGACACAATTTCGTTCTTTCCTCTCAAACAAATGCGAGAACAATAACTAGCAAGATGAAATCATGCACAAGAATGCATAGCGCCCCCAACGGAAGCATTAGTCTTACATATCGAGCATGCGTTATCAATCTTTTGGGTGGTTAGTGGCGCTATATATTATAGCAACCGAAAGTTTTCGGGACCTTCCGCCATTTTTACATTTGGCCGCTGTGTGGCTCACAGTACAGCGGAAGTCCAGTATTTGAGCCACATTTATAGGGGTACTAGTTCTGGTGCCCAATTTCATGGATCTACCGTCAGTAAACAAAAATTCTGCTAATTAATAGGGCCTACCTTGTTTCCCTTCAGTTGTGCAGCCAAGAGTTTCGTCCCCCAGCCAATCCCAATAACAAGAATCCCCGAGGCATTATAGTCCAGGGTGCCACCGTGGCCGATACGCAACTTCCTGGAAGGTACCCCGACCTTTCCAGTCCCGATGGGGCGATTGCCGTGCTCCTGTAGCTGTTTCTTGTGCTCTACAAGTGCAAGAAGCAAGAAATTTAACTTCTTATAAGCTTAACCAGTTCGCGCCGGGATTATTTTAACATCACCGAGCCGAGGGGCGGGATTATTTTTAACGAAACTCGATCCGAAGCGGGTTCAGGCCGATAGTGCCGGGAAGCACGACCAGCATGACCACGCATTTCCGGCCTTACTCGTGGCGTGTTTATGCGTCATCCGTTTTGAACCTGGGGAAAACTGTGCGTTTATATACGTCATCCGGCGCGAACTGGTATATAGTGCAACTCTTCAATCTAAACCTTTGGCCAGGATCTGCTTGAGTTGATTGACAGCGCCAGCAGATGTGATTCCGGTCGGTTTGAAGATCGCGAAGAGGCATATGAAGCACGATATGTGGCAGAGAAAACCCCCCCTCTTTTGTGTTGACCATTGTGTTCCCGGAATCTCAGGAATTCCTTTTAGGTTTCAAGGGGGGATGGGTTAGGTTACAATAGTGTTGAGTGCGTATAAAGTATAGGGATAAGAGGGGGGTACCCCTCTGCCACATATCGTGCTGGGTATACGAAGAGGTCGTTGAGGTCAGATATTACCAGACGCTTCATCGCAGAGAAGGGAACTCGAGCAATTGCAGAATACCCCCGCCACGCGAAAGTAAAATAAGCGGATGGATCGGAAGCAAAGAGCCGCGGAGAAGAGAGTATCACGAGAGGGCGCAGTTTTCGCTAACTGAGACAAGCACGCACGCAACGCAAATTGATAGGGGATTGCGTAAAAACCAAGCCGTCCTCTTTTTTTTCTTCCCGATCTAGGACTAAACTAAAGCATCTCCACATTCTAACTAAGAGGAAAAAATCTGGATGAGGAGAATGTGCAACTGAGCCTATTGGACCGAACAAAACAATGATCAAATTAACGAAATGGATCTTGACTGATGAAGTGCATGTAATAGCACAGAAAATATGCTCCGTCTGCTCCCCAAAATAGGAAAAAAAGAGGGGACGGCATCACCGGTAATAATCAATCACAAAAACAAAGGACCACTGTCGCAATACACAAACCAGTCATCGCGTAGCCAAAACCAGAGACAGGGTTTAAAACTCTTGCTTTCAGGGAATGTCTAACCCAATTGGCCTGCAGGCGTTTGATGTATTTGCCCGTTCACTGACTGTCATCTAGCAGAGATAATTATGTGGCTAGAACTGACCCCGAGATATGCGTGTCTCACCCCCCAAAGGGGGAAAAACGAGTTAAGAATTACGTTCTGGAGAAGCCAGTCAAATAACCACGTACTATATCTGGCATACCATAGAGAAAGGGGCATACCCACTAGATAACATAGGCTACAATTACAGATTTATCTCTGCAGACCAGTCACAAATACAATCCATATGATACTTGTCAGCAAAACCTTTTCCGCGTTTCAAATAAATAACGAAAAATACGGAGGGGTTCTCTTGAAACTTGTAAACCACAGCCCCCCCCCCCCCCCCCCCGTGAAAAAACCGTGATCCGTATGTATGATTACGCTCCTTCCCAGTAAACACTAAAAAAAACTAATAATAGTCTCACAGGAAAAAAAAACCAATCCATTATAATCCAGCGTTACACGTCCTTCAATATAATGTCCTTCCCATGGGACCGAGAATCGTTGTAATACTAAAAACGTGAGCCGCATGATGAACGCTCCTTTCCATTAACACTAAAAAACCTAATAATAGTCTCACAGGAAAAAAAAAAAATCCATTATCATAACCCAGCGTTACACGTCCTTCAATTTGTAATAATTTTAAAAAACGTGAGCCGCATGTAGGATTACGCTTCTTTCCAATAAACACAAAAGGGTATAGTGGGTTTATCTCTTGTTTAAAACTGTCAAAACGTCCATTGTGGCGTAAAGAGCCGGGATGGCTTTAGCATGTAATCTAAAAGGTCGTGGGGTGGAGGCAGGTCGGCAGTACCGTTTAAAAAAACATCCTCCAAAGCCACGAATACATGAGTAAAGTCGATCAAACGACTTCATTTACCTTTTAAAAAAATGTATCTGCAGCGACGGATAAAATATGTCCAAGTTTGCTCGGTGATTTCATTACACTTAAACATTCTCCTAAGCCACGACTACACTTTATGACCCTTTAAAAGAAATAACCTCCGAAGCCACGAATACATGATTAAATTTGATCACACGACTTTATTTTCCTTTAAAAAAACATCCTTCCTCATACGGCTGATGTATTGGATTCACTCGGAAAATTTCGAGCAAAATGAAATTGTGCTTCATTTGCATGCGCGTGTGACGTTGCATGCATAATTACGTGATGTAACAGCAACTTGACCAATGAGTTAGTGATCCCCCGAGATCGCAGCCATGTATACCCAACTCTGAACTTGCTTCGACACCCAAAATTAACTCTGAAACCTCGACACTCAAAACCAAAGACCGGCGCAGCAGCGGCGGCGCTCTATCATACGGTGCGCTCTATACGATCTTTTCTCAAAACACTGAAACATAAGCATATAAACATTTGGCTCAACTTTGGGCCCGATGTGGCATACGAGCAAAATAGATGTATCTATTATCTCCGAAGGACTGGCGGTTGAAAATCGTTATACCGAACGATCGATATGCCGAACAAAATGTATCCCATGTTGTTATAGCGTTGCACCGTATACATGCGAGATGCTACATGTAGTAACAAATTTACAAAGGCCTTTTCAAAGAGTGATATTCTAAAGAAATCAATGTACCAAAGATAATTTCAAAAACGACCTTTACACGCTAATTATCCTTTTCGAGGGGCTAATTTTCAGGCTGCATTTTCTGCTTCAAATGATGCGATATAATATTAGCCAAGTTGTTTTGTATGCAATATGCACTGCGGCAGCATGCATTAATAACGCCTCTCGTATCCGTTGCTGTCACTAAAATCATTTAATTAAATATAAATTAAATAATGTTTTTCGTTTTAGCTTGTTGAACGTATAACGTGCAGTACGATATAGACGGGAGACGGTAGTCAAGGCCTTTTTAATAGTCTGGCGTACACTTACGCAAGTCGCGTTATTAACGCGTGCTGCCAAGTGCATAGGCCAATTGCATACGAAGCATGAACTTAGCTGAAACATCGCACCATTTTGAAACATATTCTATACACTCTGAACAGAGTGTTTGAAGATTTTATACCCAGCACTATATGTGGCAGAGGGTTACCCCTACCACCCCCCCCCCCCTCCTCTAATCCCTATACTTTATACGCACTCAACACTATTGTAACCTAACCCATCCCTAAAAGGAATTCCTGAGAGGGGAGGGGAGGGGGGTTCTCTGCCACATATCGTGCTTCATATGGAAGATCTAGAAAGTTGCAGTTCCAGGTGCCTGTATAGCGACTGCACGTGTATGTGCTGATTCAGCACCTCCATGATATGAGTGCTATACAACAACAGCAGTCAAAAAGATACACTTCAGGTGCAATGAGTCGATTCATTACATGCACTCACAGGGAGCTAAAATAAACACTATAAGTAGGCTGAGCACAACGCGTGCACGCGGAGTCTGCCACGCGCGCAGAACACACAAGTTCTCGGAACTTTCATTTTTGAGGTGTTTTTAAAATAATTGTTAAAAATAGAAAATGACAATATCTTTCAATTCTTTTTAGGCAGGGTTAGAAATAATATTTCATATTGTATATCTTCAAAATAACAACAGTTTTAGAATCTGGGAAAGTATTGATTTGGTTTTAGATAAACCGTTCGTTTTTCACTTCGCTCACAACGCGAATCATTGCCGCGCGCAAACCAACGTGTGAAAAGTGCACCGCGCTGTGACTCGCGCACTGGAAAAACACCCCTTGCAAAAATGGACTTTTCTTCAAGTGTTTCACTCATCCAATCTGGTTGACCTTTCACCCCAAGGTAGCTTGTGACCCAGACTGTATCAGTACACCTTCGAAATTCTGAAACATGGCTTCCAACTGTTGTCCTGACCGCTAGAAACTCAAGTACAAAACGGCTCCACAAGTCCTGAAATATCCATCCATTGAAAATTTCGAACCTATGGTTGGATAGATTATAGTCTGCAGTTTCTTGTGATATAGTCACATTTTCGTTCCGATAAAAGAAACATTTGAAGAAATCAGCGCGAAAATTGTTTCGAGTTTTTATCCATGTCGGCTCTGCGTGACCTGCGTGACCTGTTTTAACGTTAGTAAACATGGCGTATAAAACCGCAACGTAGAAAAGAATTTGATGGCGTGTTGGACTGCTACTGAAATCGAGCTTCTTCAAAACGGAAAATGCCCAGGTAAGTTTTAGGTAATAATTGTTGTTACATAAGTCATTTAAAAGAAAAACATGTGGAAAGGTTACAAATCTTGGTAAAAATACAGCGATTTTATAAGACTTTTTAAGAGTAAAACTGGTCAAACTCAAGTGATCGGCAGATCGTGGAAGGGAGTAACGTTAATAGATATAAAAGCCGTGTTATACATTAAACTGCGTGGGACTTGAGTTTAGTTGTGTGCAATTCGAGCATGCGCAGTTGGTTGCTGGCTGTTGCGTGTGGTTTTTATTCTCCCCAATAAAACTGTTAATTTCCAATAACTTCCAAAAGTCTTACTTCTAATCAAGTTCTAATACAGTGGGTAAAATGTTTGTCATTTCCTGATTTAGCAGCCAATATGCAAGTTTCAATTCTTCCAATTTCAGATTACCGCTACGGTACAGCAATCCAGTGCCTACCTGTACCTTTGCAAGTTTTCATTGACGGAGACCATTTACAGCACCATTGACACATCAGACACAAGCTAACGACAATCATCCTCCAGTGCTGGATTGTCCTGGTCTACAACAACCCACTACCAGATGTAGTTTCAAACATCAACCGGCATGTCACCAAAGCTAAGAAGACTAGAGACTTTCAACACTTTGCCAAATAATTACTGGACTGTCAAAATCAAACCCGGCCCTACGGAATAACACCATATTAGCTAGAAAATAAGCTAGTGTTTTCTGTTGTTGTTTCAAACCAAAAATTGAATACGCATATTTAATTAGTTGTCCCAAATGTTACTATTAACCACCAGCTCGTGCCGGGAATATTTTGACCAGACCCAGGCGGGTTGAGGCCGGCATCTGATAGGTAGCACTCGCAGCTCCTGATGCAAGCCGGTCATCGACGTATATTTCCGGCCTCGATCCGAGTTGCTCTCGTGGCGTGTTTATCATCCATTTTAAATTAATTTTTAAGAAGACTTAAAATGACTCGTTTGCATATATGCATAAATATATGTGGCTAAAATGTTTCAGAGGGTTATTTCATTGAACATCAAGTACAAAGATGGACAACATTTACAATTTGTTTGTACCTAATTTAAATATGAATATATAATTAGCTAGTAATTAGCTAATTTGCATAACTAATGAGTTTTAATAAAAAACTTTACTCATCCAGTAGCTCTTCATACCATTGTACTATATTCCAAATTTCACCTCAAAAGACCTATCGCAGCTTGAGTTATCCCATTTATGCATATTAATTAGCTGGACTTAGTAATTTTTGCAGTAATTTCATGTCTGCAAATGGCAAAAATGTTGAAATTTGCATTTTTCGACAATTTTTTTAAAATTAGCATTGACATTTGGTCAATTTGTTTTTGTTTTAAATGCCTAATTGAGTGTAAACATGTCAAACAATATGCTGTATTAAACTATTTTTGCTTATCTTTTAACTCAAACAAAGGCCCCAAATCAGGAAAAATTGAATTTTTCACATTTTTAACCATTTTGAACAGGTTTTCGGACCTTATCGGAAATCTGTAAAATGCCATATCTCATGAATGCCACCACCGATTCTCACAATTCTTGCAGAAAAATAAATATTTCAGAGAGATCTCTTATGCAGAACTGAAATTAAACTTGTTTGATGTGTTTTAAAATTTTAAGTGCTCTGCCTACTATAAGTGCAACTTTTCTTTAGTGACGTTTCTCAGACTGTGTATTCCAATGCAGATTATTCTTCCTGCGTTTGTTTTTGATTGAAATAGGGGACGTATGACAAAGGGAACAATGGGGTCCCCTATTCCGCAAAGGTCCCCGATTCAGACTCGTGTGCAAATCCTATGGCGATCATCCGAAAACGTTAGAGTACAAACAAAAGAGGAAAGACGGTCGGACAATGCCCCGTCCCCTATTGACGGCATTTACCCACTTGCGTGCGTTGACATAACCGCTCCAGATTTTCGGCAATATCTCAAAATCGCTACCATCTTTTATGTGTTAAGGTATATATCTATACCTATGATTGAAACAAACAGTGGGTTGCAATTTATACCAAACGTATACGATCCCTTTATAATGAAAGATACTTTAAAAACTTGTAAAAAAACATTGAATACTGGGTTTTCCGCCCCCCTCCCTCCCTCCCTCACATAAATTGTGAAAACATTATTTATGTATGAATTTGTTATAAAAAGATTTATTATGGCAGTCTAGTATAATTGTTCAGAAAAAGTGAGTTTTATATAAAATAACCGGACGGCGATCGCGAAAAAAACCATAACAATGACTGCCACTGCAGACGCGAGTTAAGATTAAACGCCATTTTTTTTTCTTTTTCTCGGCATCCATGATTGTAAAACTTCCAACAGGTCAGTTACGATATTTACTATGATATGATAATTCAAGCAATTACCAATGGTGTATCTTACCTTTAATCACAATAAAAGAGAAACACACCCGTGAAAAATGAGGGTGAGAGACACGTTCTGAAGGACCGAGGGCCCTCACAGGCTGCGCTTCCGTACATAATGCCCGGCCTTGGGTATGGTACGAGCTACGGGGATCTGGGGGCCAATTTAATTTAAAACTGCTCAAGCACAAGTAACTTGCTTAGTAACTCCATGTGATGTATATAATTTGTGATTGGTATTTATAGCTGTTGTTATGATCGCATGGAATTTTGGCTTCCAACTTGATTACCGAGTAAGGGTTTTCGTGCTTAAGCAAAATGTTGTGAAATTGGCCCCAGGTGTCACTCATTGGTGGCAATGCACATCGCTTAATAAGCCATTTGCGCGTGACCCCGAGTTAAATTTGAATAACATCTGGTACACTGACTTGCTCACACAGCTTGGCACAGTTTAACTTTAAATTCTCCAGACCAAAGACGCTGTTGCTATATCACGTGATTCGGGGCAAGCCTTACGCGTCATACGCTAGCAACCCCCAGCTCTGGAATGGTCTGGTGTCTTTTTGCCATTCTCACCCATTGTAAACAATGTATTGGTGCCGAGCGTCTCTTACGTAACTATGCAAAAGCTTGCCCGAATCACGTGATATAGCAACAGTGTCTTTGGTCGGGAGAATTTAAAGTTAAACTGTGCCAAGCTATGTGAACAAGTCAGTGTACCAGATATTATTTAAATTTAATTCGGGGTCACGCGCAAATGGCTTATTAAGCGATAATTAGTAGAGTGACTGGTCACGTGAGAAGGTTTAACCAATAAATGGGTCCGACTTTCACAGGATTGTCATATCACACCGGCACGGATCCACACCAGCAACACCCATGCATGCATTCAGTTATTACACGTGTGCCCGCCACAACAAACCTGTCAACTTTTTCAAAGAACTCCGGTCTTAAAATGAGATATTTTAGTACCGACGACTAGCGTACATTTTACTGAACTGGCTTTGGCGCGTATAGTGGTTTGCAAAGGCACTTTTGTCGCTGAAAACAAAAGTCCTATACCGTGTATAGGGATGTGTGCAAAATCCTATTAAAGTTGAAGGATTCGAGTTAATTATGAAGAATCGGATCCAACTGTTGTTTCTCCTATTCTTAAGTGTCCGGGTTTGCATCGTGGCTGCAACCTGTAATCCATGCCCCTTTCAGTGGACACCGTTTGGAACAAGTTGCTACCGGCTGTACCCGGAAGGTTTGCCGTACGACATGGCGGAGCAACATTGCCGAGATTTGTCGACGCGGTACCGCAAGGCGGCACACCTCGTGTCGATCAACAGCCAAGAGGAGAACGACTTCGTCGCGCGGTTCGTGAGAAACCATTACGGCAACGGCGTATGGATAGAGATTTGGCTCGGGATGCGCCTGGGCGGCACCTCCGGGACGACGGCGTGGGAAGACGGCAGCGACCCTGCGGCGTTTTCCTTCTGGAAGGGGACTACCACTGCTCCGGCCCCGGGCTGGGGTTGCAGTCGGTACACTATCTCGCATAATACTTGGAAGTCGTGGACGTGTGATGAAAACGTACCCTCAGTCTGCAAAATGGCTCAAGATTAGATTTGGAAAACACACGATGTTTCTTTTTATTCAGTGATAAACAACAACTCATAAAACCCGTTGCAATAAACAAACTTAGAGAAATGAAATACGCACTTGGCATCATTGAGCCATATGGGTGCAACTGAAAAACACCAACCGACCCGATTTCATTATGGAACAAGATATAAGACGGAGGGAACTCTACTCCTTTGTGGCGGTCATTGTGTTTGTGGAATGTTGTGGTTTCTCATAAATTCGTTTTAGGTTTTTACGGGTTCAGGGGCAAAACATTATGAGAACCATAGAAATAAAAAGGGATGCCTTTAATAAAAATTAAAAAAAAGTACAGGGGAAAAAAACACATTATTTTTTTTATGTTAACCTTGCGTTACACATAAGTGAAGCATACACATAGAAGTTAACATTTCTGTTACTGAAATGCGCAATTGACGTTTGGGCAGAAAGCAGGCCATTAATCTTTGGGTATTTTCCCTGAGTAACTGCATTATGAACGACAGCAGCTCACCACAAATACATGTACGTATTATTTTTTATGCTCAGCGAGGTTGGGCATAATACATGTAGTGTTAAATTTTACATTTTATGATTGAACAAACTTAAAGGTAAGATACACCATTTGCAGATATCAAAAATATTTACTACCAAATTATTAGGAAATATCTTACTCATTTGAAAGTAAATGTTGATTCTAGGCATCTAGCAGAATTATTGCGCTAGATATCCTGTAATTATTCCCGAAAAGTGTAATTTTATAATGAAAAATTCGCGATCGCTGGACGGTGATCGAGAAAAAAAGAAGATAACATAAGAATAACTGCTCGACGCTGAGTTGAAAAAACCCGCTGTTTTTCGTGCTTTTCTCGGCATCAATGATTGTGAAACTTCGGATAGCTCAGTTAAACGATCTTTACTATAAAATACAACCCCCAAATATACTCATTCATGATAATTCAAGCAATGACCAATGGTGAATCCTACCTTTAACGTTGATTAAATTTACTAACTTTCACATTCAAATTCGTCTGATAAAAAAAACCAATCGCACGCTTTTACCAAACCAATTTAATCACTTACCATTCAATTTCAAATACTGGTCACTCTTTTTAAACATTGTCTCAGTAATTTTTGTCATTATACAAACCAAATTCTTCTAAGCTGTTGCCGAAAGATAGCATTCAGAGATCAAATTCCTCTTTAAATATTATGTTAAACAAATTAGTCTAATGTGTGCTTTAATGAGAGCCATTAACTTAGCTGCATTGCATACAATTCTGCAATATGTATTTAACCAGTTGCTTGTTATAGATAGTGAAACTACTTTTAAATTTCTTCAATAATTGGTTTTTATTTATTTACGCACCTTTAAACACCTTGCACTTCAATACCATAATCAAGCAAGGTTAATGATTTCACAGAAAATGTGAACAAAAATAAATTGTTAATGTCTCACAAATTATCTTGGAGAATACTGTAGTTGTGCATGCATACAATTTTTGTTTTGTTTAAGCACGTCTTTTGGTTAAGGTAAATTATTTTCTTGCGGATCATTTCTTGTGTCCTTTCTGGGACTGCTTAGCACGTCTCTTCCCCTTGGGAGCAAGATTTTTCCACAGATTGTGAGATTTGGCTTTCGTTCTGCAAACAAAAAAGTAAAAAAACTAAATTAAAAATGCATAATTGGCAACAAAAGTTTGTTAAAACTCTCAATATCCATCTGCTTTTGAAGCACCCCCCCCCCCCCCCCCAACCAAAAAAACCCACAACAGATGAAGGGCAAAAATAGAAAAAAAGGGCGCAGAAGTCACCTCCGCATCTCCCAATGTAATAAAAAATCATTCAAAGTGATCCAGATTCCTGATCTGGATCCAGATCAATCTGAAAATTTAACGGAATCATCCTTGACTTGTAAGCTATCTACCCACTAAGTTTTGTTAACCAGTTCGCGCCTGGATTATTTTAACATTCCTAAAATGAGGCGCGGGATTATTTTTAACGAAACTCGATCTGAGGCAAGCTCAGGCCAATGGTATCGAGAAGCACAACCACGCATTTCCGGCCTTGCTCACTGCCGACAGACATTTTCGGCCTCGCTCATGACGTGTTTATGCGTCATCCGTTTTGAAACTCGGGAAAAAGTTTGTGTGTATATATACGTCCTCCGGCACGAAATGGTTAAAATCTCTCTAGCATTTTTGGAAATTAAAGGAGCCACAAAAACAGGTTTTTGTTTTTGTTACTGACCTTCGATTGAGCTGCTGTCGATCGAGAGGTACATAGGCATAGGGATCCTGCTTATTCTTCCTCTTGACGTCACCCTTTGCTTTCTGCCAAAATGAAAATCCCAACAGCGAAGGTTTTTACAACTAATATTATCTTCAAGCAAACCTGAAGCCTCGATCCTGATTGGTCGATCCATGGCAACGTGCAGTGTGATATATCACTAAATTGCACGGCCGTTATTTCAATCTAGGTTCTAACCGTTATAACTCCACAAATTGTGCAATTCGCAGCTCTGCACAATTCCTGGGCACAGTCCGTTGGCAATTCAAAAGCTGCGCGTTTGCGTCCCACTTGTGGGCCGTCACACTCTGCGAACTGTTATTGAAGCGCGCGCATGTGGTACATTATACAATTGTTGATTGCTATGATGTGGGATATGGCGTTTTAAACACCTGAGACAGACGCGGTTCTACGGGGGTAGCACCCCCCACTCCCACCAAACCTTTGTCTAGCAATAAAAAGTACATTTTTGAAAAAAAAGTATACTGGATCTGCGAAAGTTAGAAGTTGACTTCACGTGCGAAGAGTCTATCCCCCTAAAATATAGGCTCTAGAACCACGCCTGACCAGAGGGACGCATATAACTAAAAAATGAACTCGCAAACTTTGTCTGCTCGTTTGCTGCTCCACTACAGGGCCCAATTTCACCGCGCTGCTAAGCCTCCGTCTGTTTCATGGAGACCGTAACCAGTAAGCACAGCAAAAGGCACGCTTAACGAAAATTTGCTTAAATCAGTGACGTAACAGTAGAATCTCTATGCGCGCGCAAACGTTAGCACAAAAAAGCTGTGAAATAGCAATTAGCAGAAATTATTTCTGCTAAAGTTAGCACAACTTTTCCGCTAACTGTTAAGCAGCGCCGTGAAATTGGGCCCAGTTTACTATCGTTTATAGTGTGCAATACAAAAAATATATAACAAAAATGATTAAGGGTGTAGTACCCATCCTAACAGATTCCTACAAAACATGCCGCTGAATTGTGATGGTACCGGTAGGCCTTTCAGGTGATTTTGAAATATATTACACAGAGCTTCAAAACAGAGATGAGGCAAAAGAGCATGTCTTCATCTTTTAAAAAAGGTATTTTCTTTCAAAATTGCCAAAGTGGTTCTCAAGATACATCAATTTAATTTAAGCAAATTAGGAGAACAATTTTATGTTGACCTTTGACCATTTCCTATGTTTTTCTTTATACAGACAACGGCACCAAGAAAGTGCAAACATAAGAGCATTTTTCTGTCATGAATCATTAAATAATTATTTGTTATTATTCAAATGGTGTACATATATTATGTATGCACCTTGTTTATCATTTACTACAATTTCAAATAAAAAAAAAAAAAGTTTAATTACTAACTTGCATTATTAATTACCGTGTGCTGAGAACCGTGTGTGGCCGACCCAAGTCTAGCGCTCTGTGAACAGCTTGGTCAGAGTAATGCGTTTTATTTATACACATTATCGGTGATAATCTCTTTAGATAGCCTTTATTATGGGTGGAATTTGTTGTGGTATTGGAAAGTAGGGCACCGGAGTTAACATTTAACAACAAAATAAGAATTACACAGGACCGTGCGCGAAGAGCTGTGTGTGTGCAAAATCAACCAGTTTTGTGACGTCACTGAAAGGTCTAGAAATACGCAAAACAAATTAAAAATTTGAATTTTATTGAGATCAAGATAGATGTAAAAGAAAAAACACACCTTTGCTTTGTATTCTGTTCCCGGTTCTTTCAAAGTGCGCTTAGCAACAGCCACAGGTCTGTGGATACCACTGCCACCAGCTAAGCAGGAAAAGGAAAAAGGAGATCTTAAATTTGAATTCAGATTCAGCACAAAAATTCACTTATAACCTACATTTCAAGAGACTCACTTGTAAGAGCTAGGGATTATGAAAGAAAACTTTGATAACAATAGTCGTGAATGTCTCATAGAGGTATATTAAAGGGATCGTATACGTTTGGTAATTACTCCAACAATTAATGGTAAAAAAAAACCTTACTTGGTAAGAAGTACAGCAGCTTTGGATAGTATAATGCATTTTTAGAAACTTGTCACTTCGAAGTACTGCGGTTATGGAAAAAGATATCACTTTTTATCCCCAAAATTTCGAATCTGAGAAGCGTTACTGCAGTGACGTTTCTCAGATTGTGTATTCCTGATTATTCTTCCTGCGTGGACATAACCGCTCCAGATTTTTGGCAATATCTCAAAATCACTACCACCTTTTGAAATGAATTTTTTTCAGGTTAGTTTTATGGTATATATCTATAACTATATAGGATTGAAACAAACAGTGGGTTCCAATTACCAAACGTATACGATCCCTTTAATACAGCTGAACGGATTGTCCCTACAACACTTTTCAAAACCCTTTACCTTAGAAGTCTCCCCCTCCTCATCGGTCTTGCAAAAATGAGGTTAGCCCAATGTTAACAAATCTCGTAAATGACGGGAGGCAATTACTAGCAGCCAAATATCTTGTTGATAATTTCACAGAAATCTCTCAAAGGACCGTGTATTGCTCAGGGGCCAATTTCATAGAGCTGCTAAGCACAAACATTTGCTTAGCATGACAATTTGTCCTTGGCAAAAACAAGACTACAGACCAAATTTTCACGTGATCTTTATTGTTTTGGATTGATAATCAGCTGTTTTTTTGTTTAGCATGAAAAACACATAGAGTTGTGGCTGTTAACCTGTTTTTAATGAGCAAGACTTTTTTGTGCTAAGCAAATTGTTGTGCTTAGCAGCTCTATGAAATTGGCCCCAGGGTCATACCTTGGTATTTGTTGGGCGTTTCGTCCTCATCGTCGCTTACACTGAAGTTCTCAATCTTTCTCTTTCGACCAGTCTACAGAACAAAAAAAGAAAAAAAAAATCCCAAAAACATGATAACGTGATAAAAGGAACATTAAAACAGACCGATTTCACACTGATGTGATATCACACGGGACACGTGATCGTACTAGACCAATTAAAACACAGTATCCAAGACGGAGGTATAACATTTTGGCTTTTGCAATTGATGCCCGACCGACCCATAAATAAAACCAGTGTTTGTTATAATCCAGTACGAACCTTTCTTGCTGCCAGTTCTTCATCCATCAGCTCCTCCAAGTCATCCATCGTCTCCTCCCCATCGTCATTGTTCCCTCCCTTCTTCTTATTCTTCTTCCCGGCTTTGGGTATCTGCCGTCCTTCCTTCCCCTCGCTCTCCTCATTCTCAGGCTCGGCGATGATCAGACGGCCGTCTGGCATTGTCTTAAAGTTGTGCTTGACGCCGGTGGAGAGCCTGGTAGATTTGTTGTCGGGCTTGGTGGCTAGTTTTTCAACAACAAAAAATTGGTGGAAAATTAGGGAGGAGGAGACTAGAACAAAGTTGGTTCTAGAACGGCGAGTCTCGCCTACTTTCGCGATTACCCTATTTTACAACTTGACCGCAAATGACCTTTGACCTCAGTATGCGACCTTGACTATCACCATCACATGCAAGTTTCCATATTGCATCCATGACCCAAGTCTGATTGCAAATTTGAACCTCAAGTTTTTAAAGACAAATTTGTACAATTCCAACCTATTTTACAACTTGACCTCAAATTACCTTTGACCTCAAATTACCTTTGACCTTAAATTACCTTTGACCTCGAATTACCTTTGACCTCGAATTACCTTTGACCTCGTTACTTGACCGTTAACAGGGCCATTATATAAGTAAGGTTACAATATTGCATGCATGACCCAAGTTAAATTGCAATTGGACTTTAACATTGCATACAAGACTAATTTTTCGTAACCAAAATTAACCGTAATCGTAACCAAAATGACACATACATACGGGACTAGACTATGTACAAAAATAGTGATCGCAGTCAATTTCTAAACTTCGTTCATGCGAGACAAAAAAGTACAGTACAATAAGCCAATTTGATGTTTCGCTCCTGCATGCGCCAACTACATGTAGACTAAACAATGCATTTTTAATGATAAACAAAACACGTCATGCATGCTGTTTAGCATTACGTTGGTTTGTTATCCAAAATTCTGTCTCCGAATTCATTGCTCACACGAAACATTAAATTGGCTTATTGTTGTATTGTGTAATGTAGTAGGGCCAATAAGACTCTGTTCAGATGAGACCTTGAACAGATCACTTTAATACTTGTTAATGCTTTTTCAGGCCTTAAATTGAGAAAAATCAATTTAGGACTTTTTAAGACCCACAGACTTTAAACGCAGCACCATGAAACAGGTCCTGGGTTATTTTTTTATAAAGTTAAGACAATTTATCGGCACGCAATGAACATAAAAGACGCTTGCCTTTCTGAAATAATGTGTCAACATTTACAAAGGCAGTTTCGGGTAATAAAATCGATAAATTGGAGCCGGGTACCCGCAATCAGCGGTCGGGTTACGGGTACCCGGGTACCCGGCACGGCCTTAGTTAAGACAAGCACTCACCCAGCACCCGTTTGGAGACGCTGGGATCCAGGAAATCTAGAGGCGTGTCTTCTTGCTGTCCTTCCCTCAGCCAGGCCGCCCCTTGCTTGCCGGCTTGCTGCTTCTTGGTTTTTCGACCTCTGACCTTTTGACCTTTGCCCTTGGCCTTCTCATCCTCCTCGTCCGTCTCGGACTCGGAGTCCTGCAGTAGCTCGTCAATACTGTGCAACCGAGTGAATTACCAATGAATAAATGCCATTGAAAGTACCGGTACATGCAGTATACACCATTTGCTTTTGCTGTAATTTTCGAAAACGGATGGTTTAAAGGGGGTTCATAGTTAGGGGGACCTGTTAACAGTTTTGTGTTCATAGAAGCTGAAAGAAAAACAAGAAAAAATGTTTGTTCTTGCAGTCTGGTTCCTTGACTTCCTTTAGGCGAATTCAATAACCTAAAAATGATTCTGAAGGCAAAGTTCAGGAATGAAAATTAGATTTTTTTTTTTAAAGTGTAAGGTTCTCACGTCTCTGTTTTGGATTTACTAGGCACCAGGGCTGGAGCTTCGTCCACCCCATCCTCCTCTTCGTCTGATGCCGGCCTCTCCTTCATAGACTTGTGGCGCTTGGTCCTCTCCTGCTTCTTCTTGATGTTGTGCACCATCTTCTTGTGGTCTTCCGGAACCAGCTTGTAGATCATCTCAAATCTGATTTCAGTTAACCAAATTAAACATTTTTAGAACACTATACAAATATAAACACAGGATCTCTTCGATTCCCGAAGCTTCGTCTTCGCCCCCCTGTGTTGTTTCACAGTGTGCTTCGTGCAAAGTGAGTTTCTTTTTTTAATCAGTTACTACTATTTTTAATCCAGGGCGAGAGTTTCAAACCGGGTTGAAACATCTCAACCCTGGTCTGGAGCAGGGTCGAGTTCAACCCGGGTTGAAATCAAATCAACGGAGGGTTGGCGCAGAGTTTCAGGTTTCAAGCGTACACTCTGATATAGCACTGCACGTTTTCAACCCTGCATCAACCCCGCACCCAACCCCGAGCTCAACCCCGCGCCCAACCCCGCGCCCACTCCGGGGGTTTTCTAGTGTGAAAAGGGATACATACTCTGTCAATTTATTGTGACAGCAATCTTTGGTTTCCAGGAAGAAAAATGAACACTTGTTTGTTATTAGTAGTGTCTAAATGTAATGTGATCTGGGAAAACCCTTCACTTTGTCATTTTGGTGATATATGCATCAAATAAACAAGGACACTATACTGTTTTATTCACAATTGTAGGTTTTCTATATTATGCTCTTAGGGAATTATAAAAACCTGTTATGACCTTATTGAGAAAGTAAGCCTATTGAGGATTTTTTTTATACAAATTTTGCTATATAAAGGCTTTTCCCTGGATCACATCACAAATTATACTCTCTCTTTAGAATTGCATTCGAATGTGCATGTGTGTGTGTGTAACAAGTGTTTTTTTCAGTTAATCGTCTTGGCAACAATGGTCTGCTTCGCACGTTGTCGGAATAGTAATGTTCGGTGAATCTGATTCACTGTCTGAAGTCAACGGTGCCCTCAGTAGGAGGCGACAAAGAAAAAATGGTTTCCTGTCCTAGCAACCAGTGGCAGACCAGTATATGACTGGGATGTGCGCATCAAATTTATTCAATAAATCCCTCAGCTGTGATCTGGGAAAAAGACAGTGTTCATAACATCTGTTATCATATTCAAATAGTAAAAATATGGCACATCCCTAAATTCATTGACAGGTGTTCTCAATTTTATAATTATTCCAAAGTATGTATTCAACAATTATTTAGAGGCAAAAATATATTACACTATGCACAAAACAGGACCAGGCTATAGACAAATATAAACTTGGGAGCTTACTTTTATTTTGGCAATTTTTTTTTTTTTTCAAATTTGTCTGTAGTAAAAATATATAATTTAATTGGTAGAATTGTACGACAAAAAAAACAAGGAGTAAATTCTGCCCTCCAGATAGTGACACATTTTTGGAGGATTACATCACCGAGCCGAGGCGCGAGATTAATTTTAACGAAACTCGATCCGAGGCTGGTTCATTTCGATGGTACCCGAGCAGCACACCCACGCATTTCCGGCCTTATTCGCTGCTGACAGACATTTCCGGCCTTGCTCGTGACGTGTTTATGCGTCATTCATTTTGAATCTCAAGGAAAATTGTGCATGTATATACGTCCTCCGGCGCGAACTTGGTAATTAATCAAGCTTGCAAGCCCATGTTTGTGTTAATAAAAATATCTTTAAACTTTTTGTTATATATAAAACAAATCCCGTTGTGTATTCTCTTGTAGTTAAAAAACAATATTAGAATTCCCTTTTACTATGCCATAAAGGATTTAGTGTGATTTTGTTCCCAACAACTCACCCAAATTTCCGGATAAATCTGGTGTAGATGGAGCGAATTGGAACACGCAAGTTTCTTCTGTTGGTGTTACTCATTTTGCCAATGTTCGTGAGCTGTTCAATTTGGAAAAAAAAAAAATATTAAAAATGGAATGCTTAATCCTGTTTACAAAATTGTTAAAAAAAATTGTACAAATGTTTTACTTGTTTCGACTTTTTGACCGAAAGATATATTTATGAATGGGAATACAAATATGGTTGGCCAGTATCAGGCCCATGAGCCGGTTTTGAAAAAAAACTGGTTTAAAACCAGCAAACCACATTTTTATTTCCCGACTATACACCATTTGTAAACAACAAAAACTAAACTACACATGCCCCTCCTGGGCCCAATTTCATAGAGCTGCTAAGCAAACAAAATTGCTTAGCACAAAAAGTCTTGCTCATTAAAAACAGGTTACTAGCCAAAATTATACATGTTTTTCGTGCTAAGCAAGAAAACAGCTGATTATCAATCCAGAACAATAAAGATCAGGTACAAATTTGGTCTGTAACCTTGTTTTTGCCAAGGACATGTTGTCATGCTAAGCAAATTGTTGTGCTTAGCAGCTCTATGAAATTGGCCCCTGGTTGTACCACTAAGAATATCACTTGAATATTCACATTGATATTTTGACATTTTTTTTTTTTTTTTCTTTCTAATTCGCATAATGGATATCCTAGAAATGTGCGAGGTCTATTTAATACAGACACTGACAATAGAGACCAAGCAAAGAACAGTATCTACCGGCAATGATATGATAATGATGCTGATGATAATGGCATCAATAATGGAGGATAGGATAATTAATGTGATGAAAATTTAATAGATGGAAATCAAACCTAACGACTGTGACTGTTCTGCTTTTGGAAAATACAATTGTTTAATACACCAAGTAGATCCGATAATGACTCTTAACGGTAATTGCCAAGCTGAAAACACTAATGAAAATAGGATGGACATGTCATAAAAGCACAACATAATGATAGAGTAGAGATATATATTTTTTTTTTTTTAAGCTTGCCTATTCTCTAACCATGCCAGGCACAGTGCAGTGCATCGAGTAAAAAAAAAAGGTCTGGTGCACTTTGGGCGCTTCCAGCACTTGGTGTTCCCTTAAAACTCACCAACTGTTCGACGTACTGAACCAATGTCACATCTTCTAAGATGGTAACGAGGACCTTGACGAAGCCCAGGGTAGGGCCGAGGACTTCCCTGGCCCTGGACTGCAAGAGAGTGCAGATTCCCTCCACCATTTGGCCCAAGAAGGCTCCCTGAACAACATCTGGGGGAAAATATCGTTGATGTCAGGAACCAATTCCAGATTATGGAATCGAGTACCCGTACTAGCCAACTTTACAAACTACATACAGTAGTAGCTTTTCAGTAGTAACAGTTCTACTTAAAGGTAGGATACACCATTGGTAATTGCTTGAATTTTCATGAATGGGTAGATTTGGGGGGTTGTATTTTATAGTAAATATCGTTTAACTGACCTATCTGAAGTTTTACAATCATGGATGGCGAGAAAAGCACGAAAAACAGCGTTTGTTTTCAACCGGCGTCAAGCAGTTATTCTTATGTTATTTCTGGTTTTTTCGCGATCGCCATCCGGCGATCGCAAATTTTTCTTTATAAAATTTAATTTTTCAGAATAATTACAGGATAACTAGCGCACTCATTTTGCTGGATGCCTAGAATCATTATTTACTTTCAGATGAGTAAGATATTTCTTAAAAATTCGGTAGTCAATTTGTTCGATATCTGCAAATGGTGTATCCTACCTTTAATTCTTAATTACTGTACATTTCTTGATTGTTGTGAATAAATTATCTTTGTTGTCCATTGTACGGACAATCCAGTTGTCAAGGTAACTTTGTTATAAATACAAAATTAAAAATAAATTAAAAAGCGAATGCAAATTTTAAAATGCCATGTAATCAGAAACAGAACAAATCTTTTGGCCTATAAACACACAAGAGAAATGTTTGATGATAAGTCATGATGATATGTACCAGTACCATACCTCCCAAGGGTGTGTAGAAAAAACCATGGAGGAATAACCAATCATATTGAAATTGGAGGATTTGGGACTGTTTAGTTTTTAAAGGTAGGATACACCATTTGCAGATATCGAAAATATTTACTCCCGAATTATTAAGAAATGTCTTACTCATTTGAAATCCAGCAAAATAATTGCGCTAAATATCCTGTAATTATTCCGAAAAATTGAATTTTATAAAGAAAAATTTGCGATTGCCGTCCGGCGAATAACATAAGAATAACTGATCGACGCCGGTTGAAAACAAACGCTGTTTTTCGTGCTTTACTCAGCATCAATGGCTCCAAAACTTCGGACAGCTTAGTTAAACGGTATTTTTGACCGACTCTACAAAAAGGGGTCTTAAGTCGCGCTGTGCACTATCATGTAATGACCCGCTCAACGTTGAAAGGGTAAACATTTCATCAAAATGTGTTTTTTATTTGTTGTCATGAATAAATCTTTAATACCTACAGTTTAAGGTTTCATTAAAAGAAATGTTGATTTCGATGAATAAATTGAAAAAAACAACAATTTTGTGCGCATAGTTCTGTTGTAGTACAACAGAGCCGGCTATTTCAAAGCCTTTTTTTTTTTCAGTTGTGTAATTTGAACTCCGAAAAAGTAATCAATATGTAAACACGTCCGTGTCTCCAAAATTGGAGGGGCTATGGATCTCTATTATATACTAAATGAAAGCTTACGTTGTGGGCTTTCCTGCCATGTATATAATGTATACATTGCCATGTACCTTTTCGTAGAGCCGGTCACATTTACTATAAAATACAACCCCCCAAAACTAACCATTCATTATAATTTAAGCAATTACCAATGGTGTATCCTACCTTTAAAGTCTTTAATTTTGTTTATAAGATCATTGCACTCAAAATACCCCATAAAATGATTTGTGAAGTTAGTTGCATTGAACTTGAGCTCCCCCCCCCCACCCTCCCCCCCCCCCCACCCTCCCCCCCCCCACCCTCCCCCCCCCCCCCCACCCTCCCCCCCCCCCCCTCCCCCCCCCCCCCACCCTCCCCCCCCCCCCACCACCCTCCCCCCCCCCCACCCTCCCCCCTTCTATTTACACCAATACCAGGCAGAAAAAACGAATCTGATCAGAAAAATGAACTCTGATCTCTCTAAATGATCATGAGCAGGTTGTTAATATAACAGGCTGCATAATCTCGGGCAGGGTATGAAGTCCTGATTGGAATGATAAGGAAACACTGTGGGGAAATATGTAGTGTACAGCCATGGAGCTAAACTGTGGTGCAACTAATAATATCACCTTCAAATTCTTGGTTCATGCTGGCAATATAGGAGTTTATCATCAACACATGTGTTGATTGTGATTACCCAAAATGTCCAAACTATAAAGTTACACACACTCCTTTATATGCACATGTACATGTGCATATAAAGGTTTTCCAACTGTAGTCATGCTCCAGTGGAGCCAATAGTATATTTATGTACATGGCCAGGTGGTTTTTGCTTTGTAAGTATCCTGACAAAAGCAAAACAGTCAGGAGAGAATGCAATGAAAGAGAGAGAGACTGTATAGTATACATTATTTGGTTGACAATGGCTTAAGTTAAAGGTAGGTGGCAGTTCCTTGCTTTGAACAGTACAGTAGTTGCTGAATTGGATTTGTGATGTTGTAAACCTGGGACTTTGATTTTGGTGGTGAGTTCTTCTTTTTCAACTGTTTTAAAACTTATAATTGTTGGCCTCAAACTAGTTCGAGTATTATAATGTTCATGCTGAACTGAAGAAAAGCTTGTTGATGAAAGGTTCTAGGACAAATTGTTGCTATTTTAAGACTACAATAGCTGTCACGACCAAACCCAGAGTCGATCGTGATCACAGAGTCGTGATCACTCTTTACTAATGCGCAACTGCGACTCGGCACAATATTCATAATTGTTCAATTTTGATGAATGTTTCCCCAATTATTAATAGTGATGTAAAAAACTGACAATTTTGATTCAACAATGTTTTGTTTTGTGTGCATCGTTCTGTTGTAGTACAACAGAGCCGGCTATTTCAAAGCCTTTTTTCTCAGTTGTGTAATTTGAACTCCGAAAAAAGTAATCAATATGTAAACACGTCGTGTCTCCAAAATGGGAAGGGTTATGGATCTCTATTATATACTAAATGAAAGCTTACGTTGTGGGCTTTCTAACCATGTATATAACTCAATTTCATTTTTTCGCGACATAAGACACCTTTTTGTAGAGCCGGTCACATATATAGCTGATATATAGTCTGTGTGCAAATTTGCAAATGAAGGCCATGGACCTCCCCGAGGGGGAACATGAACCCCCTTACCACAATATTGAAAATGTTAAATGCCCATTTGTTTACCTATTTTAAAAAAAAACCAGATATATTTATTTCTGAAACAAATCAGCTATTTAATTAATCAAAACAGAAACCAAAATGACAATAATTTTCTCCTCAACTCGGACTCCCACTTTTCTGACTGGTACAAACTACAATGAAAATCATGAATGCATCTCTGAATTACGGCCTAGAACTGAACAGTTTCCAGCAGGAAATAGACTTTTTAAAGGTCAACCTGCCAACATAAACAGGTACACATGTACATCATGCCCCAAGTAACCTGGCCAGATCCACAAAGCAAACAAGATTTGGAGAGAAAAAGTCCTAAATTACACTCCATTATACTCCATCAAGAGCAGCTGCAATTAATAATGTTTTTTTATTTTGTTATGTTTTTTAAAGCAGTTCATTTCTAATGCCATTTTAGTTTCTTTTCTTGCCCCAACCTTTCCCAGCTGATAGCTTTTGAGGATAATTGTGGCATACATTACAGACTACAAAATAGATGCCTGTATATTTTTTTTAGAACCTGTCTTGGTGACGGTAGTAATATAGAACAGTTTTTACACCTCACCCACAAATTCTGTGTCGTGATTGGCCAAGACAGAGTCACATGGCATTACCTATTTTCTTCTACAACCATCTGTGGATGGTCCCCAGAGAGCCCCAAAAGTCCCAAGTTAAACCAACTTTTTTAACTAAGTGCCAAAGTGTTTTATCTGATGTGCTGAACAACCCTGTGCAAATCGAATGGAAAAAAATCACTGAAATAAGAACAAATCTGGCCTTAGAAAAAATAAATTAGTCTGCTTCAAGCAGTGATGTGGAAGCAGCCTATTACACAAGTTGAAACAATTCTGGAGAACCAGTACATGTACAGTGTATCTTCCCACTTTTGTTTTATGAGGTCACAGGGTATCAGGAACTCTACACTAACAGCTTCCTGTGAATGAAGGATTTATTGACGAAAAGGGGCCTAAAGGTCAAATGAAGTATAGAAACTTTGCCAAAAAAGAAATGTGGATTCTACTAAAGTACAATAGTTATCTCAAGGCCAATTTACACACTGCAAATAAACGAGACAGAAAACAAAACAAATATGGCGGAAAAAATGTAGAATGCCAGTGATTTTCTCTTTTATTTGTGATAAAACTAACTTTCTAGCAGCAAAAGTGCTAAAGAATATAAAGAAACGTGCTTGACAAACAACCTGATGAAGTTTTTAGTTTGTGAAATAATGCTGCATTTTTCAAGAAAACAATATTCTCAGGTTTTAATTTCAATTTTAAGTAATAGTTAGTCTTAAAGCAAATGAAATATAAAGCAAATGAAATTTGAAGTGCCGACTTTTAAAGTTTTTTTTAACTATTAACTCCCTTTTCCCCCCACATGTGAGTGAGTGAGTGAGTGAGTGAGTGAGTTTTGGGTTTAACGCCGTACCGGCATCAGTGGCCATATTCACGGCAGGAATGTGTACAAATATAAGACAATAGTTAGTAATAAAAAAAACAATCAAGTGAACTGTGGAGAATATAAGAACTTGGAGTCAGAAGGAACAATTATCCCACAGGAAAAGAATGAGAACGATTCAAAAGAATGAAAAACCATTGTATAGAAGTATAACGATAGACTGATTCTAGGCAGTTTTCCAGGAGAATCCCGTGGAAGGCGGGCCACGGAGGATTCCCCAGACACACGGCACCCTGTCAAAATTTGTCCCGCAAGGCCGGCCGTTTCCCTTGCAGTTTAAGGGCCCGGGCCCCGCCGGTATTTCCCCCCCACATGTGAAGAGCAGTGTAGTAAATTTGATAACAATTTCCTTAGCAAATGGGTATCGGGTGTTGAACAGATACAGTCTACTTTGATTCTCGCATTCATATATGATCCAATATGATCCAACGACCATAGCAGTATTAACAGTAGTGCCAGTAGTGCCCACAAGTTTACGCATTCACATATTATAAATACATAGCAGCGTAATCACCCAACATGCATAATGAATGCAATTATTGATGTCTTTTTTGTTTAATGTATTCCTGAAGGCAACATTGAGAGACAATTAAGTTCAATGGTAAATCAATTACGTGGCACAAAGTGCCAGGAGTGGTGCGACAGGGAAAAAAACCGGAAACCTGCAGAATAGTGCCTAGTAGTAGTAGGCCTAGACAAATTCCTTATTATCTTTCCATTAGATTCTGTAGTATAGTCTTCCTTGATATTTGAAAACCTTTTTGTATACAAATTCACCACCTCTCACATTTAATTTCGTACAAGGCAATTTTTTTTTAAACGCTTTTACCAAACCAATTGTTGTTTACCATTCAATTTCAAATGTTCGTCACTCTTTTTAAACATTGTCTTGTGAATAATCGTCATTACATATCAAATTCCTCTAAAGCTGTTGCCAAAGGGCAGCATTCAGAGAACCAATTAGTTTTATATCAATCAATTCCAAAATGATGTTAAATACATTAGTCTAATATGTACTTTAGGTTTTAAAGGTAGTATACACCATTGGTAATTGCTTGAATTATCATGAATGGGTAGATTTGGGGGGTTGTATTTCATAGTAAATATCGTTTAACTGACTTTTCCGAAGTTTTACAATCATGGATGCCGAGAAAAGCACGAAAAACAGCGTTTGTTTTCCACCGGAGTCGAGCAGTTATTCTTATGTTATCTTTGTTTTTTCGCGCTCGCCGGACGGCGAGAATGAATTTTGGTTTATACAATTCAATTTTTTGGAACAATTACAGGATATCTAGGGCCCTTATTTTGCTGGATGCCTACAATCATTATTTACTTTTAAATAAGTAAGATATTTCTTAATAATTCGGTGGTAAATTTTTTCGATATCTGCAAATGGTGTATACTACCTTTAAACTGACTAATACAAGGCAAATTTGATCTCTGTATAAAGCTGTTGTTCGACAACAGTTTCTAGGCGAATTTGATCTGTAATGACAAATATCCTTGCCGGCCGACAATCATTTAAAAGATACACCAATTGCAGATAATAAATATGTTTACTACAAAATTGTTTATGAAAATCGTACTTATTTAAAAGTAAATAATGATTGTAGGCATCCAGAAAAATAATTGCGCTAGATATGCGGGCGACGATCAATTTATATAGGGCGGCGATTTATATATAGAAAAATTCGCGATCGCCGGACGGCGATGGCGAAAAAACTAGGATAACATAAGAATAACTGGTCGGCGCCAGTTGAAAACAAACACTGTTTTTCGTGCTATGTTCTACTATTTTTTTAAATATAAAACACAACCCCCCAAATCTACCCATTCATGATAATTCAAGCAATAACCAATGCTGTATCCATGGAGGAATAAGAAGGTGTATCCTACCTTTGGTAGTATACACCATTTGCAGATATCGAAAATATTTACCACCGAATTATTAAGAAATATCCTACTCATCTAAAAATAAATGTTGATTCTGGGCATCCAGCAAAATGATTGCGCTAGATATCCTGTAATTATTCTGAAAAATTGAATTTTATAATAAAAAAAATTAGCGAAAAAAAAATCGCGATTCACGAAAAAACAAAGATAAGATAAGAATAACTGCTCGACGCCGGTTGAAAAAAAACACTGTTTTTCGTGCTTTTCTCGGCATCCATGATTCTAAAACTTCAGGCAGCTCAGTTAAACGATATTTACTATAAAATACAACCCCCCAAATCTACTCATTCATGATAATTCAAGCAATATAAACCAATGGTGTATCCTACCTTTAAGTCGTCGGCCCTATTGATATCTAAAAAAAAACACCAGTCAGTTGGAATAATGCTCAGAGCAATCCTTCCACACTCCAGTGACATACAGATCTTAAGGGGCTGCATACATATATCTCACACACAAATGATTGAATTGTGATCAACAAGGAAACCACAAGATTATAACAATTGTGTTAATTTGGCCTTGGATGAGATCTAGTTTACAACCATTGACCTGGGAGATAGCACTATTGACCAGCTGGTAATCACACACTGAGCCCTGTACCTAGCAATTACATGCCTGCATTCTGGCATACATATTTTATAGTGTAGTGGTACTACAGGTGCAAAACTGTTTGCACGACTCTCGCAGCTCCCGGACTGTGTGGATGGCGGGTAATCTATACCTGGTACTGACAAATGCTTGCAGCCTAGCCTGGGCCTCAGTTGCTAGAAAATGAGCACATGGCTACGCCGAACCTTGGGGGTTTCAGACCCAGGGAGAAGATATGTCTGCTCACTTTGTCTTCCTTCCATGATCATTGTCTTCCAAACAGGACCGGTTGCTTCATATCTTGTTGTTGGACCAAGTGAAGTGTGTGTAATGAACATAGGCCTCTATGGTGTAAGTACCCATGTACCATGTTAATATCCAAGTTGACCAGTGTTCTAATACAGTTTGTATGCTGTGTGTACACACACTGAGCGGACATGTGCTGTACACATGCACAACCTGTACATACAAAGAATGCACAAGCACATTGCCGTTTGTAGAGAAATCTTATGCATTTTATTTTTAAGGCTAGTCAAAATTTTCACTTGCAGAAATTGCAGTTCAGTTTGTTCCAAACGTTGGGCCAGTAAATTGTGCAAATGTTCAGTAGTAGTTTTCTTTGTAAAACTTTGATCATGAACCTTATCCAGGTGTCAATTTTTACGTTCTTACTTTGACCTTTAACTGGTCAAAATATTTACTTGCAGAAATTGCAGTTCAGTTTTTTCCACACGTTGGGCCAGTAAATTGTGCAAATGTTCAGTAGTAGTTTTGTTTGTAAAACTTTGATCATGAATCTTATCCAGGTGTCAATTTTTACGTTCTTAATAGAAT
This sequence comes from Crossaster papposus, assembly GCA_037893245.1. NCBI lineage: Eukaryota > Metazoa > Echinodermata > Asteroidea > Velatida > Solasteridae > Crossaster > Crossaster papposus. The sequence continues at coordinate 307,065 of JBAIAA010000350.1, read as the reverse complement.
TGTTCTTGTTTTGTACTTCAGTGTCCTGCCAAATGCATAGAATTGATTAGTCCGAATATTCCAGGGAGTAATTAACTAGCACATTACTTATCGCTTTTTTAAACGTTTTTGCTCGAGTTGTAGATTTTAGTCTTGTCGTCGGATATGAAAATCATTATTAAACAAAATGTCTTAACTGCTTATAATGCTTACAGTGTAGATATTCTATCACATCTTTTTTAAACTGAAATTATTATAAGGGTCTGCCTGTAAATATGAAGTCAAAAAGAATAACTTTTTTGGGAGTGTTTCAGTTAACTATTGTAATTTCCTAGGAAAGCGCCGCTAAAGTAACTTCTAACTTTTATGTATAATCACTCTTGGAGATAAAAGACATCAAAGAATGTGTCCTGAATTACCCACACAAATCTTGTATCGGTGTTAAACAACAGGGGACACTAAAAATTGAACCCACAAAGAAAATGCCATGCAAATCAATAGGTACGATCAATATTCTAGTATTAGGTGAACCAACAACCTGTTTAAAATCAGAAATATGTGCATATTATACATTTGTTGTGCACAACACATTACTAACAGGCAGTTTAACCCTAACGTCCAAGGCATTACTTTGAACTGAGTCACAGAATACTACTTTGTATTTTGTGTGTAATGACAGCAGTATACATGTAGATACCGACTACTAAAAAATACTACTTGTACACATTCTTGTACTAATAGTGGTAATATAGTTCGATCAGCAACTACTGGCTACTACCATTTACAGGGTGTAGTATTCTTTAGCATTCTTTAGCATTGGGTCTTTTTGCTTGTTGAGTGTGTTTGGTCCGATGGTGTGAAATACGGTACCCTCTGGAGACATGAACACAATGGGGAGAATGGGAGTGAAAAGGCCTTCAAAAGGGTAATTTCTATAGATGAATAGGTCTCCATTAGGAGTTTCACGAACTAGGCTAAGGATGTGGGTTAGGGTTAGTGTTTGGGTATAATATAGGGTATATTTGGTCAAAATATCAACCTAGGAAAATAATTGTGGTTAAAATGAGAGCATTTTGAAAAACGTGCTCGACTTTCTTTAACCATTTTGTACACTAGAACAAAGCCATGTCTCCACAGGGATACAAAAATGCGAATGCGTGTACCGATACATGTAAATAAACCTATCTACACTCATTACTAATATACAGTATTTGGGGTGAAGTACCGAATACTAAAATTTACTACATCCATAATACTACATTTTACTAATTGTACTATTCGGCGACGTCAAGGTTAAATGAATACTTTCTATTGACATGTGTACACATTTCACAAGAACATGTTGCACAACTTTTTTCTACAAAACCTAATAAAGAGTGTATTCACTATTCAGTGACCTTTGCCAAAACAAGATTCTCCACGTTCAATAGTTTCCCTGAGAAACTGAAAAGCTAAATGGATTTACCACACGTGGCCACAATCTAAAAACTCTCAGCCCAGCGATGGCCCCCTGTACTGTACAGAGGGAAAGTACATGCATTGAGAGAATGGTTACTGGATAATGGAACAGAAACCTGCGAAAAAACGGACAAGTAGGATTGTTGGGGGCTTAAAGATTAGTTTTTTGTTGATGATACTCACCCATATCCACAGCATCGTAAGCCTCATTTGTCATGTTCTAAGCTCTTGGAAGTATAGTTGCAGTACCAATACATGGTGTGATTTTTTTCATATGTGACAGTGTGCAACACTGTTTTAAAAAGTATTCAACAAGATTATCATTGGTCAGCCTAGAGTTGTGGGTCAAAAAAGTAGGAGAAAAGGGAAAATGCATGACCCGACATGACATTTGACCTCAGTAATCAGATGAGAATTGTCTTTCCACCCAAGGGTCACCACATCTAAAGTTTCATATCGAAATCCATCAAAGCATATGGAAGTTTCAGTCAAATGCCTTTATAACAAGGTTCTTGGGACTACAAATTACCTGTTATATTAACAGGTACCTTGTATTATCAGTAATAAAGGGGAAAAAGAGGGGAAAAAAAAGACTTCGGACCTACTTTTTCCTTGTTATAAGTAGGATGTTACAGTTGTGTATATTAACAGTGCTCCTTATTATCAGGGTTTGGATATACATTTGTTTTTCTCAAAAACTTTACCGATACAGTCATACAGCATTTAGAACTGCTAGTGCCCCAAATACTTCGTCTGGGTAACACAAAGGTTGTCACCTATAAAATCCTGAAATGCCCCAAAACCTACACAAAGGGCCTTACAAATTTGTCACAAAAAACATTCGAAACAGCCGTTCCCTGCAAATATAAACATCTGAATTGAATTCCTTTTTTTTCCCCGGTAATAATCAATCCGCAGACATCATTTCCAAACATCACATTTTTTTTCTCCTTCAAAGGTCAAGATTTTGATCCCAGATCTAGATTACACAAAGGACTATAAAAAAACACCAATTTTGTGCCATCGTCAAACCAGGACCGAGTTCGATTGTAATTGCAAAGCCATTCCTACAAGTCCTCTCCAGATCGGCAGGAACAAGACCAAAAAAATAAAAAATTATAAAATATTTTTGTTTTGAACAATTATAGGATATCTAGTGCAATCATTTTTTACTTTCAAATAATTGAGATTTTTCTTAATAATTTGGTAGTAATCCCTGTGGTTTTTTTTGTAATCGGATACTCGGTTCCCAGACTACCCACATATCCCTACCTTGATTAGCCTGTGGCAAGTGTGTAATTTGATAAGATATCCTCAGTTTTTTTAATATTTATTCTTTATTTAAATTCCAGGTGTAATTGGGCACGTTTTATATGCTGGTATAGTACATGGATAAACTGCACTATGAATAAATGCAAGATGTTTAAAGGTCTTGTACACCATTTATTGTATAGTGTATGTGTATTTAGTGTTACCAATAGTGTATAATTATGACCTTTGAGTGGGGCACCTCATATCACGAGCATCGAGTACACAGCCCAACCAACCTTTGTCACACTGTTATCGGACAGCCATCAACTAATTATTTTGATTATTACATCAACTGGGATAGAGACTTGTCGAACCTGGAACATTTTTGACAGATCTCTGTTTAAAAATGCTTCTCGATTACCAGATAACGATTTAGGAAATCTCATCGCCACGATTTTCCGTAAAACAAATTTGAAATTACACGCAATTTCAGAAGCTCGGTATACGTGGACTGGTCTTGGCAACGAAACGATAAAGGGCAAACAATTACTACTTAGAATATTCTGTGCATGTCTGATGTGAACACAGATTTTTGTCAAAAATAAAGGCCAGAAATTGAAAATGTGCTCGGAGCGTACAACGTTGTGCACAAGTTTACACAGTCATCTCCATTTACATGTTCAGTAGCCCAATCCCAAATAAATACTGCATATTGCACACACATGTTGAACACAAAGTAGGAGTACAACTGATGCTGAATTGTTTGAATTCGTAATTTTGGTGCCAATAAAACGCATGCAGTGACGGTGACTCATGTTGTTATACGGCGGCATTGGGCTAAACAATTTAACCAGCTTTTGCCCTTGCAAAAATTTGTAAATTCCAACAACTTAGTACCCTGTTCTTCATGGGATTTGAGCTTTAATTGTTTTATGGGAATATATAAATACAAATATATGATCATAATTTTTTTTTATTTAAAAGCATTGTAGAGATATTAATTTTTTTTTTTTAAAAGACAAAATACTTCACTGGATTGTTAGGGCTTGACAGTCTGAAGCACCCTGTAAAATCATGGCTCCTGGTGTGCTGATATTTTCAATTAAAGTGGTATTTTGTATCAATTACCAACGCTGGTCGGCCAATCAGCATTTGAAAAATTACCCGATATTTTTCAAATCGTGCTCCTATTTTCATATTTAGTTGTTCCGCATGTTCTTTGCAATTGATTACAAAAGTCAGTGTAGAAATATTTGCTAGAACATACCAACCCCCAAATCCATCCGTTTCTGAAAATGACAGCAAAAGCAAGTGATGTACAATCCCTTCATGCGTGATTTTTTTTCTTAAAAAAAACCACCCCAATTTATTTGTGTGTGCTAAAGTTATAAAATTGTTTTGCAGGTTTTGCTTTTATGTGATCATTGTTGGAAATAGAAAGCATAAACAATTGTGTCCTGAATAACAAAAATAAACAATTCTTATGTCACATATAACAGGGACACAGAAAACTGGACCCCTAATTTGTTGGACTGACCCATATATTTTGTTTGTCGTGAATCCCCTCCCAAAAAGGAAAAGAAAAGAAACTATTTTCTTATTGTTTGCAGTAGAGAATGTCTTCCTTGTCATAGCTTTTTTATGTGAAAATAATTCACACTAACTACAACTTTCATCTGAATCTATATCGATTTACCGAGCATACATGTATGGTCATGAATAGATTAGAATCTGTTGGAATATTGCACCATATTGTCGACAATTAACGGTTCGTTGTTTGTGTATATGATTACGTACATGTACACCGACGGTGAAACCTAGGCTGTGCTGACAACAGTCTGTCTGGTTTTTTTATTAGCTTTTTTCTTTTCTTTTTCTTTGATAACAGCAAGAGAGTTAACGTTCTTCCCCCGTCAGTGTCCGGGACTGCGCATAAGCTCGCCATGCGTCTAAAGCTATACGCCAGCAGGCGCAACATAACGGCGTTGATGATCATCATCATCATGCAGGTTTCCCTTACCTGTGTCTGGCTGGCCTTCAACGGGCACAGCAGCGGGAACGACTTGAAGAAGACCGAACGCAACCAGGAGACGGGTCAAAACGAAGCGCATAAGTCCATCATCCCCGAACCAGGGGCAAGTGTCACCAGAAAATCCTCCTCCAAGTCGGAAGAAAAGAAGGAACTGGACAGCCAAGGAGAGACGTTCCACGGAAACAAAAAATCCCCAGTGAGACTAACCGGAGAAGCAGTACCACCCAAAGATGAACATTCGGTCAGGAGAATTCAAGATTCCCAGAGTAAATTCCTGTTTCGCATGATTTCGTCAGTCAAATCTTACTGCGGCGGGAATGTAGAGTTCTTTGAAAACTTGACGGCACTCCTGAGAAACGTGATAGTGGATCCCGCAAAAGCGCACACAACAGCCAAAGGAGGCGAGAAAATTAAGGACGTGCTTCTCCAGCACGAAAGTGTTGAGTTCTACCAGCAGGAAAAAGGGCTTCTCAATGTGGAGAACTGCTCCAACATTCCAGCTCCTGATGTCTTTACATTTGGCCACGCTTCCCTTCAAGCTCCAATGATAAGTAACGCAGTGAAGATAATCAAGGGCCCCTATAATACACAAGGGGAGGAAGTACAGGAACACGACGGTGACTTCGTGATCTTACTTAGACGCTACGAATACGCCAACGTCTACTGGACCGTCATCGACCTGTACGATACTTTCCTCACGATGCAGCTCTACAATCGGACATTTCGCAACACCGACCTCTGGATTTTCGACGCCCACCCCGATACCTCGCTGGACGGACTCTGGAAGGGCACGTTCCGGCGAGTTTTCCGAGTAGCAGACATCAAAGGGAAAACCCGCATCAGAAATCTGCTGCCGTGCTTCAGTCGGGGAAATACTCCCATTCTGGTTAAGGTCCTGCGACCGCTGACTCTGGTGGAGAAATTCCGACACGAGGTGCTTTCTGCTCTCGGAGTTCAGATGGGATCTGACAAAGATCGGGCGAGACGCTGCCGAAAGACGAGACTGGAAGTGCTCTTCATTTGGAGAAGGAATTACGTCGGGCATCCGAGGAATCCGAAAGGCATTGTGTCTCGGAAAATCTTCAATGAGGACGAGTTGTTGGTTAGCGCAAAGCAGCATTTTCCAAACTACACCATCCGGGGCGAGCAGCTCGACAAGCTCCCTATGGCGAGACAGCTTGAACTGATCGGGAATGCAGACATCATGGTGGGCATGCATGGAGCGGCCTTTGGCTTCACCGCGTTCATGCAGAAAGGGGCCGGGGTCCTGGAGCTGTGGCCAAGGGCGTTTCAGGGCAACTGGCACATGGAGTACCTGGCTAAACGCAGCGGCATTTTCTACCAGAGCTGGCAGAACACTGCTGCTGCCAACGAGAACCTGGAGGAAAAGTCCACTATAGTTTCTCCTAAGGCTGTCGTCAGTAAACTGGAGGAGCTGTCCATAAGCATTTGTTCAAAGTACAAAGAAACGGGCAATGATGTGATGATAAATGAGTAAAGTAATGGCAATGTTAATTGATTTATTCGGAAGCATTCAACAGGACTATCCCTTAACTTCCAGATGTATGTTTGAGCAGGTCATTTCTGAATCCGATTCACATATTGTCCACATGATTTTTATTAAACTTTCTGTTAAAGCAAAACTTACTGCTAACTATGTCATCCATAAATTTATTAATAGTACAGATGTTTATTTTTATGAGAAGAAATATGGTACAGGTCTTTACATTCAAAGCGATTAACTTTAGTAGGCCAGAAATTAGAATTCTAGAAGGAAATTTATTTTGCTATTAAAAACATTTCGGCTAGGGCCCTCATACATTTTTTGATTTGTACAATTCAGTCAGAACGCAGTTTGCAGCAATTCCTTTAATTTATTAAAGATACAAAGTACTTTTTAAGGAAAAAAAAAAGAAGAGTGTCTAGGAATTCATTTTGTAATTATTTTATTTGAGGTGGTGAAGGTTTGATTACATTTCTTCATTTGAGTCAATAGTTTTTTCCTGAGAGATAATTTTGTTTTATTTTACTAGATGTTAAAATACTTTTTGATTTGATTATTGAAATGACAGAAAAACAATTGTATGTCATAATTATGCTGAACCTCTGTTGGTATAAATAGATCATGAAGTAGGATTGTTTCATATACCGTAGTACTTTGCTTTTCACTAATTTTAAAAATATTGATTGCAGAAAACAACCTTTAGAGGTAGTATACACGTACACCATTGGTAATTGCTTGAATCGGCAGGAATGGGTGGATTTGGGGGGGGTTGCGTTTTATAGTAAATATCGTTTAACTGACCTGTTCTATAAAGTTTTACAATCATGGATGCCGAGAAAATAAGCAAGAAAAATGACATTTTTTTTTTAACCGTCAGGTGGTTCCCTGTATTTATGTTATTTTTCCCGATTGTCGTCAGGCAATTTCAAACTTTTGGAACAATGACAGGATACTTAGCGCAATTAGTTTGCTTGATGCCTAAAATCATTATTTACCTTGTCTGCAAATGGTGTATCCTACCTTTTAAAAAGGAAACATCTGCCTCTTCCGTGCACCAAAGTTTCTAATAATATTACCATTATTTCATCTACAAAAAAGGTAGGATATCATAATTTGTACTACCGAACTATTATTATTAAGAAATATCTTTCTTATTTGAAAGTAAATAATGATTGTAGGCATTTAAACAAAAATTGACTAAACAAAAAAAGCTTTTCCCAGCATCCATGATTGTAAAACTTCGGACAGGTCAGTTAAACGATATTTACTATAAAATACAACCCCCCAAATCCACCCATTCCTTATAATTCAAGCAATTACCAATGATGTATCCTACCTTTAAATGAAAATGAATAAATTATTAATTTAATTTATTAAATGCCAGCATAGAAAAATGTAAATTTTCAAGTATATATGTAACCTTTTTCTTAAGAAAAAAAAAAGTAAAAAAAAAGGTCAAAACAAATAAGTGCCAATTTGTCCCATTTGGTTTTTATCTCTTTGTTTAACTCTTCCTTTCTAAAATGTTTTACAATTGCTCTTCCATTTGTATTGGTGTTTTTGTGTTATATTTGTTTACTCCGACTGCCTTTCAGAAAATGTTAATGTAATTTGCCTTATTCGAACCAACCTCGTATCAAGGGAACCAAATGTAATTATGTGCCTTGTACAAATATATTTTATTCAGCAGTTGCTCAAAAAAATTGCCTTCCTTTGTAGTTCAAATCACACGTCCCTTCCAGTTATTTTATGCTCATAATATGTGAGGCGTTCGGGATGAATGAGAGAACTGGGCAAAGGTCAAAATGAGGATTTATGATAACTATCATGAAAGAGAATTCTCATCGCTGACAAGTTATTGCTGTTTAAAGTTTGCAATTATTGACATGTCAAATCCTAAATATTGATCTTTAAAGTTCCGATTCTAGTATTCAAGAAAATAAAAGGTGCAACTATTTTTAAATTGAGTAAGACATATCAAAGGTTAAAAATATTTTTTTTAAATCGCCCCTAAATATTTTTTTAATGTTTTTTTTTTACCCTTCAAAAGTTGAATCTCATTTGGACAGAATGCATAACATATATCTCGACACAACCAACATATTTTATAGAGCAGATACCACATTTCCTGATATCAAGGAATTATACTTTATTATTTTGTATCTTTCGGGAGTATATGAACCAATTACAATCATGGATGCCAAGAAAAAACATTTTTTTTCCCAAAAAAATAGGTGTTCTTGTTTTGATTTTTTTTATAAAATTTGTTCGGAACAATAACAGGTTAATTTTAAATAAGTAAGATATTTCTTAATAATTAGGTAGTAATTAATTTTTTTTTATATTCGCAGATGTTGTATCGACCTTTAAACCTTGGCTGGTAATGGTTTAATAGCAAAGTCTAAGAAATATTAGTTTATCCCAAACAATCCCAATCCAGTCAAACTCCAACACCAGGTTTTGTTGGAATTTGTTAGGATGGGTACTGGACCCCTAAACTGACAGTCTCTTACACTGTCTGGGCATACAGGTGTACCTCCAAAATCAGAACCTCCGTTGTGTGTGTACAATTTGACATATAGTATTGGATTTTCCAGGATTGGGTATGGTTCCTAGTATTATTACACAAGGGAGTTAGGGTCAAGGTTAGTCACTATTTGCAATTCAAAGTGCAAGCACATTTCGGCTGGCATCAATGGTGTGTAAAGTCCAGATACCCTATAATAGTACATGTAATTCTGCAAAAATCAAGGCCACTTTAAAATCATCATGCATTTTTCTGTGAGTGAAACTCTATGTTTTAAGTGGCCATTTTTTGTGGCTTTTAATTATGTTTGAGAATTGAAAAGATTTGTTTGTTGTTCAAATGTGTCTTCAATTCCTTTAAGTTTAGAGACAATTTGCCAAAGTTTTGTGTGTGGGTGTTTTGGTACTAAATTGGGTACCCTGTGGAGACCTGAACACAATGTGGACAATGGGAGTCAAAAGGTCTCCACAGGGTAATTTCTATAGATGAATAGGTCTCCACAAGAATTTTCACGCAATAGATTTTGGGATTTTACTCAAATTATTTAAAAACTAGGGTTAGGGTTAGTGTTTGGGTTAGGGTATAATATAGGGTATATTGGGTCGAAATTTCAACCCAGGAAATTAATTGTGGTTGAAATAGGAGCATTTTGAAAAACGTGCTCGACTTTCTAACCATTTTGTACATGAGAACAAGGAGATGTATCCACAAGGATACAAATTTTAGGACGTATGATGGTGGTGTGGGGGCGGGGGGGTGTATATAGTTTGTAACCAATCTTGCCTTCGAAAGGTCTACTAACGCATTAGGTCGCACGACAGCCACAGAATTAGGCTATTAATTTTAAATGACTGATGCTATATGACCAATGACAGTGTTCAGAGTTAAACACCATCTTTCCTTTGTATTAAAAGTCTACCGTCACATTAGGCTGCAAGTCAGCCACAGAATTAGGCTATTCATTTCATATGATTAATGTAAGGACAGCATTGAAAGTTAAACACTGATCACATTTGGTTTTAAGGTGGTTTTTTTTTTGAGGGGTGTTAAAAAGAATGAATTAAAATTGGTGATGGTTGAAATGTACGTGTTAATTAAATGTACTTGTTTATACAAATCTGTATATAGTGCCTATTTTTTATTAAAAAAATACTTACTAAAAAGATATTTGATGTACACTTTCTTTTTCGATCAATATCCATTGACAATGCAAATCACTGGTTGGTAATGATATTTGTCTTTGTTTTCCAGGATATGGATTTTCGTTACATCCGGTTTGTGGAAATAAATTCACGTAACAGCTGTGACGACGCACATACAGTGTAGCTGTACATTACTCATATTAGGGAAGTCTGTTTAACCCTAACCATCCCAAATCCTCCAAAATCCTCTTTGAAAAATGCCGGATTCTGCAGGATTGAGGTCACTTGGAAGTTGATGCATCGCAGGATTTGGAAGGATTGAGGGCATTTGGGTTTTTTCGCCACTGCAGGATCCAGGTCATAAGGCCTAAACTAATGCTGGATGATTTTGCAGGATTGAGCTTACTTGGGTATTTATTCAAATGAGGATTTTGGAGGATTGAGGTTATTTGTTACTTTGTACTGCCACACTGCTCACGCTCTATGCACATTCTCCATAGAGCTTCAGTCAAGGTGTAAGTTATGTGTCAAGGATAGAGGAAATGTTTGCATACCAAGGGTCATGCGTGCAGACATGTTAGTTTTTGGAATTATAATTTTTTATATTTTTAAGGAAGTTCAACTAGTTATTATGTAACAAAAATCTTTTCACCAAAATAGTTGGTTTTCCCACTGTCTACTCCCAGGTATGAAATTGATAGGAACTGATAAAAAGCAAACAAAAGAGATTTGATCTTGTTTGGATTTGTGCTTTTGGAATTTTTTTTTTTTTCGAGTTTTTCTTTTCATGAAAACAACTGGTTTTCCCCCATTGTCTAGTCCGAGGTATGCAGAAGATAATGCAACTTGCATTTCAAAGCAAGGAATTGATTACAAACAAAAAAGCAGAAATTTTGATATTGTTTAGTTTTTTGCTTTTAGAAATGTTGTATTTGGCTACACATGATACATACAATACATGTCTTCAATGTAGTCTGTATTACCATGGGAAGGTCAACATTTAGATAATTCCCCCCAGATATCGCACTTCCTTTTCCTGAGGAAACGGTGGGCCTGGTTCCACGACAACAATCACTGCCGATAATCTTTGTCGATTTCTGGTGTCACGGAAGAGTATTCCTTGACCCCTTGACACCGGTATCAATTCCTCACTCAACGGATTATACACACGACTGCACAGCAATATTTGTTCCCGCAGCTGCACTGCACAATGGACCTGAACGTGTAGCCTACTGTGTTCTACTGCATAGCACAGCTGAGAACAGCATTCTGGACGGGTTAGTGAACCAGCATCAAGGGGTTAAGGGTCGGATTTTTACACAAAACTAATTCTAAATCCGTTGAAAAATTTTCTGAAAACGAAACAAAATATAAAAGAGGGTTCTCTACCATACGTGTACATTCACGCAATCTTCCTTTTGAGTTTAACACGCAGGGCACAAAATAAATAACGATGCTCTTAAATCTATAATTCCAGGACTCTGTGTGTGTGTTTGTGTTTGTCCGTGTTTCGATTACCTCGAGATCTGGGCACTGTATGAAGTTGAAAATCGGCAGGTGAATTGCTCAGGGCGTAAGAATGTTCAGTGACAAGTGTGAAGTCCTTAACAGTCGTTAATCCTCCATAATCAATATGATTTTGCACAAACTCTAGGGAGTTAAGGTTAAACTACCCAATTCTTGCAAAGAAGCAAATAATGTGCATTTTTTTTACAATATCTCATACATTTATTGAATTGTTTGATAACCATGTTCTCAGAAATGTAAGAAAAAACACACAAAAATGACCACTTTATAAAACAAAACAATTATAATACTTAGAAAAATATGATGAAAAATAAACAACTTCAAATAAAATGAAATGAAAAAGTGAATGTTAAAATCAAGAGCCACAACGAATATTACAATACTACTTCTTTTGCCCAATATCTGGCAATTAAAATAAACTCTAATAAATATTTTTTTTATTTTATTGGGACTTCTCAGGAAGCATTAATGGCTGAACAGTGAGGAAAAAAATTGTTTGGAGAGAACATAAGGGCCGCAATTCTTTTTCTCGCATTTTGGGGGTTACATCTGTGCTGTCAAATTTTTAAAGATGTCCGACTTACCTCTGAATTCGAAGATGATTCTTGTCAGAGCTTGCACTGTTGCGCTGATCATATGCGGGGAACCAGCCAAACCGGCCGTCAGCATCTCGATGTACTGCCGCACACAAACTGAAAAAAACGTTTTGGAATGAAAACAAAATGTCTACACAGATGCAACAGAAAATGTATTTGCCATAACACGTAGGCAAAGATTGTTTTATTGGTAAAACGCAATGGCATAACATTTCAAGCTCCGCAACATTTTAGTTGTTTCACATTTCACAAAAGTTTTGTAACAAATTATGGCAAACTACACAAATTTTGTGGCGTCATTGACCCAGTTTGATACAAGACACTCATAGCTGTGTGTTTGAGAAAAAAAATAGAATTTGTAATAATGAATTAAAAAAAAAAAATTGAGAGCAAAACTATTTTCAAAATGGCCGATAGATTTCGTGAAATTGACTGAAAGAGTTTGCAGATACAGATGCAGATGCAGATGCAGATGCCTACAATGTGTGAGCACTTTTCGTACAATGGGCACCATTACCATGCATGGTGTTTTAAAGCCCAAAATGGCCTCTTGAACATCATCAAGTTTTAACACACCTTCCTTTGTCTCCTCGCCGTCGGACCACCTGACCACGGCATGACCCAGGTCAACCAGCAGGTCAAAGGCCACCAGCCTTGTTTTGGAGTTGACCTCTTTGGTGCAGAGAATAACCTCTGGCAGGACGGTCTCGAGGAAGTCCGCGTTCTTGGACGGCAGGGCGCCGATAATGTGGATGAGGCATCTTAAACGAGGCTAGCAGGGGTACAAAAAATAACAATTTACCAAAAGTTGCTTTCGAGGATAAATTAAGATTGTTTTTAACTTGAGAATGTCTACTTGAATCGAATTGGACTTCGGAAAAAATTCTGAGAGAAATTTGCAAGAGGGCACAATATTTACGTTTGTGTTACTTTGGGCCGAGTAATAACTTTTTGGTTAACAATTTTAACTTTAACAAAATAGGGTCATATTTAGACCAATATGGGGATTCGGTTGCATCCGTAAGTATTCTACAGAAGAAAAAGAGGAGTTTTCTAGAACAGCTAAACGGGTTCCTAATAAGCCAGTTCTAGTCCGGGAGCCCAGCCAGGTTTAATCATGATTTTGAGTGCAAAAGGTTTGAAGCGTGGGATATGTAGGGGTGACTGGGACAACTGCAAAATGAGTTTTCTTAAGTTTGGAGAGTGGTGCGTTGGGAGGGGGAAGCTCCTGACAGACCCCCAAAAATTTGATTTAATCATAATCTTGAGTGCAAACATAATTTGTTCATATGTCGAAAGTTTATCGTGTACTGAATAGGATTTGTATACTTAAGAAAAATATAATTGGTGCTAAGTACATTTAAGAAGATCTTTAATTAGTGCTAATTACACGTTTGATCATAATTTTGAGTGCAAGGATAAAACAAGTGTCAATGTGTAGCTGACACCTTGCTGGAGTAAAATTTGCCACTTAAGAAAGTTTCAAGTGATGCCATCCCTAATTAAGAAAGGGTCAAAGGTCATCACAAGTCATTAAACACTAATAATTATAACGCTGAGTGCAACTTGCATTAATGTGTATATCAACAGATTATCATAGACCGATCACTGATCACAAGCTTAAGAACATGATATATAGTGCAAAGTCTAATTAAGAAGGTATGTAATTAGTGCTAATTACACGTTTAATGTGTAGCTGACACCTTGCTGGAGCAAAATCCGCCACTTAAGAAAGTTTCAAGTGGTGCCATTCCTAATTAAGAAAGGGTCAAAGGTCATTAACACTAAAAGTAAATAAACACCGATAATTATAATGTTGTGTGAAACTTGCATTTGTATGTGGATCAACCGTTTATTATGGACCAATCACTGATTACACGGCGCAATGTCCGATCAAAATGTCTGATTAATAAATGATTAGAATGATAATTGAAATCATAAAACGAGCGTCAAAGTGTACTTTACCAAACGCAGGAATAAAACCCACCACATAAGAAATATCACAAACAGTCATTAAGTTGATTGCAATTGCCTGTACCCTCTCAAACACGAATGGGTGTAAATATGAAATACGTTAAAATTAGGGAATATGAGATCACCGGAGTTTATAATTATAGGAACATAACCTTTTAGTAGTTTTTGAGCTCAAACAAGGTTTGCATTAAAGTAGACAACAGTCAACACTGAGAACTTTATTGTAATGATATCATTATCATTGGCTAATGAGCTGCTTTGGAGTACGAAGTTACGTTACGTTGTGCTTAGTACAGTGGCTCGATAGCGAAATTCCTAAACTTACGCAGCAGCGCGATCGTGTACACAAAATTGCAAAGCGCACAGGCTCACAAATCCATTGGGATTCATACAAAGACCTTCGGCACAATGTTAAATGGAAATTCCATTTTACCTAGTCTAAAAGATTATGGTAACATCTGACTCGTTAACATATACTGGTAACATATTCGTTTTGATTTGTTATCGAGAACGACACGCGCCTATTATATTCACGATTTCTTGCCATCCAAGAGTACAAGGGCGCGGCCATATTGTTCAAATTACCCGCCTCGCCCGGAAAATTATGACGTAGTGTCTGCACCTCAATGCACATAGCTCTATTGCATGTTGTTCGCACTGGTATCCCACCTTGACGCGGCCAACTACATTATGCAGACGTATGTTGTACGGCGCCCGACTATTGCGAGTACATGTATTGTATTTCTGTGCAGAATATCAACTTGACGCGCCACAAACTATCGTTTATTTTTGTATTTTCTGAGAAGAATAGAAAATCTGTGAGCCAGTAATAATGGCATCAGGTCCTTCTCCGTATGAGTTTGAGCACACTTTCACATGTACTATGACATTATGTATACACTATGCCGTACAAAAAGGGTTCACTTGCATTCCTTGCGCGTGCAGGGCCGCTATCGATCGGGCTTCGAGTACTGATGGTGCAGACACTACGTCACAATATCTCGGATGTACCGATAAACCAGAACAAAATGGCGGCTCGCATGACGGTAAGCACAGTGCGAGAAAACCTCTGTTTTTTATGAATACCGAAACCGATAAAAATGAAATAAAAATATGGCAATTGACACTCTTTAACATTATGCAATTATAAACTATGGGTGGAGTTTCCCTTTAACTAATGCAATCCGCAGTAAAAAGAGTGGATATTCGCCATAGAAGAAATCAAAAGCAATTCACCTATGATGTGGAAAACTCTGCAGGAGGTACTCCTTAATGAGCAGACAACTGAACTGTACCAAATTCGATTACTTCCCCCAAATGGTGAAATATTGACGATTCCGCCGACATTGCTGATACATTAAATAAACACTTTTTAACAATCGGCAAGCGTACTGCTGGTAATTACCCTTTGCGTGAACTGACGCCTTTATCAATGAATGCATAGTACCGTACCTAATGTTACAGAAGCAAATATCATCTATCTATGGATGAAATTAGTGTTAAAATGATCAAAATTGCTTCACCTTATATCATTAAATATTCAACTTGTATTTTTAACCTGTCTATAAGATGTGAGCGATACCCTAAAAATTGGAAACATGCATTAGTAACACCAATTAACAAGGGAGGATGTGGTACAGGTAACTATCGGCCTATTTCTATACTGCCAATCATCTCTAAGATTTTTGAAAGATAGGTGCACACATCGGTATATAGATACCTTGATGAAAACATTCTGATTCCTATCAGGATTTAGACCCCTGCACTCAACTGAAAGCACCATACACGACTTAATAAACAAGTGTTTTGAGGCCATGGAGAATAGAGAAATTACAGGCACAGGCAGTGTGTTTATAGATCTCAGTAAAGTATTTGATTTTGTTAATCATGGCATCTTACTAGAGACACTAGAAAAGATGAACATGTCATCTTCTGTAATCAATTGGTTTATTAAAGTCATACCTAAGTGATCGTAGTCAGTCTGTAAATATCAAATTTCCTGTCCGTAAACACTGGTGTTCCGCAGGGGTCGATACTAGGTCCACTTTTATTCATTGTTTATACCAGTGATCTTCCATTTCGTATATCCCCAAACTGCAACTTATTTATGTAAGCTGATGACTCCACATTAACGTGTAGCTCTTCAAACATTAATATAATAGAAAGCAGCTTAAACACAGCTTTTATAGTTTTTACAACTGGTACGTAAGAAACAAGCTATAGCATTAAACGCCACCAAAACTAAATGTATGCTTATTGGTACAAGGCAGAAAATATCCAATGTTGACTTAAAGGTAGTATTGTCATCTATTTCAAGTTCACGCAAAGGGTAATTACCAGCAGTACGCTTGCCGATTGTTAAAAAGTGTTTATTTAATGTATCAGCAATGTCGGCGGAATCGTCAATATTTTACCATTTGGGGGAAGTAATCGAATTTGGTACAGTTCAGTTGTCTGCTTATTATAGAGTAATTCCTGCAGAGTTTTCCACATCATAGGTGAATTGCTTTTGATTTCTTCTATGGCAGATGTGCGAGTGTTCACTCTTTTTACTGCGGATTTTATTAGTTAACATTGTGCCGCAGGTCTTTGTATGAATCCCAATGGATTTGTGAGCCTGTGCGCTTTGCAATTTTGTGTACACGATCGCGCTGCTGCATAAGTTTAGGAATTTCGCTATCGAGCCACTGTACTAAGGCACAACGTAACGTAACTTCGTACTCCAAAGCAGCTCATCAGCCAATGATAATGATATCATTACAATAAAGTTCTTAATATTGACTGTTGTCTAATTTAATGCAAACCTTGTTTGAGCTCAAAAAATACAAACAAGTTATGTTCCTATAATTATAAGCTCCGGTGATCTCATATTCCCTAATTTTAACGTATTTCATATTTACACCCATTCGTGTTTGAGAGGGTAGAGGCAATTGCAATCAACTTAATGACTGTTTGTGATATTTCTTATGTGGTGGGTTTTATTCCTGCGTTTGGTAAAGTACACTTTGACGCTCGTTTTATGATTTCAATTATCATTCTAATCATTTATTAATCGGACATTTTGATCGGACATTGCGCCGTGTAATCAGTGATTGGTCCATAATAAACGGTTGATCCACATACAAATTCAAGTTGCACACAACATTATAATTATCGGTGTTTATTTACTTTTAGTGTTAATGACCTTTGACCCTTTCTTAATTAGGGATGGTGACCACTTGAAACTTTCTTAATTGGCGGATTTTGCTCCAGCAAGGTGTCAGCTACACATTGACACTTGTTTTATCCTTGCACTCAAAATTACGATCAAACGTGTAATTAGCACTAATTAAAGACCTTCTTAAATGTACTTAGCACCAATTATATTGTTCTTAAGTATACAAATCCTATTCAGTACACGATAAACTTTCGACCTATAAAGAAATTATGTTTGCACTCAAGATTATGATTAAATCAAATTTTTGGGGGTCTGTCAGGGGCTCCCCCCTCCTAACGCACCACTCGCCAAACTTAAGAAAACCCATTTTGCAGTTGTCCCAGTCCCCCCTACATATCCCACGCTTCAAACCTTTTGCACTCAAAATTATGATTAAACCTGGCTGGGCTCCCGGACTATTCGGGATACATGTATTTTAACTGTGCATGTGCACACAGATCTTGTTCACGGTCATTCGAGATAACTAACACTCGCGGTTGCACGATTCGCTTGCGTTAACACAGAATTGGCATTCGTGTGACATCACGTAAGCAATCATATCCTGGCTAACCTTGGACCTGGACAACATCGAGACCTCGAACTTGCATATTATTCCCGATCACATTTACATGTACAACTTAGAATTTCTTCATCATATTCTTTCCGTAGGTTTCCTCACGGTTATTTGCTAGAGCTCTGTGGGTATTATTTTTACGAATCCCTACTTTTACAAATCGGAAAAAAACAAATTGGAATCCTACCCCCTTGGATGATGGGCCTGCGCTGGACAGCGAGGTAACCAGTGTCTCCTGCAGTCGCTGCAGGTGAGACGCAACAAACTGGCGTCCGGCCTCTGTGGAACCATCGCATAAATTCTCCAAGATTCGATAGGCCTTCTTTTGAACTGTGTGATCGGTGCTCTGGCGTAAAACAAAATAAAAATAAATCAGTTACACACAGAACTTACAAGCTGGAAAAACCTACACTTTATATTTTTTGTATGAGTTTTTCTTTAAATTTGGTGTAATAGTAATTTCAAAGATTTACAAATATCAATCAATCTCATATTTTTTTTTAAATTCAGACCAATTTAGTTTTGGAAATTATTCTTTGCTGTGCCCAGTTCCGTCTCATTTGGCCAGAACCCCTCACACTCGCTTAGAAATCACAGAGTCTTTATTACCATGAGAAGCTGCGACACGATGTCAAAGAGTTTGGTCATGTGATCCTCGTCCAGGTGAGGGGTGAGAGCGATGGTCAGATCCATCAGGGGATGCTGGTCCGTTGCCTTGGCAACAAGCTTGATGGCCAGTTTGTCGAAGAGACCAATAACAAGCTGAAGAACACACAAACCAACAGATTTATAAACTGTTAGGAAACTGAAACCATGCAATGATATTAGAAAGATGAGAAAAGGGTCAGTCATTATTCATTTGGGCCACTCTCCCTTTAAGTAAAAAAGAACAATGAATAGAAACAAAACATCCAGAGAAAATGTAGTGGGGACATTTTTGAGTCCCCATAGCACGTTAATTGGGTCTTCAGTAAAGGTAAAACAAGGTTAGGGTATAATGAAAGAAAATGTAGAAGAAGATAAATTAGGATGATGTTGACAATTTTTGAATTTTAGAGTGTTCTGAGTTTGAGATTAGAGAGATTTCACTTAACACAAAAACCCTATGGATTGTCCCCATAACGCAATGTACAAAAAGAATTGATGTGTAAACACCGGCTATCATGGACATTGGCCAAAAGAATTTGGGGGCAAACAATGGGTCCACGATTGACAGAAGGTAAGGTCCTTGATTCCAAATCGTGTACAAATCCTATGGAGGTCTTCCGAAAAAGAGAAAATTTTGTCATGTTTTTAAGGTATTGCCGATCTCCTTAGTCACAGCTATGGCTGTTAAATGGAATAAAATAGATTCGGTAATCGGGTGCATTGATATATCCGGATTAAGTTTAAACAAATCCTGCTTGCAAGGTGGATTCGCCAGATCAAAGATGGCGACGTTCGCGACGAACGGAGATAAAAATTGATTATTTTGTATTTGAAGATTTCAAACATGAAATAAACTTTTGTGACAATATCTCTTTATTTTTCTTTTAGAATGTATGTAAAAATAGTACGGTTGATTTAACTTTTATGGGAATTTTAGATCTCGGTAATAATTCTCGTGCGAGAGCGGTTCCGTTTATTTTCGCACGGTGCTGGATCACATGATCTTGTGCATGAAACAAAATTCTACTTTTCTTGAAAGGAATTTTGACAGGATGCTTGAGACTGTTTAGTCGAGCAAGATATTTCATAATAATTCAAAGATTTTGTTTGCAAATAGTTTAAGTAAAAAAAAACCAATAAATGTCATGTTTGAAGGTATTGCCTCTCTTCTTGGTCACAGTTATGACTGACTGAATCAGGGGAACACCTTGTAAAAAAAGTACCTTAGGATCTGCAATTTTCAAGTAGACTTTTGCCGTCTCAAGGATGGTGGCGAGGGACGTGTCCTCACGAGCGTTGCCGGTGGTGTAGAGATTGAAGAAGATGGGCAGGAAGTTCTTGGAGAAGCGAGCCAGCTCGGCCCGATTCACCTCTGGATTCGGGGCAAAACAAATGGTTGGCTTACATTGACAACAAATCAAAATTGTTTCCTTTACTTGGTCCATGAACGTACTTTCTAATGCATCATTAGAATTCTTTCCCAATTTTTTTTTCGAAACATAGTTCGTCTTTAAGTCCAGTTCAAGGTTCACTTGAAAGCGAATGCGACACAAATTTGACGACACAACGCATTCGCTACGAACTTTCGCCAGAGCGAAAACTGTGATGTCACAAATGTCCGTTCGCGTTCGCCTCGGCCGAATTTGAACCGGACTTCACATGGACGCAGTCAGGTCAATCACTAATCAAATCAAAATGATTACAAAAACTACTACTAATGAAAATTTCCAAAGATGTATCTCTGAGAGGCATCTTTGTCAATGACCTTTTTAATATTTTCTTTAAAATGATAGTATGCCAACAGAAATAATTTTACAAGTTCAGTCTTCACTCAAATCCGACCACAAGTTATTCGTTAGTTTTGTTTTTAAAGGTTTTGTTACATTACTGTAGACAAACAATAATGCAGTTATACTTTTGCCAGAGTTCATTTGAAGAGCTTGTGATATTACATAACAGTGTTGGATTTGAGTCACTGCAAGTTATTTCACAAGTCTAGTCACAAGTCCAGTTACAAGTCCTTTCATAAAGCCAGTCGCAAGTAACTGGTTGAACAATGACAAAGGAATGCTTTTGTTAACCAGTTCGCGCCGGGATTATTTTAACATCACCGAGCAGAGGGGCGGGATTATTTTTAACGAAACTCGATCCGAAGCGTGTTCAGGCCGATAGTGCCGGGAAGCACACCCACGCATTTCCGGCCTTGCTCGCTGCTGACAGAGATTTCCGAACTTGAACTTGGCGTGTTTATGCGTCATCAGTTTTGAATTTGGGGAAAACTTTGCGTTTATATACGTCATCCGGCGCGAACTGGTTAACAGTCTGATTAGCTAGTGACTTGACTTAAGACTGAAGGACTGGGGATGGACTTGCAGGGACTTGTGGGGACTTGCGGGGACTCGAATACAACTCTGTTACATAATAGTGTCAATAAATAACACCAGACCTTTTGCAAAAGAAAGAAGCTAAGTAGTGAACACACAGGTTTACCTTACATACGTACTGTGGACATTCCTTTGTCTTCGTGTAGTTAAAAAACTTTGACTAAATACTCATTTTTCTCGCTTCCCCAAAACAAATTTACCCTCAAATTTGGATTATGGGCCTCTCAGCTGTCCCTTCTATATTTTCTATATATAACACTAACCCGTTTTTCCTCTAGCGCTCTTTTTCGGAAACTGAAAAACGGTTTGTGGACCTGGGCAAGTCCACAAACCGTAACCTCTTCCCGCATCGTGTGGACCTATATTGTTCGGAGGTCCACAGTGCGTATGCAAGACTAACTCACTACTACTAACCATTTTCCATGTTGTGTGTGACGAGATGACGGAGGGCCAAGCACACGTCGTGTCGTAGGTCCGGTCTGTCGCTGATCGCCGAGCCCAGGATGCGTGCGATCCCCTTGAACCCCGGCAACACGTCGATGGGGTCCTTGCAAAACCCCGGTAAGAGAGACCAGATCTGGGACTGCAGGATGTCGTACGTCTTGCTTTCCACCTTGCGCCCCTGCTGGCTGTAGTCCAACGCTAAACGGGAGATTGAGTAAACAGTGTTCATAACAAGTTTCATGTTTTGCTTAATGCAACAAAATGCACCAATAATAGGAAAAAAATTGCAAGTTGTTGCATTTAGCAGGCAAGGCGTGTCTTCTGGTCTGACGCAATATGTTGCATTTAGCAGGGTAGGTATACTTTGTACCACGACTAGTGCATGATGTAACTTTACTGCACAATGCAACAGAGTCCAGCCCTGCAATCTGTTGCATTTAGAAGGGTAGGTACGTGGTACAAAAACAAGTGCATTTGAGTTCACTGCACAATGCAACAGCATCCACGTTTGGAATTTTGTTGCATTTAGCAGGGTTCTTATTTAAGCTCTGTTGCATTATGTTGCATTTGGCACGGTACTTATAGAGAATAACCAGTGGGGGTTAGGGATATTTCATTACAGAGGTGGTAATTGAGCCAGTCACGAGCCAGTCACGAGCCAGTCACGAGCCAGTCACGAGCCAGTCACGAGCCAGTCACGAGCCAGTCACGAGCCAGTCACGAGCCAGTCACGAGCCAG
Organism: Crossaster papposus; assembly: GCA_037893245.1. Classification (NCBI taxonomy): domain Eukaryota; kingdom Metazoa; phylum Echinodermata; class Asteroidea; order Velatida; family Solasteridae; genus Crossaster; species Crossaster papposus. The sequence continues at coordinate 285,090 of JBAIAA010000350.1, read as the reverse complement.
TCACGAGCCAGTCACGAGCCAGTCACGAGCCAGTCACGAGCCAGTCACGAGCCAGTCACGAGCCAGTCACGAGCCAGTCACGAGCCAGTCACGAGCCAGTCACGAGCCAGTCACGAGCCAGTCACGAGCCAGTCACGAGCCAGTCACGAGCCAGTCACGAGCCAGTCACGAGCCAGTCACGAGCCAGTCACGAGCCAGTCACGAGCCAGTCACGAGCCAGTCACGAGCCAGTCACGAGCCAGTCACGAGCCAGTCACGAGCCAGTCACGAGCCAGTCACGAGCCAGTCACGAGCCAGTCACGAGCCAGTCACGAGCCAGTCACGAGCCAGTCACGAGCCAGTCACGAGCCAGTCACGAGCCAGTCACGAGCCAGTCACGAGCCAGTCACGAGCCAGTCACGAGCCAGTCACGAGCCAGTCACGAGCCAGTCACGAGCCAGTCACGAGCCAGTCACGAGCCAGTCACGAGCCAGTCACGAGCCAGTCACGAGCCAGTCACGAGCCAGTCACGAGCCAGTCACGAGCCAGTCACGAGCCAGTCACGAGCCAGTCACGAGCCAGTCACGAGCCAGTCACGAGCCAGTCACGAGACAGTCACGAGACAGTCACGAGACAGTCACGAGACAGTCACGAGACAGTCACGAGACAGTCACGAGACAGTCACGAGACAGTCACGAGACAGTCACGAGACAGTCACGAGACAGTCACGAGACAGTCATGAGACAGTCACGAGACAGTCACGAGACAGTCACGAGAACAGTCACGAGAACAGTCACGAGAACAGTCACGAGACAGTCACGAGACAGTCACGAGACAGTCACGAGACAGTCACGAGACAGTCACGAGACAGTCACGAGACAGTCACGAGACAGTCACGAGACAGTCACGAGACATGCACGAGACATGCACGAGACATGCACGAGACATGCACGAGACATGCACGAGACAGTCACAAGACAGTCACAAGACAGTCATGAGACAGTCACAAGACAGTCACGAGACAGTCACAAGACAGTCACAAGACAGTCACAAGACAGTCACAAGACAGTCACAAGACAGTCACAAGATGAACTAAAGTCAGTCACAAGTCCGTTAACAAACCTTTTATTTGGAGCTTGGCCGCCAGGGGCAGGAAATACTTAGTGAAGAACTGCAGCTCGGTATTGCATACGTTGTCACGGATAACGGGTAGGAGCCAGCTTCGAGGAAAGTCATAATTATCCCTGAAACAAGAAAAGAAAAACAATTAAAATGATTTAGTTTATCCCAAACTCCCATGTCCGTCAAAATCCATCACTCGCTCTGCTACTTATGCATGGGATAATGGAACCACCAGTGAAATGCTGGTTGATTTTGATGGACTTTAATAAACATGGCATTACGACAACGGCAATATTGCATGGTGGACAAAATCAATCAGATTCCCCTAGCAGTGCTTTAGGCCTCCCTGCCTAAGTCCATCATAACCCATCCAAATTTAGTCAAGCCAGGGTTGCAGGATCCCCAAAATCCACCAAAATTGAACGATGGGTTTGGATGGAGTTGGGAAGGTTAGGTTAAAAACTTTAAATCTTCTATTGATGTAACTAGCAAATTAATATTTAAAAATGTACACTTACTCGTCCCCCGTAATCTGGAGTGGAACAGCCCCAAGAACAAACCGAGGCCCCATAGTGCGCACAGCCATCCCCACGGCGCGCTCCAATTCGTGGACGTAGGGGAACTGATGGGTGCTTCTCAGGTCACACATGGACTGCAGACATTTCTTCATGAAGTGGCAGCCCTCTTTGCCGATTACCTTGTGTTGGACGATCAAAGTGAAAAAACCTTGTTATGCAACTAGTTTGACACTGCTTAAAGGCAAAGAGTGACAAAGTGCCTTGCTCAAGGGCACACGAATCATATTCCCGGGCTGGACTTGAAACTCACAACCTGCAGAATTACCTGCAGACCACAAAACTCAATGATCTAGACCACAAAACTCAATGATCTAGACCACAAAACTCAACGATCTAGACCACAAAACTCAATGATCTAGACCACAAAACTCAACGATCTAGACCACAAAACTCAATGATCTAGACCACAAAACTCAACGATCTAGACCACAAAACTCAACGATCTAGACAAAAAAACTCAACGATCTAGACCACAAAACTCAATGATCTAGACCACAAAACTCAACGATCTAGACCACAAAACTCAACGATCTAGACCACAAAACTCAATGATCTAGACCACAAAACTCAATGATCTAGACCACAAAACTCAATGATCTAGACCACAAAACTCAATGATCTAGACCACAAAACTCAATGATCTAGACCACAAAACCATGGCACTCCACGATACGATATCAAGTTTCATTTGTTTGTTTTTCGTGAACGTCGAATCGGAGCTCACCTCAAAGAAGGCCCGCGTGACCTGGAGTACCAAGCCCCAGGAGGAGTGGTATTTGTAGGACAGTCCTCCCTCGATGGTTTGGAACATCTTGTGGATCGGGGTGGGCGAGTTGCCGGCGAGCTCCTCGGACAACCAATCACTGGCGGGTTTCACACACTCGTACAACAGGGTCTGGTGAAAAAATTGCATTAATAGTCAGAAGCTGTCTGGTTCCCAGACTAAAAAAGTTTCTGACTGTTCAGATGAATCTTCGGTCAAGTTGGCACACTGCTACGTCATTAAAATAGATAGGATTCCAAATTTACACAAAGTTTTCATGTCCGAAGTTTTACAATCATGGATGCCGAGAAAAAAACAGTTGTTCTTGTTTTCCTTTTTTTTTCGCGATTGCCGTCCGGCGAACGTGAATTTGTGTGTTTATAAAATTCAATTTTTCGGAACAATTACAGGATATCTAGCGCAATAATTTAGCTGGATGTCTAGAATCGTTATTTACTTTCAAATAAGTAAGATATTTCTTAATATCTGCAAATGGTGTATCCTACCTTTAAACAAGTACTGAATTTTTCTGCTAGTTGCTGAATTGTTTAAAAAATGGGCTTCAATCAATAGAAAACTCTGTTTATTTCCTATGGAAACCCACCTTCATGACTTGGGAAGCAGCAACATTGATTTCAGTCTTCTGGGAGACAAAGCATGCCATGGCGTTACTGAACAGACGAGGCAAATGACTGACGCAAAGCTTCTGGTTCAGCCTGCATTGGAAACAAAGAACAATTGATGAATGGTGTACTGTAACGTTAAGTCAATCCTAAACGTGATAAAGTATCTTGCTCATGGACATTCGGGCCTGCCCTGTACCTGGCTAGGTTAGTGTGAGCGGCTTCCATGACAGTCATCCAGGCCTGGGTAGGCTGGACATCGTTCTCTCCTGGCTGGTAGTCGTACAGTGCGTTGATCAGCTGAGCGTTGAGGTCGGCGGGTAAGTTGGAGGCCTTTGCCTTGGCTGTGAACATCCCGTGCAGTGCTTGCATGCAGACAGACGTCACCAGCTGAGGGAGAAAGTAAAACCGAAATAAAAGGAAAAACAGGAGGTTATGGGTTCGAGTCTCACCATAGTTAAAGCTCGTGCAATTTTTTTTTAAATCTTGCAAGCTATCAGGCACTAATTTTTAAGTTAACCCTAACTACCCCAAACCCATCAAACTCCAACTGCAGCTTTTGCTAGGTTTTGGCAGGTTTGGTACCAAACCGTAACAACTTGTTGTTAGACTTTGTTTGACTCAGTACCAAAGGCCCAGGAAGACCCTGTTGAATTCTGTGAGGTTCAGGACAGAAAGGCATGAGACTTGTCAAAATGTTAGAAATTTTGAGAATGCACAGCCATTTATACGTGAGTGACCCACATGGTCACGGCACAGTTCCTGGTCAACTGTAAGTGTATGTACACTTACACCTTATATGTGTGTCCCCACTAAAACACATAATACCACTGGCCAGTTATCACTGTACCAAGTCAATAAAACTTCAACTGTTGGAGTTTGGCAGGTTTAGTACTGTTAGGTTCAGTACAGTGTACCAAAAATTACTGAACCTGTGTGAGCTGTTGAAGTTTGTTAGGTTTGGTATGCTTCCTAGTGCGAGAGCCTAGAGGGTTAGGGTTAAACCTGTGAAGCGTAACATTTAATCTTTGAGTTTAAAGAGTGTTTCTACGTGATATTCAAAGACTTTCACAGCTTCTCCTAGGTACAGAACTGACACAATTACCATGTGAAAATTAATTAACCCAGCAGTGAACTTCAGGCGAATTTCCGCAATTTTTGTGTAAATTGCGCGACCTTTCGTGCTGTGCAACCCTTTACGTTATGACAATTTAACAAAAGTTTCATAGTGTGCAAGTCTGTGACTTGCGCGACAAATTATGGCACAACTTTTGAAATCAATTTAGGTGGCGTAAATTGTGACATAGCGACTGAAAATTAGCTCTTTTATGAACAAATTGTGATCGCAGTGGGGACTTGTCACAAGACACTCGTAGCTTTTGTGTATGTAAATAATTAAAGGCTATTATACTCCTGACATATTTTTTTTTAAAGTTGTTGCGCGATTCCGAAGAAATTTGGACAAAACTATTTTCAAAATGGCGGGCGGAGGTGATTCAACAACTGTTTCATGAGTGAACAAAATCATACACAAAACAGCTGCATAAAAATGCTGCTACATGTATATTGTCCTTGTCCAACATATTTAAATTATTTAAATGTTGTGCAGCTACGGCAAGTTTCATGAAATCGATCGTATATTTATTTGCAATTTTTTTTGAAAATTTCACAGGATCACTGCACACAAAAAAAAGGCAAACCACGGACAAATATTTGCTCGCAAACCACGCAAAATCCCACGTACCACATTGCTCAGTGTCATTAGTCTGAGGATAGTCTCACAAGTTAATTTCAAGCTGTTCTGGGCCAGACATGACATGATGTCCTTCAGAAGACCCAAGACGTGCATGGTGGTTGCCACCTCTCCAGATCCTAAACAAAAGAAGAAAAAAACCATAAAACCCAAATTTATAATATATATATATATTGAGTGAGTGAATGAGTGAGTGAGTTTTGGGTTTAGCGCCGTGCCGGCATCAGTGGCCATATTTACGGCGGGAATGTGTACAAATATAAGACAATAGGTAGTAAAAAACCAATAAGACAATAGTAGTAAAAAACAATCAAGTGAACTGTGGAGAATATAAAAACTTGGAGTCAGAAGGAACAATTATCACACAGGAAAAGAATGAAAGAATGAAAGAACCATTGTATAGAAGTATAACGATAAACTGATTCTAGGCAGTTTTCCAGGAGAATCCCGTTGGAGGAGGGGCACGAAGGATCCCCCAGACACATGGCACCCTGTCTAAATAGGTCCCGCAAGACCGGCCATTTCCCTTGCAGTTTAAGGGCCCGGGCCCCGCCGGTATTTTCACAGGTCCACATACCTCCGGGTGATGAGGGGACGAGAAAGCTTTGCGTTTATATACGTCATCCGGCGCGAACTGGTTAATGTCTTTATTCAAGAGATGCAAGTCAGAAGCCATAAGCCTGTATATGCCATCTAGCCAGGTTCACGGAAGAACTATTTTAAGGCCGTGTCCGAATTGCTGGATTTGGCTGTGACTTTGGCCATTGCTATGCTGTTGCTATAGGGCAGTCGTTGTTTGCCCTTAAAGCAACAGCATAAAAGCAACGGCTGAAGTCACAGCCAAAGCCAACACAATTCGAGCATGGCTTTACCTCCACTTGACTCTATCTGCTGAATGCAGAACTTGGCCGTCGGGCTAGCAGCTGGGTGAGAGGACGGGGAGTCGTGGACAATCATAAAGCTACTGCCCTTCAGGATGGCACAGATTGCATGCTGGGCAGCCTTCCGAATCTGATGCCAACAAAAAAGAAAAAAGGAAAAAGTAACTTCAAGTTTGAGAAGATGAAAATTTAGTGCGTTTGTATTGACCGGCAATCGTGGTCGTCGGACAAAAGAATTGGGAGTCAAACAATGGGTCCACGATTGACACAACGTCCACGATCTTTTCTCGTGTACAAATCCTATGGCGATCATCCGAAAACGTTAGAGTATAAACAAAAGAGGGAAGACGGTCGGACAATCCCCCCTTCCACGATTGCCGGTCTATACATGACTGGGTGAGTGAGGGTTTTGGGTTTAGCGCCGTGCCGGCATCAGTGGCCATATTCACAGCGGGAATGTGTACAAATATAAGACAATAGGTAGTAATAAAAAACAATCAAGTGAAATGTGAAGAATCTAAAAAACTTAGAAGTCAGAAGGAACAATTATCACACAGGAAAAGAATGAGAAACTTTTCAAAAGGATTGAAGAACCGTTCTATAGAAGTATTACGGTAGACTGATTCTGGGCAGTTTTTCGGGAGAATCCCATGGGAGGCGGGCCATGGAGGAATCCCCAGACACACGGCACCCTGTCTAAATGGGTCCCACAAGGCCGGCCGTTTCCCTTAAGGGCCCGGGACCGCTTGTATCTCTACAGGTCCGCTAACCCCTGGGTGATGAGCTGATGAAAATTGATAATGTGTTGGGAACTTAGTATTCAATGGGTCGTTATAATACAAACTAGCATTTGCTTTTACTACCAATTTTTAGGCATTTATCTGTTTGAATAAGAAAAATGAGAGCATTTGCTAAAAACCAAAAAGATCAATGTTTTGCTTTCTATAGTACGGCAGATAGGTGATGGGATTTTGCCTTTGAATCAAACTTGGGTCATAGATGGAATATTGTATCCTTCACGTCATATTTGTGTCAAAGGTCAAGTACTGAGGTTATTTGAGGTCAAGTTGTAAAAAGAGACTGGAATTGTAAAATTGGTCTCATTTTAAAAACTCGAAGTCTAATTGCAACCAAACTTGAGTCAAAGATGCAATATGGAAACTTGCATGTGATGGTGATATTAAAGGTCACATACTGAGGTCAAAGGTCATTTCAGGTCAAGGTAAAAAAAGGGTACTCTCTAAAGTAGGCCAGGGGTGCGTTCCACTCCAGCGAACGTTGCCAACGTTGGCCAACGTTAGCGTTGTTCGCGTGAGTGGAACAAAATGTTCGCCAATTATGTTGGCAAACGTTAGCAAAAACGGCGAAAGACATTTGGAGCTGTTCGCTGTTGGCCAGTGACGTATTTTAAAGATGGCGGAGAGGTTAGCAGCCGATGGTTTTCTTTTCACGGTTTTGATTTACGTTTCATACTTTTCGTTATAAACGGTGGGTTGTTTTGAGCAGTCACGGGGATCTTTTAAAGAAAAATAATGAGTTGGACAAAAAGCAGCCAACCAAACGATGTCACTGTCACTGGGCGCCGTCATTTTGAAAACTTCAACTAACGCAAACTCAAAACGTAGGCGAACGTTCGCGCAAACTGTTCGCGTAAGTGGAACGCAGCCCGGTCTTGTAGTTTGAGAACCGTCCTTGTTAACTGTGTCGCTGGCCTACCTTGGGTTTTTGATGGATCGTATAGCTAAGTATCCCATGGTACACCTGCATGGTAGAGGGTTCGCCCCACCTGCTGTGATCCTGCTCCCGCAGCGTCGTGCTCAGACAGACCAGGCAAGACCGCAGCGAGGTGGTCCCCGATTGGTTGGCGTGGGAGGCCAGAATGTCCAGGAAGGATTTGCTGATGGCCGAGAACTTCAGTCTCAGAACTGAGGCCGGTACTCTGAAACGGAGACAGAAAGTTATAAGTGGGACGAAGAGTTCGTGGATCTAATCCCGTTTGATATGCGTGCGGTAAACCGGAGATATGTGCTGCGCTAAAAATAAATTCTTCTTGAAATCACATTGGCTAGTTAATAAATTTTTAGCTAAGCACTTATCTTAGGTTCACAGCACACGTTGAGTTTTTGTTTGCAACAATAAGCGAAAGAAATCCAACAAGATAGAGATTTGCCTCATGGCCTCGCGATGCAGAAAACTCAAAAGAAAAAGTTCAGCGCACGCGGTGAGCTACTTGCTGAGGCAAACGGCCTTGAAGGAATTTTTTGGCTCAGCACGTAGCTCTCGTTTAGCTTAAAGTTTACCTTTTGATAACGAGGCTGAGCAGAAAGAGAATAGCAGCGAGCGACTCTTCGTTATCGACGTTGTCCAGCGCCGTCATCTGTAACAAGCAGACGTTTTTGAGAATGAATTTTGACATCGTAACCAAACAAGGCGGCATAGATGTCCAAATAACAAGACCTACAGCCAATCAACAACAAAATGTGTAGCTTTCGCTATGTGTAGGACCCTCACCCCTAATATTCATAAATACCTTAGACAATTCAGCCATTCCTATTAGTCGAGAGCCCGATACGCGAATGTGTTTTAAACGGACTCAGGCCCGATTCATTCCCAAAATAACAATCGTCAATAACTGTTAATTAATTAGTCATCGAACAATATAGAAGCCACAAAAAACCTTTAAAATTATTTTTCCAAATTGCGAGTAGAAGCTTTGCGTTCCCCATTCCAAAAGGTTCTCCGCACCATCTAAAATTTCTCATTCCAAATCGGAGTGCAGAGAAAGGTTCTTATTCGTAGAACCCGATTTTCAATTTGTTAATAAGATAAGATCAAATAAGCGCCAATGAACATTTTACCAAAGTTCCAAAGTATTCCGTTTCCGTCTCTTTCCCTCCTTGTTCCCTGATGACCTCAGTAACTGCAGCCAGAACAGCGCAAACCTACAAGGAGAAATCAAATGTTTAAAACAAACGGACAAAATAAACAAACAAAAACCAAGAAATTCAAGCACTCTAGGCACTGTAGAAGAAGGTACAGTTTTAGATGTGGGAGGAAAACACCTGAAAATATCCTAGGAAAAAAAAATACAGAGTCAGGCAGGGACTAAAAACCCAATCCACATATTGGCCCAGGCCGGATTCGAACCCGGGTCATAGCGGTGGGAGGCAAGGAAAGAACCGCTACGCCCACCTGACTCCCCAATTGTGATTGCATCACAAACAATGGCCTCTATTTCTATTATTAAGAAGGGCCAACTGTGCGTGGGACCTACCTCTTTATGTGAGGCTGCGTTGGACTCCCAGTATTCCTTAACTTTGTCAAACGCCGGATTGGAGCAGTCACTGACACCACTCAGGAACGTCTTGTAGGACCCCCCTTCGGCTGACTCTGCATCATCGCTGACAATGAAATCCCCCGATTCCTCATTGTGGTGAGCCAATGTTTTTTCGGTCAGCTGCACTCCACCTGAAACAGTCATGTAATACAGTGATATTATATTCTGGAAAACACCGGAAAACTACCCAAAACACTGAAAAAAGTACTGAAAAAGTACTGAAAAAGTACTGAAAAAGTACTGAAAAAGTACTGAAAAACTCTGGAAAATTACCAAAAACTACTGGAAAAAAAACTATATACGGAAAACAAAAACAAACAAAAACGCACTAAATACCAGAACACAAAAAACAAAACCTTAAACCGAAAACAAAATATATACTCCGCCGCCCCGCCCGCCCCGCACCCCCCCCCCCCCCAAAAAAAAAAAATAATAATAAAAAAAAAAAAATACATAAACAAACACACACACACAAAAACTAAATACCGGATCCCAAAAAAATTAGACCACAAAAATGTTACGCAATTATGAATTAATACTTTAAAATGTTTTACTTTAATTTAAAAAATGCCAATAAAAAACAAAAATGGTCTGAGGCTGTTCATTTTCGTGACATATCATTTGTGAGTACCTAATAAAAAATAAATCTAGTATAATCTTTAAATAACCAATCCGACCATGATCCGACGGTCTAACGAGTTTCGACTGACCCTCTCGCCTGCAGGCTGGCGGGCCCGGGCGCCTGTGCGCGTGGCTCGGTAGAAACCGATTAGCGGTGGCCGCTTGCCGATGAGTAGTCACGGTAGGATTACTCGCACAGCTCTGTCCCTTCTTCCATCGCTTTGTCTTCTTCGGTGCGCCGCTCTTTAGACGTCCAGGGCCCTTGGTCATGATTTATTGATACGATCGGAACAAGACGGTGAGTAAAAGTAGAAAAAAATGAACTTTTTAAAATACCCGAGCGAGAAATCCTGCCTGCTTATTCATGCATGTACGTATGCCTGGGCCATAGCGTGTTCGAGCACGTGCAATCCTATCTTGGTACAGGAACAAGACGGTATCAGCTGTTGGTATTGTACTGAAAATAAGCTGGCACCATGTTGCAGAATTTGGCGCCCTCCAGTGTCAGTCCTAGGGTTGCAACTTGCAAGCATTGGATGTTTGTCCTTACTGCTGGTGTTGAAGCAAAGCTAATTCATCTATGGTTTACGATTTATGAATGATCTAATGATGTTATTCCACCCCTTTTTTTCTTTTGGCTTTGTGATAGCTCTGACCATCTGTCTGTAAGTTAACACAAAATCAAGGCATTATTTACACAATGATAAAAAACATTTAGAGTGACATTGATTTTGACAATCATGGCATGGAAAGTTGAACTTGAATGAAATAAGGAAATAGAAATAGAAATAGAATAGCCTGAGCTTTCATATGTATTAAATGTTAGAGTCACCCGGGAACCATTTGGTCAAGTTATGTAAAAATACACATATTATTGTATGTAGGCCTAGTAATTTTACTGTGTACGTATATATACGAGCTGTTTAATCATTCTTTTATTTATCTTAAATTCTTAGCAATATTTTATGTTAAAAACTTGCATATACAAAAAAAAAACACCAGTACCATTTTTGACTTGTGTTTAATTGTCCTTTTTGTTTTGGTTTCCGATAATTGATTTTGTGATATTTTGACGTTCTCTTGGGCATTTTCTTTTTCCTCGTATTTCAGATCTAGTCAGAGTACATCACAGGATACGACCACAGATGATGATGGGTCGTTCTCTTGTTACCAGGGCTCTATTCAGAGTAACACCAAAGGAGAGATCCCACGTCACAGCGAACGAAACCTTACCCCCTCTCCGTGCGAAGAACAGATCTCGCTCGCCACAACTCAGCCGACGACGGCGTCGACAGGTTTGCGGAAAGAATGTAGTTATCCTGACACTACTTCAGCGGTTGTGTACAAAGTCTATGGAGAGTCAAAGAATGTAGTATTTTGACGTTATTTCAGTCTAGTGTGAGAGCCTAGGGGGTTAGAGTTAACTACTGAACCAGTGTGTAGTTGTTGAAGTTTGGTATGCTTTCTAGTCCGAGAGCCTAGAGGGTTAGGGTTAACTACTGAACCAGTGTGCAGTTGTGCTAGGTTTGGTATGCTTTCTAGTGCGAGAGCCTAGAGGGTTAGGGTTAACTACTGAACCAGTGTGCAGTTGTTGAAGTTTGTTAGGTTTGGTATGCTTTTTAGTGCGAGAGCCTAGGGGGTTAGGGTTAACTAGTGGGCATGTGTGCAGTTGTTGAAGTTTGTTAGGTTTGGTGTGCTTTCTAGTGCGAGAGCCTAGGGGGTTAGGGTTAACTACTGAACCCGTGTGCAGTTGTTGAAGTTTGATAGGTTTGTTATGCTAGTGCGAGAGCCTAGGGGGTTAAGGATTAAATATTTGCCAGTTAATTTTCGTGGATTGCAAGTTTTCACACCCTTCATTTTCTTTTTGATTATTTCTTTTGATACATAGTGGTTTATTGCTCAATGTGTATGTAATTGCTACTTTCAGCTTTTGCCGAAAATGAGCAAAACTCATCACAGACGTCTGCCCAGCCCACGGTGTCGGCTACGACGAACCAACAGCAGAATGCCTCCCTGTTGGTCAACCGGTGCAGCGTAATCAGGCACTTCTCAAGCGGGTCTGTTTCCACGAATAGCACATGGACGGCCAACTTCTCTTGCCTTCCAGCCACTGCGGAGTGCCCCAAAAATGTGAGAAAAGGGCTGCTAGCGGTTGATTGTAAAGATATTCAAATGTTGACACCATCGCCAAAATCCTTCAAAATCCAACTTGTTGGAATCTGTTGGAGTGGATGCTGCCCTCGCGAATGGATTATGGTTTTTTTATACGGGGTCAGGCCGGCATAAACCACTATAATCAGAGTCCAACAGTTTGGGTGTTGAGTAATTACCATAGTGAGGAAGGTTCCTAGTAAATTACTCATTGAGTTTAACCCTAACCCTCCAGGGTATTTTTGGCTAGAAACCCTGCCAGACGCAACAGATTGCATACTTTGTCACATTGACTTGTGTGCAGAGTCCAGCAAGGTCAAGCAGTCACCATAGATGCACTGTGCTGGATCTGGCAGGGTTAGGGTTATAGTCTGGCAGTTAGTGAGTCAGGTTATGGACTCAAAGTTGGACAACTAAGTACAATTATAGCGCCTCGTCATCACCTCTCAGTTGATTGGGTCTCCTATACCCTAGGACACTTAGTTCTCCAGCCTATGGGTTGCCTATACCCTTGGCAACCTTCCCCTCCACCCCCTTCCTGCACACTGACTGCCTCAGTGATCATCCAGGATCCTTCACCTCCTGCATGAGTATTCCCGGGGAGTTGCATCCTTTGCACGTTTTATCGCCTCAGTGATCATCCAGCATCCTCCCCGTCCCTAATGAAGAGTTGCATCCTTCAAACGCTTCATCGCTTCCAGGCTCCATATAACCCCGCTTCACCGTTAAAAATCTCTTAGTCTACTGACGACGGGCAGAGCATACTGTCCAAAACATTGAACTCCCTCCGGTCCCTTTTTAGAACCACACATCTCACTCAAGAGAACTACCGTGGTGTTACCGCAAACTACTTATCTTAGTACATTTCTGTTGATCTCAAGAAAATTCAGAGTATGACCAATGTGTGTGAAATCACCTCTTTTCTTTCTTTGACCTCCAGATGTATTGCTGCAAAACGTCCAACTGCAACGATCTCCAATTCTTCCAGCAGCACAGCCATGCTGAGATTGCCACGGTCAGCTCATGCCATGTGATGGGCAGTCAGAACGGCACGGGACCAGGTATTAGGCAAAACATCTCTGAACCGAAAAAAATTATTAACCCTAACCCTCCAGGGCATTTTGGCTAGAAACCCTGCCAGACGCATCAGATTGCATACTTTGTCCCATTGACTTGAGTGCAGAGTCCAGCAAGGTCAAGCAGTCACCACAGATGCACTGTGCTGGATCTGGCAGGGTTAGGGTTTAAAGACATACGAGTTCCTTTGTATTTCAGGCATTATCTCAGTCACCACCCCGGAATATGCCTGTCGATCGAACAGCGCCCACTGACTAATAGGATAATAAGTTTTGGTCAGCTAACTTACCAACAGACAGGCGGTCACTACCGAGCACAGAAGGTGCCGCAAAAGTCACCCTGCCTTTACCCTGGCAGTTTGTAGGCAAAATCTTCATCGTCTCTTCAGGAAAGCAATTTTGTTAAAGCATTTTATGTGGATAGGTCTGAAATTTGTACTTTGCTTCTTTTTGTCGATGGCTTCCGTTTTACGTTAGAATTGAGCAAAAATCGAAACAATTTCCGAGTTGCATATCTATTGCAGGACAATAGAGGGCATAAACCAGGCTAATCATTACCGCGCAGCACGTTAGTAATATATCCTGTAACGATTCTAGGTGTGAACACGAATTCGTTCAGCTTCCGAGATCCAATCGAGTTTGTCCCATTCTGATAGGATCTGCTTCCTGCATTCTGTTTTTGTTCTAGTTCCCGTACACCGGTGTCCTAGTGGCAGCGAATACTGTTACAACCGAACAGCTGGCGGATTGACATCGTTTGGATGCAGCGCCGGCAACACGCAGATCAGCTGCCGTAACATCACTGTCGATAACAAGGACAGATGTGTAACGGTAGGAGCTAGTAGTTCAGAATGGACGGGCGAGATATTGCAATCTCTGCTACTTTTGAGGGGAGAGGTTCGGGATGGGTGTTTGAGGGGAGGGGAACGTTGTCTAGGTGACAGAGATATAGTCAAGTCCCTGCAAGTCCATCACAAGTCCTTGCAAGTCCATCACGAGCCATCCAGTTCCAATTCAAATCACAAGCTATTCAAATCAGCTTTGACAAAGGCATTTCTTTGTCATTGTTTATCCAGTTACTTGTGACTGCCTTTATGAAGGGACTTGTGACTGGCTTCACGAAAGGAGTCGTGAACGGACTTGCAGGGACTCTACTACAACTTTGCCTTTGAGGGGAGTGGTTGGCGATGGATGTTTGAGGGAGGGGAACGTTGTCTGGGTGTTGAAGTTAATTTTGGCATTTTGGGAAATGAGTTTTATCCACTAATATGCCAATTTATTATTATTCATTTTTTCTGGTAATGAAACCAAGGATCCCTCAAAACACCCAAAGCACCGTAGCTCACAAGCCTGATGAGGAAACCTGCAGAGAGAAGACAATGAGAAGAAGTTTTTACAGTTTTAGCAGTGGGAGGAAAACCCCAGAAAAATATTCCGGGGAAAACCCACGAAATCAGGCAGCGCGCGACTAAAAACCCAATCCACCTAATTATTAGCACAAACATTTGTTAAAGCAAAAGTATTTACTCATTGGGATCTGCGATATATATAGGAATGAGCTGTTTGATTCTAAAATGTTTGAAGGATGACAGAGTAAAAAAAAAATGGGTTTCTCTCTGTAAGAATACTCGGTGAAACATTAGGATCCCTCCCCGTTGTTTTATGTGCAGGGCCGGTCCACTTTCTGCTGCTGTGCTAGCGACAACTGCAACAGTAACACCTCATCCGTCATTCCTACTGTGCCTACCACTACCCATTATGTAGTAACAGTAAGTATGCTGCATCTCAGACATCTTTAGTAGGAAGAGTGCAAGCTGGGCGTTTAATATAAAGTTTCCTGCCAAAGTTAGAAGGAGATGAGCTATAGACGATGTGCCCTCTGACGTCAGGTGTTTACATCTGTATTCAAATGTGCCCGGCAATATGCCCACACATCGTGTTTTGCATAAAATTTAGTTGAGGAGTGACGCCACAGGTCAGACTGCCTTTGAATTATGTGAACTCTGATGTCGCCTCTTAACCAAATTTATGTAAAACACGATGCGTGCGCATATTGACGGGCACATTTGAATACAGATGTAAACAGAGGGCACACGGTGTATACATTTTTCTCTAAATTTGCACGCAGTTCAACTGGTTGAATGATTACATGGAAAGTTTGAAAAGGGTCACACTGTCACCGGAGCCTCTACTACGCTGATCTCCGGAAACACCTACGAGGGAAAAATCATGATTTGGGGCATTGAATTTGTGTTGTAAGGGTTATAAGCCCAGTCTGGGCCACGCCTAATAAGGGTAGAGGCATTATTAATGCCTCGCAGTGGACTAGTTACCCATCCCAACCCTATTCATACTGTGAAGATATCAGATTGTCTTGTTTCAGTGTAAGGGGCTGGTTCTTCCACACTTTCCTCTAGTAGCCCACACCTGGAGTGACCCTTGGCCTTGTGATGGGCGAATTTGCATAAAAAAACAGATTGTATCCTAAAACAAAAAGTACTTTTGTTTCCCGTCAGGCCAGCAAGCCTTCGATAAGTTGGACGTTAGTGCTCCTAATTGCATGCGGCTTCCTGGTCGGCGGAGTGGTCGGTGTGGTTGCCATTGTAATCTACAGAAGGTGGAAAAAGAAGCAAAATGCCAACGGACCACTCAATATTTCCTACAGCCGCGTCAGAGCCGATTTGACAGATGAAGACAATATCTTTAGCTACTAGCATTTTTTTTTTTTGTAAAATGTTTTTTTGTATAGATTTTGCGCCATAGTACTAGCCTTTGGTTTTTGTTTTTTATGCATGTACATGTATTTATTTTATTTTTTTAACAAGTTGTAATGATTACTCAAAGAAATTTGCATAGTTTGCTAGTCTCGGGTTTGAACATTGCTACAGTGCTTGCTCGTGTTTTTCCCTTTTTGTTAATCTGTACTTGATTTTCTAATGACTTTTGTAAAGATTTGGAAAACTTTTTTTGAAAAACTTGAAAGAAAAGGTTTTTCAGTGTGTTTGGGGCGTTTTCCGTTTATTGGTGCCTCGATATCAATTGAAATAATTTGAAAACCATGTTTTGTTGAGGTACTGTACAGAAGTGCGCGATTCCGTGATAACAAAAAAGTTGTTCATATTTCGCAGGAAATATTTAGATGTTTGGTTTTTTTTGTGTTGTGAAAGTCCAAACACACGAAAAACAGGTTGTGCCATTGGAATAGCAAGAAATTCTTTTAAAGCAAAAAGCAGAATTTGTTTGGGTAAAAAATATTTTGTCCATGGGCTTCCGAACCGGGTAGCTGTATATATGTATATAGTTGTGTTTTGAGGACGAAACAGCCTTAACTTTGTAAATGATTTGTTTGACAACGGCCTTGTGATTTTTAATTTCTTTGCTAAATACGTGTGGGTATGACCTTAATATTTCTTAATTAGCACTACATCTTCTACCGTTCGAAATATGCCTACCGAAAAAACAGTTTACGATTTGGCAAAATAACTATTTTATATTTTTATTTTTAAATAGAAAGTATTCAGATATTAGTTTGTTTTTTTGTGTGAAACGTACTGAAAATGTGCAAATATTTGTAAACAAATTATTGGGCAGTTTTTGACCAATTGTCCTATGTTTTTGTTATTCTCATTGTAGTCTAAATGAGAAAATTTAGTTTTACTCTTTTTTGGCAGCTTATAAAATGCATGAGTTAGTAAACAGTACATTACTGAAATGTCGCAAAGGAAATATTTGTACAGATGGTGTTTAACAATTCTGTTTGATTTATTCTTTTATGTTTTATCTAAATGATTTAAATCTGTTTTGCTGTACAATGGGAATACAGAAAATCTGCTTAAAAACGACCTCATATTTGGTGCACACATTTCACAAATCGACATGCTAATAAATCAAGTTAAATTTCTAAAATAACACAAGTTTTTCCTTTAATAACATTTCAATCTTAAAACAATTCTAACAATCCTACATTCTTTTCAACTTAGGGATGCAAAAACGTTAAGTTGTCAACTTTAGTATTCCCAAATCTCATCAAAACAAAGAAAAACATGCACGTTAACTTAAAATAAAAACAAAATTGCCCAACTTTAAGTAGTCCCTACAATTACGGCTACTCATTTTTTTTGCTAATAACTCTTTTGATAAAACGCATTAAACCTTTTTTTTTTTTTTAATTAACAGTCCAAAACAAATTATATATCAGTTTTTCTCAAATTTGATCGATTCCGATCGTGAAAACCTAGTGAGATTGACCGTCGCTGTCTCCATGCGTGAAATTCATTTTCAAAGATTGTGAATAATCTCTCTTTAATGGAAACTAGCTGGTTTACTTTAAGTTGTGGTGGTTTTTGAAGATACTGGTGAAAACTCCATCAGACTTTACCCATCTTTTCCATTTCCTGAAACAGATACAAAAACAAAAGGACTCCTATAAAAACGGACAGTAATTTGAATGGACTAAAATGATAGAAATTTGATGGAATTCCAGGTTCTCCCGGCTTGCATAATACTGAAATAGCAAGAAGATGTAATAAACAGAGAAATGGCAGCCAATTTCAGTTTAAAGGGCGTAAATTATGCCATGCTAAAGCGGAAGTGAAGTGAACGCATACGCGAATTTGTGTCACCCTCTCTAAGATGGCTTCTATGCAATTTGTAGCAGTATTCATCAGTCGACCTTCGATAGGATTTTGATTTATTTGGTTTATAATCCATGGGGTTCTAGCAGTTGGTTCTAGCAGTTTACTGTTAGCGAAAAATCCCTGCTTACTATAGCAGGAAACTTGGTGCTTACGGTAAACGTATTTCACGCGTTAGCGAGGAATTTTGGTCTCTGAGCATGCGTACATCCCGTAACTAAGGATTCTGTGCTTACATGGTAAGCAAATAATTTTTCTGCTAGCGCGGTTAGCGGAAAATGGTGGAATTCTGTGGTTAGCAGAGCCAAGAAATTGGGCCCAGCCTGTACATTTGCAATGAGAAGTGGACAGGTTCTTGACAGTTCTATCAGTATTGTTGGGATATATATTAATTGTTTTCTCAACTAATCAAATTCTGTCAAAATAAAGATCGCCGGGTGTCTCTCCAACAATTTTCACTCATTGGCTAAAGATTTCCTTTAACCCTAACCCTCCAGAGTATTTTGGCTAGAAAACCCTGCCAAACGCATCAGATTGCATCTTTTGTCAAAGTGACCTGACTGCAGAGTGCAGCGAGATCCATCAGGTCAGAAATATCGAGGTCAAACTGCTTCAGAGTCTGTGGTCACAGAACACAGCAGGATCCATCTCCGTCACTGTTCAATGGGGATTGGCTCTCATAGACTTAGACTGTGGTTGTTTATAGACTGTTGTTGACAGCTAAATCCATCAAAATGCACCAGACTTTTTTTAACCTGATGCACTGCTTTGAGTCTGGCAGGGTTAGGGTTAAACCCTTCAAAGCAGAGTGTAAAATCAACGAAACCCAAGGGCTAACTGGTACTACTACTTTCATCGCCAAAGACCCTACCTTTAGCATAGTGGTTCCCATCTGAGCCGGTGACATCGTGACGCGGACACCAGCATCTTTCAACATCTCGATCTTATGTTCCGCCCCGCCCTTACCCCCGGCGATGATGGCACCGGCGTGGCCCATTCGTCTGCCCGGGGGTGCGGTTAAACCCGCGATGAAGGACACTACGGGTTTACGATTTTCTCCCTGTCAGAGGGAAAACAAATCAATCAATCAATAAACCACAGTCAATACTCTACAAACCATTTGGATGCTACACTAGGGACAAAACTTGAAGGTTTGCATGATAAAGTCAACCACTATGTTTGAATGAGAGACGTCGAGGCCATACACAGGGCAAGCATTAACCCTAACCCTACCTAATGCTACTTTTTACTACTAGTAGTAAAAGGTATTATGCAGTACTCTCACTGACTTGTGTTGCAATGCCTTTAGTAATTTTTAGTATTTGGTACTTCACCCATAATTGCACTCGTAGTACTTTTTAGCATTGGGTCCCTCTATCTGCTTGCTGAGTGTGCATGGCCCATGTATGCTGTGTAGATTGTTCTAAACTCTACAAAACAAATTGTCACTTGGGACACAGCAATGGGTCAAGGCCGGACTACTGCATTTTTTGCCAGGTAAGTATTACTGACCTGTATTGCCACTATTAGTATTTTGTAGTTGGTAGTATCTGTACTCTGTCAGTACACACCCAATCATCAGTCACGGAGAGACCCAGTGCTACAAAATACTAAGTAGTATTCTGTAGTACGCAGTTCTTTAGCCCAAAGTAAGGCCTAGGGGGTTAGGGTTAATTAAAGAAAGCAACCAAAATGGCAACCATAACCCCAGCCACACTAGTGGGGCTACTTTAATCCGGACTCTAATGTCATAACTAAAGCCGCACGTCGATGTCGTTTTGGTTGTAGTTGAACAGTGACATTCCAATCAGTACAGACCAATCATATGATTTCGTCTTTGTTCAAGTCTTTACTTTGTATTCTTGCATACAAAAGGGGAAAAGGGCTTGACATATTTGTATATGGCAGAAATATAAAGTTGTGTCATGTAAAAATAATTATATATTGCATATATGCTCTGAAAAACTGCAAAAAAATAAAAAGTATGATTAGGAGAAAAGTGCCAATGTGAAAATGACTAGGATTTTCATCTTTAAAAAAATTATAAACAAAATACTAAAAACAATTAATTTCTTTTTGATGGGGAAGCAAAAACAGATGCACTCGTAGACGAGAAACAAATTATTTCTTTCTTTTAGCCTAACACCGCCAGACTCAAAATAAGGGCACATGAAAAACTCTAGTCGGACACCGACAGTCCATTCACCATTTTTGTCTGAACTAATTTAGATGAAAGCTCAAAGTGTATTTGCTCTTTGATTTCCCCGTCCACAACTCACCGTGTTGTATTCCTTCAGGTAGGCGGCAGCTTTCTCCTCCGCTCCTCCCCCGATCTCCCCGATCAGAACGATTCCCTCGGTGTCCGGGTCCCTCAGGAACACCTCCAGGCAATCGATGAAGTTGGTTCCGTTGAAGGGATCACCGCCAATACCTGAATAAAAAAACAACAGATGAAATTACTTCATTATTAGATTTTGGCCCTCGACCGATGTCTATATAACCAGTTCGCGACGAGATTATTTTAATATTACCGAGCCGACGCGCGATCCGAGGCGGGTTCAGGCCGATAGTACCGGGAAGCACACTCGCGCATTTCCGGCCTTGCTCACTGCTGACAGACATTTCCAGCCTTGCTCGTGGTGTGTTTTTGCGTCATCCGTTTTGAATCTGGGGAAAACTTTGCGTTTATATACGTAATCCAGCGTGAACTGTTCAAACATTACATTTATTACATAATTACAAAATTACAATTAGGTTCTATT
Source organism: Crossaster papposus (assembly GCA_037893245.1). Taxonomy (NCBI): domain Eukaryota; kingdom Metazoa; phylum Echinodermata; class Asteroidea; order Velatida; family Solasteridae; genus Crossaster; species Crossaster papposus. Next base: position 264,810 of record JBAIAA010000350.1, on the reverse strand, counting down.
AGGCTCTGCACTCAGAGTCTAATATTGAATTTACATCTCTCAATTGTAAATTTCATCTGAGGAAACATTTGGTTTTGGTACCCGCTGCTAATCAGATTGGAACCAGCCAGCCCACCCCTAGCTCAGTGCTCGAGTAGTAAGACATCTGCACTAGAAAGCAGGAGGTCGTGGGTTCGAGTCCAGCCCGAGTCGGTTATTTTCTGTATACAGTGTAAATAAATACACGTCAGTGAAGGGCCAAAATCTAACATTGAAGATGAAAACACTATATGTGATCTGCTCCAACGAAACCCGGACAAAGTTGACAATATTAGTTTTTTAGATTTTGCTTTTTTCAAATTCTCTAGGTTCTCGGCTTTAAAATGATGTATCATTTACATATGTACCCTCACTCTATCTCCCCTGAGGGAAAGATTTAGCGATAAAACCCTGACAACCTAATTATGAGATAAACAGCTTTGAAGTTCAGAAAAGCCTATTATTTCTATACACAATTGTTTCTCAAAATCGACCAAAAAAACACACTTCTGGGTGACGGATTATGTTCAAATTTTTGAGATTGTAGATTAATAGTTCGTGATTCAGAAAAACCCAAAACGTCAAAATGGTAAAATCCACACCGAAATGACTTCACGAGTACATTGTAATAAAACACATTGTGCGACTTTGTTTGGGTTTTGTTGGAACATGTCACATATATAGGCTGAAAATCCATACGCTACTGTAAAAAAAAATGATTTCAAAAGAACTTGATTATTTCGGTTTATTGATCAACAGGCCTACATCGCAACGCCACACTCACCCACGCAGAGGGTCTGCCCTAAACCCGCCGCTGTCGTCTGGGCCACGGCCTCGTAAGTCAGGGTACCAGACCTGGAGACAATGCCAATCTTGCCTGGCCGGTGGATGTGGCCCGGCATGATGCCTATCTTGCATGCACCAGGCTGCAGACAAAAAAAAGAAAAACAAAATGACATTGATAATCTGATGGTGCCAGAGAACGTTTAAACGGGAATTAAGTTAAAAAATTATTTGTTTTAACCATTTCGCACCGGAGGACGTACATGTATATACACGCAAAGTTGTTCCCAGATTCAAAACGGATGACGCATAAACACGTCACGAGCAAGGCCGGAAATGTCTGTCGGCAGCGAGCAAGGCCGGAAATGCGTGGGTGTGCTTCCCGGTACTATCGGCCAGAACCCGTCTCGGATCGAGTTTCGTTAAAAATAATCCCGCGCCTCAGCTCGCTGATGTTAAAATAATCCCGGCGCGAACTGGTTAACGATTAAAATGACATCACAGTTGTGTTTGCAAGTTCAGAGTTTTCTTTTCTTTTTTTGAATATTTCAACCAGCAAAGAGCTATTATTCAGTTGATGAATCGTATATTCGGGGAAAGCCCCAAAAAGCTCACCCTGATGATTCCTGGGCAGTTAGGTCCCACCAATCGCGTCTTGTCCTGCCTGACTAGCCGGTGTTTGATGCGCACCATGTCCTGCTGGGGAATTCCCTCCGTGATACAGACGACCAGACCAATCTCGGCCTCGATGGCCTCCAAGATGGCCGGCCCTGCATAGGCCGGCGGGACGTAGATCACGGACGCATCGCAATCTGTGGCCGTTTTAGCCTGTGATAAAACAATATCTGAACGATGAAAATGATTCTATATAAAAACTGCTGGAAACTGCTTTCTGACTGGAACGACCTGGAATATATGTCGATCGTCGAGGGTTGTTTTATAAAAGGGGAGTAGAGTTGGAGATTTCCTACCAGAAGTGCATTTCTGCACGATCGGGGGTTGGGAGGGATTAAAAGGAATGGCAAGATTAAAAGGAATGAAGTGAAGGAAGAGGGGATTAAACCAAGAGGGATAAACAGGGAACAGACCAGGGTGGAAATTAGAGAGAATGAAGTATTAGAGAAAACAAGGGAAGGGGGAGCGGTAAAACTCTGTTCTCCAAATCTCCAACTTTCGTGCCGGTCAAATGTTTGACATTACGAAATGGGCCTTGATTTTTAGGGCAAAAATAAACTAGGTTACAAGGCTAGTACAGTATTTTTTTTCAACACAATTTCTTTTTTACATGACCGGTGCCAAAGTAGAAACAAAACACAGATTTATACAAGTCTAATTTGAATTTGTTTGAATAAGTTTTTATTAAACATACATGGAGAATGTTCTCTTTTAACTTTCAGAGGTTCTAAGTGGGAAACCAAAGCAGCAATAAAGATGAACACTATTTCACAAAGATGAACATTTAAACTAGTTTTTAATGGGATTTCAAATGGGATTTCAAATGAAAAACATACATGTATATTAACCCCATCCCTAACCCCACTAGGTTTTTTTGCTGGGATACACACTCAATCTTGCAAAACCCTCAATCCTGCAAAATTCGGCCTTCGTGTACAAATCCACTTTAATTTCTTAAATTTGTTGATTAAAGAGGTGACCACTGCCTCAATCCTCCAACATTCACTGACCAACTGACCTCTTTACAGCTGTTGAAGACCGGAAGCCCGCTGGCCGTCTGACCCGCCTTTCCCGGCGTAACTCCGCCCACCATGTTGGTGCCATACTCCAGGGCTTGGGCCGTGTGGAAAGCCCCCTGTTTAGGGAAATGATAATGAATTGTTACAAAAACTTGCCGTCTTAAAAAACAATGTTCACCACCAGACTCCTTTGGACGCAAAAGTATTAATCAGCAAAATTGTTGCGAAAATGAAATAATTCAACGGCCATCTTAGAAAATTTGCCATCTTAGAAAATTCAACATCTTGAGACAACAAAAAGAAGATACCTCCATCCTTTTTTCGAAATCTAAAAGATAAACTATTATTTTTTTTGTCCTTTGGTCTTACCTGCTTGCCAGTGATACCTTGACATATGACTCTCGTTTCGCTGCTAAGTTGAAGGTTGACCCTGGTGTGGGTGTAGCAACTCCTTGTTCCTGTAGCATGGCTTCGAGCTGTTCAAAATAAAAACCACACAATTCTCATGGCGTTTCTGAAGTATGTGCTTATTATTTATTGTATAGTGTTCAAATAATCTGACTCGAACTATAAAACTCAAACTAAAGACTCGACTCAACTTATTTATTGTATAGTGTTTAAGTAATCTGACTCGAACTAAGCTCGAACTAAACTCGAACTAAGCTCGAACTAAGCTCGAACTAAGCTCGAACTAAGCTCGAACTAAGCTCGAACTAAGCTCGAACTAAACTCAATTCGAACTCAACTTGAACTCAACTCAACTCGAACTCGAACTCGAACTCAACTCGAACTCAACTCGAACTCAACTCGAACTCAACTCGAACTCAACTCAACTCGAACTCAACTCGAACTCAACTCGACTCGAACTCAACTCGACTCGAACTCAACTCGAACTCAACTCGAACTCAACTCAACTCGAACTCAACTCGAACTCAACTCGAACTCAACTCGAACTCAACTCGAACTTGACTCGACTCGAACTCGACTCGACTCGACTCGACTCTGACTCGACTCTGACTCTGACTCGACTCTGACTCTGACTCGACTCTGACTCAACTCTGACTCAACTCTGACTCGACTCTGACCTAACCTGTTTCCCTAATGACTAGACTCGCATCGAGTCACTTCTTTAAAATAACTTGACTTACAAAAATCAGTGACTCTTTACAAATCTGACCTTAATTTGGATGAAAAACTAGGTTTTTTGTTTTGTTTTTTACGCCGGGGAGGCATGGCTACAGCCGCGGCAGTAATATATCCAGAATGCTGTGCACAGCTGTGCTATCAACATGGCCTGTGTGACAGCTGCACGCTCGGTCCATTGTGCAGTGCAGCTACCAGACAAAGGCTGATGTGCAGTCATGTGTGTAATAAGGTGCAGGGAGAAGTGGGATGTCAAGGGGTTTAATATGCCAAAAGTTCAATGCTTAAAAAAATCTTTCAGAACCATGAATCAACAAGAAATAATAAATCTGGTCTACGCCGTGTGGTTAGGCGAGACAAAAACATAATGAGTTTCCATTCTCTTACTTAGGAAGAGGTCGTAAACCTGCAAAAAGTACTACTATTTGTCATGTACTAAATGCCATACTTTCATGTATCACCTAACTGTAAGTTCAGTAAACAAGTTGATAAATAAATGTTTCTCAATCTAAGGCCATGAGAATGAAAGTATGAGTTTACCGTCCACCGCCCGCATGGTCGTGGCGCCACCGCATGAAAAATTTCATTATTTAAAAAAATTTCATTATTTCTCAAAAAAAGTTGCACAGTTTTATCCCAAAAGTCTGTTTCACTTATTCCCTCCAAAAACGACGAATTCTACACCTACGATCATGGCGTTGTTCAGGGAGACATCTAGCGACTTGTAGTTACACTATTACTGGGCGCCAAACGTGTCAGCCAATCACCGTCGTCCTCTTTCATCGGCTTGGCAACGCTTGGCCGGGACCCGGATGTTGCTTACCGATTTGCCGATTTCGTGTGGGATTTCCCGTGTTGCATGTGCGTAAGTATTTTCATCATATCGAGCATTAAAACAATGAAAAGTCATAAATACGCAAATGAAAACCTGAATAATGTTTTGATGAATCTCGTAGATGTAATTACATCAAACGATGGCACAAATCTAACACGATATCTTGCGATTTTTGAAGGACCCAGCCGCAGCAGACGAATGCTCGCGTCATGATACAGGTCACGTGATTGCAGTATACGGGGCGGCCCTTGCCGGTTCTATGTACTTCACTATCCATACTTCACACACTGATCAAACATGAACATGTGTTTCAAGTTGTGCTAGGCGAAAGGAATGAATAAAGTCAGCGTGTCAACATAAACAAATCTAATTGTATGCCGTGCATGTACGATATAGAGGGTTGGTCTAGAACACTAACACCAAGTTCTGGCAACTGGCAACTGGCAGAATAACTAGGTATTGTTTAAAAATACAGTATGCTGATAGCTCGGGGGTGATGGTGACACTGACAGGCCTTTTTTAATTTTTTCAGGTGTGATTCATCATGGCATGCAGCAAGCAGGCCGCTGTGCGGATAGTTGAACCAGGGGGGAATATTATTGCACCATGGACATTTTTATAATTTAATCAGGCTACATACATGTATGGCCAGCTGTGGTCCGATATCCTAGATGGTTACGTATACGATTTTAAAGTGCCTGTGCCGGGGAAAGGGTTGTGTGATAACTATGAATTCCTGGAGGCTAAAGCTTGTTCGTCATTGATACTGTCTGAAAATGTTGTTAAAAATTAACAAAATAAGTGCATGTTCCTACCTCTCTACCTGATTCCGTGATTGTCGGTTCTATGTATAAACTTAATTCGCTTGAAAAAAGGGTTAACAAAAATAATGAATAATGAAATAATGAAAAATATTGAATAATGAATAATGAAAAAAAGCCTCATCACTTTTCAAAAAGTCTCGGACGGTAAACTCATACCTAAGTTCTCATGGCCTAAGTTAAAATTACATACAAAATACAGTAAAACAAAATGATTAAAAGTCACAAATTTGTTTATAGTATGTACCACAGTGACCCCCTGTAATTTTCGGTAAGTCAAAAGGCAATGTACTTGAGGATGAATGCGTTAATTTTACCCAAATTTCTGGCAAATATTCTCCCAACTAGCGCCATAGTGCTCAACGCCGGCTGCTTAATTTTATATAGTCGGGTAACAATTTACGAAGTAGAATTTGAAAACAACGCGGATACACAAGATACCAGACAAGAAAATCGCCACCGCGAAAGTGTTATAGCGCCCCCAATAGTTGATCTCCCATTATATCAACAAGTGCAACACATCTGCGTCAAGCTATATCACTCTGAATTTCCTGAATAAAGTTAATGCATGTGATGTCACACGCGCTACGCGTACGCGCTAATCGCACGTACAACCATGCGGAGCGGTGAGGTCAAACACACTTTGTTTGACCTCACCGCTCCGCATGGTTGTACGTGCGATTAGCGCGTACGCGTAGCGCGCGTGACGTCAATGCAACCCCTTTATTCCTTTTTCAGCAATGGCTGCCCCCAGTAATGACAAGAATTTAGTAGATGAACTGGAGGCTGCTTTTCAGGTAATAAGAAACGTAATTTCCATACAATTTCGTCCGCTTTAGTTTAAAATAACAAATTGTAAAATTCACTTTACAATTTATTTTCAAACAGGGATGTTTCTCAACATTGATTGCACAAGATCACCTGAACATTGTGGATTCACAGGAGACAAGGACAAGTAAGTCGCCTAATTAGAAGCTGTTTTTATTATTAATTCTTTCTGGTACTGAAACCAAGAGCCCTCAAAAGCGCTCTAGGCACTGTAGCTCGCAAGCCTGAAGAAACCTGTAGAGAGAAGACAATGAGAAGAAGGTACAGTTTTAGGGGTGGGAGGAAAACCCCAGAAAAATATTCTGGGGAAACCTCACGGAGCCAGGCAGGGACTGAAAACCCAATCCACATATTGGCCCAGGTGGGGGGTTCGAACCCGGGTCATAGTGGTGGAGGGCGAAGAAAGAACAAAAATTTTAACCTTCATTTTTCAGCATCAATATTGTGTAAACATGTGCATGCAACTTAGTTAAAAGGAAAAAAATTATTTCGAAAGGTTCAATTTATCCGTGGGTTTTCTAGCCAAAATACGCTATGGAGGGTTTAGGTTTGGGTTAGCTGTTATAGTCCTGAATCCTCCAATATTAATTTTTGGCTAGAAACCCTGCCAGACGCATCAGATTGCATACTTTGTCACATTGACTTGTGTGCAGAGTGCAGCAAGGTCAAGCAGTCACCACAGATGCACTATGCTGGGTCTGGCAGGGTTAGGGTTAATTAACCCTAACTCCCTCACCATTGTTATTGAACAATACAATTCCTTCAAAATCCTCCAACTTCCTTTGTTGTGTAAGGAGTTAGGGTTAATATGATTTTACACACACCCGTTGGAGTTAGGGCCATTCTATCTGTTGATAAAACTTTCATTTTTTCCAGACTTTTGTATAAAGTTTTTTGCAGATTTGTGTGTAAAGTTCAACACAAAAGTTTAACTTTAATCTGATTTAATTTTACCGTTTAATTTTTTTTAGGTGTTGAGCAGTCAATCCAGCGATTTCTAGACGTTTCCAAGGAGCTGGAGAGTTACTTCCTTCAGAGGCAGCAGATGCTGTCGGTCACCCGACCTGAACTGCCAATCAAGGAGGTGTGTGTGGTGGGAGAGGGGGATGTCATAGGGTGCGGGTTGACATAAGTATAATAAGTATTGACAAAAACCTTAAATAATGTATACAATTTTAGAATAATGTGTCTAAAGCTAAGTTGAATAGGAATGTTTTCAATCTTATTTTTGAAAGTGTCTAGAGTTTAGGAATCAGGTATGATGATGGAGGGATTGTTCCAAAGCTTAGGGGCACAGACGGTTAAAACTTGTTCGCCGTAGCGAGTATATGTAGGGAGGCCAGGAGCAAGTTGCAATCGTGCTCTAGATGATGAGATGGATGGAAGAATAACCAATAATTAAAAAAAAAAAAATGTATTTTTTGCCAAGGAAATCGAGGAGCTGAAACAGGAGCTTCAGCGCAAAGAGACCTTGATCCAACAGCACCAAGCCAACATTCAAAAGTGGCTCGCTGTGCTGCAGCAGTCGGATGGCGGGGTGCCACCCTCCGCACAGCAGCAGCAGCAGCAACAACAACAGCAACAGCAACAACAGCAACAGCAGCAGCAAGCACTGCAGCAGTCTCCGAGGCAGATGGGGCCCAGGGCCCTGAGCTTCCCGCCCCACCAGCCCGCACCGCTGAGCGGGCCCCTGGCTCACCTAGAGCATGCAGCCTCTAGTATAGGAGGCAGCTTCGATCGCAGGTGATGCGACAACGCAAGCTTTGGCAAATTTGTTGGGGAGGATCTATGGACAGAGATGTAGTACCCCGACGCTACTTCAGCGGTTGTGTACAAAGTCTACGGAGAGTCGAGAAAATGTTATACTTCTAAGGTAGCTTTGATCGCAGGTGATGCGACAACGCAAGCTTTGGCAAATTTTGTTTTGGGGGGGATCTACGGACAGAATGTAGAACCCCGACGCTGCTTCAGCGATTGTGTACAAAGTCTACGGAGAGTCGAAAAATGTTATATTTCTTCCTAAGGTAGCTTTGATCGCAGGTGATGCGACAACGCAAGCTTTGGCAAATTTGTTGGGGGGGATCTACGGACAGAATGTAGTACCCCGACGCTACTTCAGCGATTGTGTACAAAGTCTACGGAGAGTCGAGAAAATGTTATACTTCTAAGGTAGCTTTGATCGCAGGTGATGCGACAACGCTAGCTTTGGCAAATTTTGTTTTGGGGGGGATCTACGGACAGAATGTAGAACCCCGACGCTGCTTCAGCGATTGTGTACAAAGTCTACGGAGAGTCGAGAAAATGTTATATTTCTTCCTAACAAAATTGGAAAGGTTTCTCAGTCCCAGATTCATGTCTGTTTGCAACATTCTTTCCGAATCTATTCCAATCCCTTCCAGGAGTCACAGTTCTGTTTCGGAATTCAGTCTCCAACTTTCCAGAAACAAGAGAACCCTTAGTAGACCCCACGGGTAAACACGGAGAGAGAACTACATTAGTGATTGGCTAAATACATTATTCATTATGTGTTTGGAGTATCGGGGCCTCGTGGTCTGGAGCATTGAATTGGTGGTCTAGTGGGCAATTCTGCAGGTTGTGGTTATAAGCCTTGGGTTGTGGTGCGTGTGCGTGTGCCTGTGCCCTTGGGCAAGGCACTTTGTCACTCATTGCTTCTCACCATCCAGAAGTATGTATGTTCTAGCCTCCACCTAGTTGTGGGGGAAGAGATGGGTACCTTGCACCCAAATTGTTGCAACAAGCTTTATCCTTGATAAATAATATTGACTATCCAACCTAAATAAACTATTTGCTTGTGCGATCTGTTTGCGTGTGCATACTTCACCCATGTGATAGTTCTACGATTGCTTTGTTGTTGACTATCGCACGGTTAACCATGCAAGCGAATTACCCTGTTCATGAATACCAGAAATAGTGGCTGGTGATTGGACCAGTGAAAATTTGGCTCTCGATCATGAATATGTATGAGGTACAGTAATGTAGAATGTTCTTTTAAATTGTGAATTAGGACAAATGAGATTATTGAAGTCCAAGTATTCTTTTTGATTCATGATAACATTTTATTTGCCATTTCAGTATATATCATCGCAGATGATTCTTTTGTAAACACATTTTTAGAAGGAAATAAAAGTTGATGGCAAATTGCTATACTATATCGATACATTTCTTTTTGTTTCAAACTATTATATAATATAAAGCCGATTAAAATAATCAACTTCAAATCAAATGGTGGTTAATTTAGGTCAATTAAACAAAATTTACACAAACTAAACTTGCATATACTTTTTCCGTCTTTTAACCATTAGTCCACATACCGCCCTAAACCGCCTAGCCTATGACTCCTATACTGGCCAAAACCAGTTGAGCCCTAGTTTAGGGCTTCAACCGGCAAATTAAATTTGAATGATGTCATTAGTTCTTCGATCTAATAAAATCGAGACCCTACATTAAAATATACAGCATTCACAGAGAAATTTGAGCACTTTTGCTGCTTCAAACGATGCACAAAATGACAAATGGTCGACTACTACTGTAATTTTAAAATATTATATCCGAAGCAACTAATATCCATTCCTGAGAATGCTCTACTTTTTTTCAGCTCAATTACAAGAGGCATGATGGAAAGCAAAAATTTTTTTTTTGGAGGGAAAGTTTACAGATTGCAAGTGAATTTCGCATTGGTTGGGGTTTTTTTGTGGTAAAAATAAGTTAGTATTAAACCCTTAACCAGTTCGCGCCAGGGTTATTTTTAACGAAACTCGATCTGAGGCGGGTTCAAGCCGATGGTACCGGGAAGCACATCCAAGCATATCCGACCTTGTTCGCTGCTGACAGACATTTCCGGTCTTGCTCGTGACGTGTTTATGCGTCATCCGTTTTGAATCGGGGGGAAAACTTTACGTGTATATACGTCCTCCGGCGCGAACTGGTTAAAGTATATATAGAGGAGGTTATAAAAACAAGGTATCGACTACTTGAACTTGGTGTGCGATAAAACCAGCCTTGCTCGATAATCCATGTAGTGAAATTGTTTTCTCTCCCAAAAATAATCTCCCTTGGTAATCCATGGAGCGTTCTATTTTCCTTTCTGGAAAATAGAACGCTCAACTAATCACTGCAGTTATATTGACCAGTCATTAGTTGTACTATATCACTCATGAGGGCAGCAGTCAATACTTAGACTATAGACCTTCTGTGAATGCTACAAAGTACGTATGTCTTGATCGTTTTCTCGGTATAAATTTAAGAAGGGCGGGCCATCTTTGCCACAAACTCGACCAGTGTTCTCATTGGACGCCCTGAAAGACGAGAGAGACGGAAAAGGAAAGAATTAATGAAAATGCAAAGCATTAAAGGTAGGATACGCCATTTGCAGATATCTACAATTTTACTTCTAAATTATTAAGAAATGTCTTACTTATTTGAAAGTAAATAACGATTGTAGGCATCCAAATGATTTTGCTAGATATTCTGTAATTGTTCCAAAAAAATGAATAACAAAATAAATAATATGGCGATCGCGGAAAAAACAATAACGACATAAGAACCACTGCCCGACGCCGTTTGAAAACGAATGCCGTTTTTCTTGCTTTTCTCAGCATCCATGATTGTAAAACTTTGGACAGGTCAGTTAAACATATTTAAAACCTGCCCACTACCAGCAAAGTAAGAAAACCATTGTAATTTTGGGGAAAATGTTAATTATTTTCCTCTGTCCAAATTATTGTAACAACAAAAATGAGGTTTAAGTATAAGAATCCTAATTACCCGTCATGCCCTTGGCGAGGTATGGAATCTCATCTTTGTTTTCCATGACCCCGGCGATGTCAAGGTGGGCCCACTCCGGCACTGTCACAAACTCCTTCAAGAATGCCGCTGCGGTACAGGATCCCGCGGACCTGTCGGAAGAAAGTTGAAGGGTCGTTATAAATCGATAAAACCCTTCCTTTGCTTCGCAATCACACTTTATATGCAGTGACCAATCAGGGCACGGCTTGTGATCAGGTGACCACATGGGGCTCATTCATTGCACATAGGTGGCGCTCTTTGTTGCGGCTTATGCTGCGTTCCAATCGCGTCGTGTTTATCGTGTTCACGGGTTCACGAGTCGTATAATCTCGTTCTAATGGCCTCGTAACTCGTGTTCACCAGTGGTGAACTCGAGGTGGAATTTTTTTCTCCATGTTCACGACTTCATAACGAATGAAATACTTGCGCATGCGTGTTGGTTCACGAACGAGTTCTCGCACAAGAATGTCCTTACCGCACAACTAAACTCGACTGTGCGCGTGCGTCTTGGTGAGTAGCGTTTGGAATGCAACCTACTCGTGAATATTGAGAAATTTACAGTGAACACGATAAACACGATGCGATTGGAACGCAGCATTATTTGCCAACAGAAACACATTTTTTCCCGACACCAGGACAATTTTGCAAACAAAAAAATGGGAATGATGAATTTGGTAACATTAAAATCTTTCACCCTGTTATTGTGGTTTAATTTTGTTGGGGGTTGGGGGGTCTTTGAAAAAAAATGGGTGAAAAAAAAGTGGTGAAATCATGCAATTATGAGAGAAATTCACAGATAAACTAGAAAAACTGTCATACTGTCTGGAATTTTAGTAAAAGAAGACGTAATATTTCACAAGCCAAATTTGTAGTCTTTCTAAGTGTGTAGCTTTTGGAAATCAAATTTCATAGCATCATGATTAAAAAGATGCATTTCACTTGCACCATTTTTTTACCAGTTCGCGCCGGAGGACGTATATACACGTCACGAGCAAGACCGAAAATGTCTATCAGCAGCGAGCAAGGCCGGAAATGCGTGGGTGTGCTGCCCAGGACCATCGGCCTGAACCCGCCTCGGACAAAGTTTCGTTTAAAATAATCACGCGCCTCGCCGCGGTGATGTTAAAATAATCCCGGCGCGAACTGGTTAAGAGGCACGCGATATATTATTACTTTTTTTCATTGGGCCAATGAAACATTCTAAAAACCATCTTGGCTCCTTGGGGGAGTAAAAGAGCTCGACGCTCCGTATTTTGAGGTTTAGACAATCGAACACACCTCGGATGGTTGCCAACATTGTTGACATCGGCTAGGTGGCTCTCCGTCACCTGACCAGTGTAGTGTTTGAAGAGGGGCAGACGCCAGAGCCTGTCACCGGTCTCCACTCCAGCCTGCTGCAGGTGTGTCCACAGTGTCTCGGAGGTGGAAAAGATTCCTGTAGCGGCTGAACCCAAGGCTACGTCAACAGCTCCTAATAGGGTATGAAAAAAAAAAAAAAAATGTTTGTATAAATTTTCAACGATGGTCATCTCGACCATCGTTGGAAACAACTATTTTCAACATTTTGTTTGAAAAATCAGTCGCACATCCGTGAATAGGTGCATGCAAGCTAGTCTGGTTCCCTATTAAAACCAGGGGCCAATTTCATAGAGCTGATTAAGCACAACATGTTGCTTAAGCACAAAAACCCTTGCTTGGTAAATCAAGTTAGGAGCCAACATTTCAAAATACGAATCACAAACAATATACATGCAGTTGTGACTGGTAATCTGGTTTTACTAAGCAAGAATATTTTGTGCTTAAGCAATTTTTAGGCTTAAGCAGCTCTATGAAATTGGCCCAGAATTTCCCGACGTCTATAAATTGCTCAGTTTCATCCGAGGTAGGGTCAGGAAACAAGGCTACGCGAGCAGCATTGAACTCTGACCTGTGAGTGTCGCGAGGTCAATAACTGCTCTGGGTTTAAACTCGGTGCAAGCGTAGCACAACGCGTCAGCCAGAAGAAGCCGTCCCTCTGCGTCGGTGTTCTCGATCTGAGGATAACAAAACGGAGAACGATCGCAGAACGTCAAATAAATGAATGCGCACTTACAATAATATGCGACACAAACCCAAAGCAGCCAGTAGGCCTAAAGAAGCCAGTGCTACTTTTTGAGTGACTGGACATTTAAAACGTAACACACAACATAACAAAATTAACATATCAAATTATTATGAAATATCTTACTTGACTGCTAACCAGTTCGCGCTGGGATTATTTTAACATTCCCGAGCCGAGGCGCGGGATTATTTTTAACGAAACTCGATCCGAGGCGGGTTCAGGTCGATGGTACCGGGAAGCACACCCACACATTTCCGGAATATTTTTAATGAAACTTAATCCGAGGCGGGTTTAAGCCGATGGTACTGGGAAGCACATTCACGCATATCCGACCTTGTTCGCTGCTGACAGACATTTCCCGGCCTTGCTCGTGACGTGTTTATGCGTTATCCATTTTTAATCTCGGGGACATTTTGCATGTGTATATACGTCCTCCGGCGCGAACTGGTTAAGTTGAATAACTGTTACAAGTAAAAGTAAAGCCTGTCATGAGCCAATGTGGCTCATCAGGCCGGTGTTTAACTCCAGTTTCTCTGGCATAAAAATGACTGAGAATATTCCTAATCTCCCTGGATGGGGTGCTAGTCCATCGCAGGTTACTCCCCAGCTAAATGCCGGTACCCATTTATACTCCTGGGTAGAGAGAGGCTATTGGGGTGAAGTGGCTTGCTCAAGGACACAACATATGGCCAGCAGCTGAACATTTTGAAAAAAGCACGAGCCCACCAACTTTAACATAACAGCAAAAGTTGTTTATTATCTTTCAAAAGTGTTTATCTTGTAAACGAGCTGTAAGCGCAATGCACACATTTACCAGTATTGTCTTCCCATTCATCGCCGTGACGACATCTCCCGGCTTATTGGCCGACCCGTTCAGGAGGTTCTCGCACAGCGGCGTCAGGGCAACTACGTTGATCGGCAGCTGCAGCTGTGCTATGGCGTCCATTGCCCCGGCAACCACGGCAGCCCCGCCCATGTCGGCCCGCATAGCCTCCATGTTCTGGGCCGGTTTGATGGATATGCCTCCGCTGTTGAAGTCGATCGGGTCGAGAAGAGATAATTTAAAAAATCATGACAAATGACCGATTTATATCACCAGCACCTGAATTGGTTTAGGTGCTGGTTTATACATCGTGAGTTTACCAACCAATCACAAAGTTTCAAAGTAATTATAGCAACAATAATTCAACATAATTGATTTGTCACTCATTTGTAATCATTTATGACATACCTGTCGAAGGTGACGCCTTTGCCGATCAAGACGAGCGGTTTGACGTCTGGATCGGTTCCCTGGTAGGTCATCTCTAGGAAGATCGGTGGCTGATCCGAACCCTTGGCAACACTCAGGAACCCTCCCATGTTCTTCTCCATTGCCCAGTGCTGTGTGCTGGGTAAACAAAAACAAGTCTGTGGCTGTTAGCCGCCTTACGACCCTATATCTGACCACGAACCACAGCCAGATAGATCGATTGAATTTGGCTTACAATTATTATCCCTGTTAATCAGGGCAGGGATGTAGTCAAGTCCCTGCAAATCCCTGTAAGTTCCTGCAAGTCCATCAGAAGTCCTTCAGTTCCAATTCAAATTACAAGCTATTCAAATCAGCTTTGACAAAGGCATTCCTTTGTCATTGTTCATCTAGTTACTTGTGACTGCCTTTATGAAGGGACTTGTGACTGCCTTTATAAAGGGACTTGTGACTGGCTTCACGAAAGGACTTGTGAACGGACTTGCAGGGACTCGACTACAACCCTGCTGTTAATCAGGAATGAGCTAGACCACTTCTGCAGCAGTAGCTCGAGATCAGCGCAACTTGGTCTCTACCTTTACAGGTACCCGTTTATACTACTGGGTGGAGATAGGCAATTGCAGTAAAGTGTCTTGCCCAAGAACACAAGCACCATGTAACCGTTAGGATTCGAACCTGTGTACCAGCGCACACGAGTCGGACACTGTTACCATAAGACCACAGCGCCCCTCGATTTAGTTCAACCTACTGTGCTCTGGTTACGATGGTCTTGGTGACGCGGAGCTGCTCTCCTGTGATCTCGGCAAAGCGTCTCGGCGTCAATAGATTAGCCGGCATCTCCATCAGCATCCGGGCAAAGTTTTGGCTGCGGGCCAAGATCAGACCTCTGGCCCACTGGTCCCGGGCTGACCTGAAATCCCGCAAAGTTACACCGTCAGAAATGATATTTCAAATCGTACGGTATTCCAGAGGTCGCAGGTTTCAAATCCCACACCTGCCACCAGTTTTTTTTTGTTCACTTTAAAAATGTATTCAAATTTTATACCTAGTCAGTTTCAATATCTAGTCAGTCACAATTGTACATATTTATGCTGTCAAACAGAAGAGGATTTAAACAAAAACGAGCTTTATCCACAAGAGAAAAGTCAGTTCACACAGCACATGACATATATCTTTGAGATGCAGCCTACCCTTTCAGATCTCCCAATATGTCCAGCTCCACGAGTGGTTTTCTCTTGCTCACATCTTTCAGTGCGTCATACGAAAACAGAGCAAGGCTCGCGCCCTCCGCAGCAGCTATGGGAATAGAGCGTGTACCGGTAAGTTAACCTCGAGAACGTACAAGATTTTAGGAGAAACCGAATTTCTTGGGCACCTCGAAAAGCTAGGAGCTTCAATGTGTAAATCGAGTAGTTTGTGTGCAATAATCATGTTTTAACCCTAACCCTCCCGGCTCGTTTGGCTAAGACATAACCTCAATCCTCCTATATCCTTCTGTAGTAAAGAGTTAAAAGCTCAAGGAACCTGGATCCTTCTAAATCCTTCTCAATTCTGCTAGTATGGCTAATGCCCTGAATCCTTCTAGATCCTCCTGCCTGCTGGGGGATGTTTTTGGGGGTCTGTGTAAACTGATTACTTATCCAACAAATTACCCTCAAACAAATGGAAGTGCCCAGTACAATGACCTTTTCATACCAGGACAAGGGCCACAGAAATTCCATTGTATGCACAACACTATGCACATGTGTTTCTTATTGATAATACATAAACATACATTGTCCAGAGACCCTTTCAGCACTGACCCACTGACCTTCCAGTACACACATTTGCCATGCACACAAATGCAAGCCCTAAAAATAACCAAGTCAGAAGCATGCATTCCCCATGCCATTACAATGTACACAAATGCAAGCCCTAAAAATAACGAAGTCAGAAGCAGGCATTCCCCATGTCATTACACTGTACACAAATGCAAGCCCCCTCCCCCATAACCTAGATCCTTCTGGATCCTATTTTGGGCAAGCTGCATACAACCTCAATCCTTCTCTTTCCTCTTGTGTCAAATACAGCCTGATAACCTCAATCCTTCTCAATCCTTCTCAATCCCTCCCATAGCAAAACCCCATCTGCCCTCAATCCTTCTGGATCCTCCTCCACTGCAATGTCCTAATAACCTCAATCCTTCTAAATCCTTCATTTTGTACAAGAGGATTTAGAAGGATTTGGGAGGGTTAGGGTTAATGCTGTTCTTTTTACAAAAAGGCAGATAAAAACTTGTAGAAAAATATCATTTTTTTATTTTAATTTACAAAATGTAAACGATATATTAAATTAACGTGAAAAAAAAAAAAAAAAAAAAAATGTTATATGTACCGGTATGTCATTCCATTGTTCTCGTTCACGGGCTAGTCTTTCTAAAACGTTAGGGTTTATGTAAGTTACTCAAAAAAACAAAAAACTATACTGCATTAACCCTAAGTACCTACTGCTTCTGCGGGGTACTGGACCAAAGCCGCAAAAATCCATTAGTCAAATTATGTTTTAATACAGGGGCTAATATGGAACGACCACTAAAGTATTGGTTGATGTTGATGTTGATTCATAAACTGCACCGGCCCTGCTTCAGTCTATCATAATCCATGACTATTTGTTTTCTTTTTCGCCAGGCCTTGAGGACCAAGTCCGCCAAAATCTAACGATTTTGGGGTACGGATTTAGGCAGATTTGGGACGGTTAGCGTCAAGTACACAATAAAATGCAAGACAATAATATTTCAGAAATTGTGTAAAGGTAAAAATGGGTTTCAGAGAGAGGGGGGGGGGGGGGGGGCAAGTAATTCTGAGAGGAGAGGGTGGGGCCTAAATTCAACCCACCCACCTTGGGCGTCGCTGCATGGGTCTACGCTGATGTGTTTGGCCCCGGACTCTCGCAGTTGTGTCGCACCAGCTGCAACCGCCGCCCGAATGTTTTCCTTGGCCTCGTTGACCTGCTCCAAGCTGTTGAATCCTGCAGACTGCTTCCCCAGACCCACGACGGCCACACTGCTAAAATCCTGTTCAAACAACATTGGAGTTACTTACTTTCTATTCTTGGGAAAAGAGTCTAGAAAATTTGTCCTAACAAAATTGGAAATGATTCTCAGTCCTAGGTTTATGTACTTTTCAACAATTTTGCACTGATTAAAGGTGATACACCATTTGCAGATATACAAATGATTGACTACCAAATTATTAGAAAGTATCTTACTTATCTGCAAGTAAACAATTATTCAAGGCACCCAGCTAAATTATTGCGCTAGATATTCTGTAATTGTTCCAAAAACTTGAATTTGCCATTTTTTTGGGTAAATAGACTACCATGTGATTCGGGTATTACCTGCATGGGACATAAAATGGCTATTGCAGGATTTAGACCGTTGGTAGAAACAATTTTTTAATACAAACCTGACTGACATCGTAGAGAATCTTTGCTTTGCCTTGCTTTATGGTGGGCCCAGCACTGCAGAAAATGCCAGCATGTGAATACAAAATAAAAAAATCATCGATTGATAATTAAAAACAATAAGCTAGCCCTAACTTAAAGGTAGGATACACCATTGGTAATTGCTGAATTATCAGGAATGGGTGGATTTGGGGGGTTGGATTTTATAGTAAATACCTTTTAACTGACCTCTCAGAAGTTTTACAATCATTGGGGGCTGAGAAATGCACGAAAAAACGCTTTTGTTTTCAACCGGCGTCGGGCAGTTATTTTTTATGTTATTTTTGGTTTTTTCGCAATCGCTGTTATTTTTCAGAATAATTACAGGATATCTAGCGCAATCATTTTGCTGGATGCCTAGAATTATTATTTACCTTCAAATAAGTATTAGTAAGACATTTTTTTAATAATTTGGTAGTAAATATTTTCAATATCTGCAAATGGTGGTGTATCCTACCTTTAAACTGGTTATTTGTACATCTAAGTTTTGAAAGAAGAGCAAAATGTTTCTGATAATAGATAACTAATTATTAATAGAAAAACAGAAAAACATCAGCTCATGGTGCGGTGAACCATTCCTCCATGGGTGAACTTAACAAAAATAGAAAATTCTCACATGTTCAAGAGTTCCTGCAATCGCCCTGACGCTCTGTTGTTCACTTCCTCTGCTGTCTCAGTAAAGATAAAACCTTCTTCTTTGTCATCTTCTTTACTGTACACGCCAACGATGCTTCCCTTCTGTTCATGAAATAAGAAATCACTTTCCAGATAAAAATCAAACACAACGTACAATAAATACAATGCTAAAATCCCGCTCTGTACTTCGGTCACTGTAGGAACGACCAAACCTCGACATAAAACATGAGACAGCCTGAAAAAGGGGGGGGGGGAAGCAATTTATAGGTGCAATATGCATTCTACCTGCCTTTAATAATTGGCTTGGGCTTGACTCTTATTTGTCTTAATCGATATACATTAGAGAGGGGCCCGTATGGCCGTGTTCTACACAATCCCCCCTACCTAGCCGATTACTAGTCTCCTCCCCCTCCTCCACCACTCCTTCCCCTCCCCCACCCCCACCCCCACCTCACCCCCAACCGCGCCTAGCCTAGCCTGCCCTGGCTGGTGGTGATGTGGGCTCGGCTGGGGATTCCCTCGGCTAGACATAGAAATTGAAGACAACATCAGATACATGTATTTGAAAATTATATCTTGTGAAGTCACCTTTGTAACCTCATCAGAGCTATATTTCCTGTTGCAAGCACCTAATTGGCTGGAAACCCTTCGAAAAATAGAGAACGTAGTTCTCACTCGCAAGGGCGCCGCCATTTTGATTTTAGCAATGCACCCTGGGTATGCGAATAGGGGGCACGCGTACGCGTTGCGTCGTTGCGTTGACCACCGCTGCGCCAACCATTTTCGCAAATATTGCTTCGATTTTGGTTTTGGCTTCGGCTTTAACTTCGCCTCCTAATTCTAAATCACTGGGAAGCAAACAGAAATGGAGGCAAATGAAAATAGTTCAACTTTTTGGTTTACATCAATGTTTCTGAAACATATCAGGCGTTGGAATGTGGCTAAAGATCTCGAACCTGAAAATTTAAAATCGCCCTAAGCCACATACGAGACGAAGCCCGAGATTTTAAAAGGCCCTGCAGTGCCGCCGCCCAGGGGCCAATTTCATAGAGCTGTTAATATGCATTTTATGCTAAGCAAAAACCAACTGAATATAAGTCAGAAACAATGTTACCTAAAATTTGGTTTGTAACCCTGTTTTTGACAAAGGAAGAATGTTCATGAAATTGGCCCCAGTGCGCCGCTGGGAATAGAAACGCTGATGCAGGACCACAGATTTATGTGATAAAAACGCACGGCATGCTGGGTAGCACACACTGCTCATGCAAAATCTATCAAATCAGAGCTTTCAAATGAGACAATGCACGAAAACAATCGGCCAACAATGAATAATAATACAAAACAAATCTACTTTTGAATTCGGAGCGTCTTGCAGTGCTGGAAGGCTATTGGTATGCGTATTGGGGGCGGGGGGTCCACGATTTGATGTATTTACAACGCTGTGAGTACAATAATACATGTACGGATGTACCCCATAAGTATGCTATCCGCATTCAAATAGTAGACGTAGAACAATAGAGGACATTGGGGTCCACGACAATAAGGTCCACGATTGAAAATCGTGTAGTACAAAACCTATGGTAGGCCTTCAAAATGCAGCGACTGTGTGTGCATAATATGGAATCACGGTGTGACCTTTCGCTCAAAAACTCCTGAACTGGAATGGTATTTTGAGCAATGACAAAAACCACTTTTTAATACTGTATAGAAAGGCCTGCCAATGCAATTGTTTTCGTTAGAATACACAGTATAATATTCCTTTAAAAATCGTTAGGAAAAGAAAATCGAAATTTTGGAAAAGCACGGACACAAAAACTCAGGCTTTAACCTTGCTGCGCGCTAAAATTCAAAGTTCAAGACCATTAAGGTTGGTTAAACAATCAATCCACCCTTTCATAAATTAATCAGAGGTAACGAGTTTGTTATTGCAGTTTTGATAGTCAGTGTTGTTGAGCGTTGTTAGACTTGTAGTAGGCATAGGTCCACCACTGACGGCTATATAGGAAATGTTAACTGCGTCATCGAAAATTATGGCAAGATATTTCTGCATTGTTTTCATAGTTCCAACTGCAGGTATGTTTTTAGTCAACTTTATTTATAATTTATGGATCATTCAAGGTTGGTCATTATATTTTTAGGAATTTTTTTCTCTTCATTTAAACAGCTCATTTCTATAATAATAATAATAATAATAATAACAGGCATTTATACTGCGCTTTTCCAAAACATGATCAAAGCGCATAACAAAAGAAAGGATAAATTAAAACAAACTAGAACAAAACTTAAATCTACTATTTAGGAAAAAGATAAGTTTTAAGTTTACTCTTAAATGTAACAACACAAGTAGAGTCACGGACACTAATTGGGAGACTGTTCCAAAGTTCAGCAGCAGAGTGTGAGAAGGCGTGTTTGCCATAAGATAAACTTGAGTTGTGAGTGTTAAGCCGAGTTCTATCGGAAGAAGAACGGAGTCCTTGACGATTGCTTTGGTGAAGATGAAACATATCAGAGAGATAAGGTGGGGCAATGTCCTTCAAACATTTGAAAACATATAGAATAGTTTTGAACTGGATGCGTTTCTCCATGGGTAGCCAGTGTAGTTTAGCAAGTAAGGGGGATCCATGAGCTCTCCAACAGTTAACAGTGAGAACAAGTTTGGCAGCTCTGTATTGGATACTGGTGAGGCGTTTAAGATGTGCTTTGGTGATTCCAGATAACAGGGAGTTACAATAGTAAAGGTAGGATACACCATTGGTAATTGCTTGAATTGTCATGAATGGGTGGATTTGGGAGGTTGTATTTTTAAATATTGTTCAACTCACCTGTACAAAGTTTTACAATCATGGATAGCGAGAAAAGCACGAAAAACAGCGTTTGTTTTCAACCGGCGTCGAGCAGTTTATATTCTTATGTTATTTGTCTTTTTTTCGCGATCGCCGTCTGGCGATTGCGAATTTTTATAAACTTCTATTTTTCAGAATAATTACAGGATATCTAGCGCAAGCATTTTGCTGGATGCCTAGAATCATTATTTACTTTCAGATGAGTAAGATATTTCTTAATAATTCGGTAGTAAATATTTTCGATATCTGCAAATGGTGTATCCTACCTTTAATGTTTTAATCCACATTAATAAATTTAAAAGTTAGGCTAGAATAAAAAACAAATAAATTCCTCTAAACAAAATTAGTGCTAAATAAATGTAAGCCCCAACCATTGCTACACTCAGAACCGTTTTAGAGTGCTGCATTCTGCATTTTGTGTGTTTGTGTTTTTTCTCCTAAATTGTTTTGCTTTTTCTACCTTTCTTCCGTTTTCGATTAAACACACCTCCTCCCCCCCCCCCCCAAAAAAAAAAATCAAAAAAAAAAAGATATAAAAAAATTAAATAATGCTTTCCGTTTTCCAATTCGAGCTACATCCACCTCGCATCTTGGAACGCTAAGGCAAATGAACAATTATTGGTTAATATAATTATTTCTCTTGAAATTGTATCACTTCAGCTTATTAGAAAGTTGATTTAATCAGCGTTCGTTTCTGAAGGTGATCACTGTGAGATAAAACTGCCATTGAGAAAACCTACAAAGTGCGTCTAAAAAAATGTAAACAAAATATATAACAAAATGCCACACGTAGAATGTGTAACCAACCTAAATAAGATAGGTATGGTTTAAAAGATACATTGTTCCACTTTAAAATGAGACACCAAACGTCCAAATCTTATAATGTTTGACAGAGTTACGACTCATTTCCCAAGAGAGGTCAAAATGACCATGGTACCAATTTTTTTAAATTTGGTTTGGATGTGCAAGTGTCGATGAGCTGTTGGTGTTAATATACTAAAATATAGCAATGTGCAATTCCTAAACAATGTTCAATGGCTAAACACTGATTATCCATCCTGATGCTAAACATGTTTAGTATGTAAGCATGTTTATAAACATGATTTTTGTTTACTGGGTAAAAACAGTTTTTGCAGTGTAGGCCAGGCAATCTTTGTCCTAATGCTTAAAATCGGAAAACTTGGTCCTATGGTCATTTGACCTCCCTTGGGAAATTACTCATAACTATGTCAAACATTATCAGATTTGGACGTTTGGTGTCTCATTTTAAAGTGGAAATGTGTATCTTTCAAACCATACTTATAATATCTAAGCCCATGTTGGTTGAATATTCTATGTTAGTAAAATTCCATTATATATTTTGTTTGCATTTTTTATGAGATACACTGTAACTATATCGTGTCATTGTTTTGTAACCCGGCCAACAATTTTCCCAATAATCTTCAGTGTTGGTCTTGTCTGACAAAGTCTGTTATCTCGGCTCGCAAAACGACCCAAAGTCTGGTGTCCAATCCCGTTGGTTTTTACCCTACGGAGACCCGTGCGAATGCACCGCCATTCGTCTCGCCGGGATGAATAGCCGGCAGAGCTTGCAGCTGGCGGCGCCACTGGAAAATGTCACACTTAGCGAGGACCGCCAGGAAATTCGATCGATCTTCGGCTGCCCATCAGGTAATAAATATTATATCATATTTGATTTTAATAAATATCTTGAAGAGTAGATAGCTTCTGATTGATCGAGACTCGATCACGTGGGGGTGTATTAACATTGTGATATAAAGACCGGTGTCGTATGAAAATTAGACTCCTATAAAAATCTGACTTTTGTTCTATTACATTGTACATATAATTGGTTAAACCCTCTCACGTGACAGGCCATGCTCCTAATTATCCCCACTTAAGCATGCGCACTATACCAATGCGTCCATTTCTTATGGAGTCTAAAACTCACGCTACAACAACTTCAAGAACAAACGAATAAATGGCCCCAGCATTAACAGCGGCAATAGTGACGACCTGGGACCAATTTTATGAAGCTGCTAAGCATAAACAGTAAATATTGATGTTTTCTATAGATCCCAAAAGCGAGTGTTTGCAACCTACTCCTTTGGGCCTTGAGACTGGCACCATTGCCGATCAGCAAATTACGGCGTCAAGCATATACAGCGGCTACTTACCATCAAAAGCGCGTCTGAACAATGATCAAGGATGTTGGATTCCAGACATGTAAGTTTCAAGAAAATAAGCCATGTTAGGCCGTGTCCGATTGGCTGGCCTTGGTTGTGACTTTAACCGTTGTTATGCTGTTGTTGTGGAGGGTCATTGTCCGCCCTTAGCAACAGCATAGCAACGGCCGAAGTCACAGCCAAAGCTAACAATTCCCAACGTGGCCTTACCGTATACCTCAGCCAAAGAGGTTAAAGCTTTTGCCAGCGTTTATTTGTTCGTTTGTTGTTTGTTTGACAGCAGGGTTACGGGAGAAGAAACAAAAACTATAAAGGGATTTTAACTAAACTTAGAGGGTAGATAGCTGATGGGTCAAGGATGATTCCTCAGAGACGCATTTTTGGAAATTTGGTTCAAAATTCTTATAATATTTACGGAATAGGCCTACGACATTCACAGAGTCAAAACTTGGTCAGGTTACGTTCAGTTCAGACAGGCGTTCCACAGTCGCGCCGAACAGTGAAATCAAGTCGCTCCTGAGTCGCTCTATAACAACTCCAGCAGTCTACCGTTGTTCGCCGTCTGGCGCGCCTTGTCGCCCTTATTCGTTTCAGACGTCGGACTCAATTCACTCATTAAGGTTCGGCGCGACTGTGGAACGCCTGTCTGAACCGATCCTGAGTTGCCAAGCACCATTTTACGCCCGACCTGTACAATTTCCCACATTTCCCATGCAAGTGTCAGTGAATTCGACTTCAAACTGTTTGCATTTGTTTGTAATGTACATTGCTTTAAATAATGGCTATTGGAGATAGAAGGCATCAAAGAAAGTGTCCTAAATAATTTATGATGTCAGACGTAACCGGGACCCAAAAAAATAAAAAATGACATACCCATACACTGCAAAAACTGTGTTTAGCGAGTAAACACTTTTCTAAACACTTTCTTGCTATCAGTTTGTAAACGTGTTTAAATGCTAAACATGTTTAGCATGAGGACGGATTGTGTTTAGCTATTCAACGTTGATGTTTAGAAATTGGATGCGTGCATTTAGCTTCTAAACACAAACTGATAGCAAGAAAAGTGTTTCCTCGCTAAACACAGTTTTTTAGAGTGTAGGGCAAAACATAACAACAAACGGAATTGCCAAAAAAACCGAATCAGCCTGTTTCATTTTGTATACCTAGCAACGAGGGTTGCTGGATCGAGGTCGATCTGGAAGAGGTCACCATGGTAACTGGTGTCATCAGTCAAGGTTCAATGGCATACCCCGGTTACCGTGTCACGCAGTATCAAGTCATGTATCTCGGACTCTTAGATAACACTGAGTATAAGGACGTAATGGACGTCAACGGTAACATACAGGTAACGCATATTCACTCTAAAAAAACATGTATTAAAATGTTGTTGGTTAAACAAGTTGGTTACAATTTTAACCAACAATGTGTAATTTGTACACATTTGACCAATGCTGGGTACATTTTACCAAACGTTGGGCAATTTTTTTTTACAATTTTGTTAGCCAACTGTTGGTAAACTGAATTTATCATTTTACCCAATGTTGGTTATGTTTAACCAAATTTTACCATCGTTGGGTAGATGTACTCATTTTGATTAACTATTGGTTACCAGGTGAACAACACAACAGTTGGGTAACAAAATTGGTTAAACAATTTGCCCAACGTTGGGTAAACTATATACCCAACATTGGTCAAATTGGAAACATGTACACAATATTGGTTAACATTTTAACCAACTTGTTTAACCAACAACATTTTAATACATATGTTTTGAGAGTGTTGAACATGGATTGTATATGTCTATATCAATTGCCTCCTCCACCCCCCCCCCCCCCCCCCCCCACCCCCCTAACCCAGCGGCTGCCCCAGGTTCTATGTCGGGGTTTAATCACGTTTTCAAGCCCAGGGTGGGGATTTGTTTTGGCCACTCACGAGCACTTTTTACGTCATCAAAATTTTGACTCAGAAGTGGGGAGTATGCATGGTCACTTCAAAAGTTATAATCCCCACATTTTGGGTGTGGCAACTAGGGGAAAGGGGAAAGCAATTGTTGATGGGCGCATGATTGGTGAACAATCCTTGCTTAATACTGCACAAATCTTAATAATGTCCACTTTCCACATCTGTTAGTTAAATATTATTTATAAATTGGTCAGATTCTGTTAATAAATGTTGAACAAAAACACACAGCATGTACATGTACTAACAATACAAGCTTACGCAATCGATCGCTTACGTTTTTATCAAACAGACAAGATCTTAAGTTTAGATATCGTTTGCATTTAAATGAGTTCAATCGAGTGATCAAGTCACAGAAATTGCTCCTTTCGTTCAAAGCATCATTTAAAACGTATTTTTTATCTCTGTTGTCATTTATTCCTGTAATTTTGCCCATTTTTTCCAGACTTTTATCGGGAACCTTGATGATGCCATTACTCTAATCACCAATCGCTTTGATGACGTTGTCATGGCTACAAAGCTGCGCATTGTGCCCACAAAGTGGTTCAGCGTTGGCCCTGGTCTGCGCTTCGAACTGCTTGGCTGCCGCATTTAAAGGGGTATTACGCCCTGAAATCCCCAAACATTTCATGTTTTGGATTTGTTTACTTATCATAATATTTCAAACATCTGGTTGAAAGGAAACCAACTAATATTTGTTCGATCGTTCCCGATGCGAGCCACCCGGTTGTTATCATTGGACACGGAGTACGCATGCGCCTTTCCTGTCGTTTTCACTCAATGTTTAATACACATTGTGGTGTGTCACATAAATAATAGCACTGCACTAATGCACACAATATTATGTAGTTTCTTATACGCAAAAAGTTAACATTTACGGCGGGAATCACAAAAAGAACTACAAACCGCTCGAGTTTTAGTTGTGGTCGCAAAAGTGGACCCCGAAACTCGTTCTATACAAGAATAACATAAATATGCCTAGTTTTTAAAGGATATTAGTGTGAATGTATATATTCTTCTTTTAAATGTTCTTTCCGATTTACATTATTTCGTTCAAAACGCGTTTTTTGTTGCACAATTGGGCGTTTTTTAAGGACGTATAGTATATCCCTTTAACCATAGAGCCATTAGACCGCAAAACGAAAATTGTAGCATTTTAAAGTTGACGACCATGACTGCCACCGTAACTATTATTAGTATAATTAATACACAACCATGCACAATTACAATAGAATATTCAGCTACACCATAAAATAACTACCGTTCAAATGGCAAAGAAAGCAACTGTGTTCTTTTAAGCAAATTGCAAATTGCACTATTTTGGGAAAAAAAATTCCCATGCAAGGAATTTCTTTAACGCAATTTCTTGAAAATACATATCTGTTTCCCATTTTGTTCATATTTATTAGCAAAACTGTGATGTCATTCTGGGTAGAAACCTCAATGTTACAGTTTTTAGGCGCAAACAAAGTAGCAAAAAAATTCCATTTTTAAATATTTGTTGGGTGATTCGTCGTTGAGAATAATTCTTGAGACTTGTAGCCTACTGTTAAAAAACATAAAAATTAAATCCTGATCAGTAGGGCCTACTACATTTTGATGCCTATTTGCTGTATTTGAAGGGAGGTTGCAACGGCCTTGACTGGATAATTGAATTCCCGGTACATAATTGTACATAATTATCAGTGTCTATTGAATATCAATGATGTTGGTGTGATATTCTTTGTGTATTTGATCTTATATCAACAGTGGACCCTGTGTGCATTTCAAATTACGATTGGAGTCTAATAGTACATGTCTTAATAATTACCTTGTGTATTGCCTTGTATATATTAAAGTATTTTCTTGATTTCATTCATTTTTAAAGGGATCGTATACGTTTGGTAATTACTCAAAAAAATTAAGGCAATAGAAACTTACTTGGTCAGAAGTACAGCAGCTTTGGATAGCATAATGCATTTTTAGAAACTTTTCACTTAGAAGTACTGCGGTTATGGAAAAAGCTATCACTTTTTATCCCCACAAATTTGAATCTGAGAAGCGTTTATACTACAGTGACGTTTTTCAGATTGTGTATTCCAATGCAGATTATTCTTCCTGCGTGGACATAACCACTCCAGATTTTCGGCAATCTCTCAAAAACGCTACCACCTTTTGAAATGAAATGTTTACAGGTTAGTTTTATGATATATATCTATAACTATATATAGGATTGAAACAGACAGTGGGTTCCAATTACCAAACGTATAGGCCTACGATCCCTTTAAACTTAAATTTCATATAGGTCAGCAAGCCTAAAACTATAAATTGTTCTGGTCTATCTGCGACAGTCAGTACACGGCAGTTAGCCAACAAACAAACTTGTTCTGCAAATGTTTTCAATGAGCACATTTGAACATATTAACCCTATAGTATAAACTGAACTGTGTCTTTCTGAAAAAGACATCACAACAATACCGCCCTTCTGGGGGGAAAAGTGCCCTTAGTTTTCACTAAATTATTACTCCACCTGAGGACGACCAGGGCATACTGGTCGAAACGTCGTGTTAAGTTAAACCACCGGTTCTTATCAGAACCACCCTGCCTCTTCTCAAAAGAGATCCTTTCACATGGTGTTACTCCAAATCTTTCTAAGTGAATGATTACCCCAAAAAGATTTCAGAGGAGTCTAAATTCGCACAACATTTCTTCTATTGGATTGTGTAATAATTCCGCTTTAAATCTGTTTGACTTGTAGTCACGATCTTTAGTTTTTTTTGTAACTTTGTTTGTTCTTTATCACACAATATTGCGATTATTATTCTTTTAAGATAGCAGAACTGAATTATGCGTTAAACAATTACCTTACGTGTGTTTAAATTATTCAGTATATGCAGTCATTTTAAACGTAAACTATTTTAAAATACAAAGTCTGTTTTTCGCGCCTGAAAAAAATGCTGACAATTTTTCTCTCGCCATCCATGATTGTAAAACTTCGGACAGGTCAGTTAAACGATATTTACTATGAAATATAACCCACCAAATCCACCTATTCATAATAAAAAAACACTGTTCTATAGCGATGTCGTTTGTGAAAAATATTTGCAACCCGGCTGATTTTCTATTTTATTCATTTGTGGTTTATTCATTAAAACACCTTAAACAAAAACTCAATTGACACGAAATGTTGGATTATGGTAAAATTACGTACAATCATGATAATAAACTGGTACAGTGGAACTAACGATTTCTTTGCGTAATTGTTTTCTAAAATTGTGCTTTTAATTATATCTGACGTCGAAGCTGCCGCCTGATGACAGAAGGCAATGGCGGTTCGCGTGCTTCTAAAATATGACAAAATGGCGATTGCAGCATTTTTGATCTAATGCCGTTTTTCAAACCCCAGCTTATAGGCTCCGACTCGGCTCCATCACTATCGCCAAACTGCACGAACGAAACCACAACCTGAGACAAAGCTGGGGTTTGGAAAACAGCCTAAGACCGCGCCCAAATTACCATGCTTGATAATACCGTGGAGGTTCCTTCTTATTCCTCCATGATAATACACACGAGTCTATGAGAAGTGGCTGTATAGCCGCCACCATAATATCAAGCCTCAGCCAAATAATGCCGACACGATCTTTATACGGTATGTTTTCGATCTTCAAAAAAATCGGTTATTATTACCCTGTCTGGCGTATTTTTTGTTTGGGCACGGCTGCACGGATAATCTTTTAATTAATGCGAACTTGAAATCGACTAGCGTAATGCGATGAGTTCAAGTACGACCTTTTTTCGATCTGGCATTTCACTGACGATCAATGATTTTGTATATTAAACGCCAATTCATGTGTTTCGCACGTAAGGTAATAAAGTTGCTGTTACAATTACGTTTGATCACGGCTCCCGGTTTCATGTACGACTTTTATTTTATTTTAAAGTTTAGATATTTTCAAATTCCTGAATGTTTGAGTGAATACTGAAATATTATTAATGTTTTGTTTTAGGGATGAACAAAGACACAGTTAAACATAGACACAGTATTAAATATTGATTGTACGCCGCTTTTACCACCGTCAAGGGCAATTTAAGGCTAAATTTGAAAGGAAGGCGAAATTTAATGAAATTTTATAAAATGTGCAGAGTAATATGCGTACAAAGACTTCATCCAATTAGGGTAAAAGGTATTGCGTAGCTCCGCCTCCTGGCGATAAATATCACGTTCACGTACTCTAGGTATCTATAAACCTATTAAGATGTTCACATATTTGCACTTGCGCGAGAGGCGTCATCGCATGTGTGTTCACCAGTGTCTCACTGGTGTTATTATCTTCTTATTATCTCCGTTCATCCGTTTTAATATGAGCAGCATGAAATTGAAGTTGTCGACACCTCTAATTGCTGTGTCTGTGGTGACGGTGCTAGCAGGTAATTTAAATTCTAAACTATAATGGACGGAAAATCGTTAATTCTAGAAGACAAACGATACCAAGATATCTCGATTTAGGCTAGTATAGTTGCCCACTCCAACTCATGTAGCTTTACCTATATACAGTAGTTACGTACTGTGGACATTCCTTTGTCTTCGTGTAGTTAAAGAACGTTGACTATATACTTATATTTCTCGCTTCCCCAAAACAAATTTACCCTCAAATTTTAATTCTGGGCCTCTCAGCTGTTCCTTCTATCTTTTCTATATATAACCCTAACCCGTTTTTCCTCAGCGGCCGATTTCACCAATGTTAGGATCAATCTTAGGAAGAGTAACTCCTCCTAACTTGCAATAGATCCAATGCAAGTTAGGATGAGTTACTCATCCTAGGCCTAACTCGAGATAGGATTAATCCTAGCGTTTCGTGAAATCGGCCGTATTGGGCAGCAAGTATTGGGCAAGTATCTTTTCACACTTTGACATGTTTGGACGATTTGTGCAATAAACATGGGAGCCAAAAATCAAAGAAATATAAAGTTTCCCCTGGTATATCTCAAGTTTTTATCCATTTAAAATATAATAGGGTCTGGAGCAATAAACCAAGATATCTTGGTATCATTTTTCTTCTAATAAGATTATTTATCCAATAGTATAGGTACATGTAGTTTGGACAGGGTGTCTCAAAAAAGTTTTTACAACGCATGTAGTTTAGGTGATCGTAACTTCCTAAATAAGTGTCCGAATAGAAAAGTTCAAACAACAAAATAAATTCAAATTAGTTGGCTAAATTCTTTTTTTAAACGCGCTTGATTCGGTTAAGTAATCACGGAGGAATGAGCAATTACCTAACAGTAGTCAAAGAACACTTCCATCTAAGTTTGTGTATTACAAATGTACACAAATTTTTCTTTGTGTAGGTGGTTACTTACTCTTCCCATTTTCAATTAGCCAGCACTGTTTAATTTAATTATCTTGATAACTTTTGCAATATTATGTTAAACGTGGTGGAATATTGTTTAAATTAAAAGAAAAAAAGAGAAGAAAAAAGGTTATGAATGTTATCTTTGAAAGAAGTATTGATTAATTTCTTGTCTGTGCTGTCTAAATTACTCAATATGAGTAGACTTGGATGGGAGGGTTCTTTGACTTCGTTTACGTTATCGCTCATAATTCTCCGGGATTACTGAACCGAACCCAAACGCGTTTTTGTTTAAATTATAGCCAACTAATTTGACTTTATTTTGTCGTTTGAATTGTTCGAATCCAACACTTATTTAG
Organism: Crossaster papposus; assembly: GCA_037893245.1. Taxonomy (NCBI): domain Eukaryota; kingdom Metazoa; phylum Echinodermata; class Asteroidea; order Velatida; family Solasteridae; genus Crossaster; species Crossaster papposus. The sequence continues at coordinate 233,739 of JBAIAA010000350.1, read as the reverse complement.
GAAGTTACGAAATCACCTCAACCTAAATAGGAAATCACCTAAAGGAGCGTTGTAATTTGTTTTGAGACACCCTGTTAATAACAAAAGGCAAGTATAATGGCAAACAAAACCAGAAAAAAAATTGAATGTAAGAGTTCATGATTTATTATAATTATAATTAATTAATGTTGTATGATCATTTTTATTTTAGAGATGTTGGATCCTGGATTCAGGTAACTCTATCTAAGAAGACACGGGTGACCGGCGTCATTACGCAAGGCTCTCCGTTTGATGAAGGTGCGATGGTCAAGACGTATAAGATCGGATACCAAGCGACCTTCACGCAAACGTCTAATTTATACCAGTACGTGGAAGATGCTAACAGAGGAACCATGGTATGCTGTTCATGATTAGCTTATCGTACATCTTGCTTTAAAATAAATCCACCAATAAAACTAATTTACCTAAGGGTACGACCCCAGTAAATAGGCCAACAATTCGTCCGCCGACCTCATGAGTAAATGTTTTACACTCAAGTTATTCTATGTTAGAGAGTTCTGAGGGCAATGGAATTAAAGAGATTATTGCAATGCACCTCAGGCCCGGACTTTGGGCTTCAAGGTCTGAGCTTTTGGGATGCAACTGGGAGCAAGTTCGGGCGCGAACTATAGTTAACCATTAGTCAGTCTCTGCTTTACAAATGCGCATGCTCAAATGCAGTTCGCTCGAACTGCTCTAGTCGAACTATTGTTGAAAAGATGGCAACCGCTTTGTTTACATTTGCGACATGAATGAAATGGGTATTGCCACTATTCTTCCACGAATATAAGTAGGATAAGCCATAACGTTAGTCATGTTGGTCCAAAAACAAGACAAAAAATACATTAGGCCCGCCAGATTTTCACTTAACGTTACTGCCTTTCTCTCCGTCCGACTACTGGCATCACCTTTTTCTACGTCACTGGTTCTCTTCATGTTTTCCTATGGAAAAAAGGCTACTGTCAACCAGCGGCAACCGTGCTCCGGGGTCTGGTTCCAAATAGTCGACTAGATAGTCCAACCATTCTGCGTTCGAGCGACGTTAGTCGAACTATGGTTAACTATAGTTCGCGCCCGAACTTGCTCCTGGTCTATTGGGCCCCAAAAGGCGCTATTTAGCCATGTTGTGGATGGATCCTTTTTCAAGATGGCTACTTTTCCACTTTGAGAGACATCACTCCTTTCATGGACTTCAGATAAATAAAGTGCTCACCCGTTTTATTGGCGGGGGCCGAATTTTCGGACTTTGTGCGTCCTTCTTCAGGGCTAGTGAAGAACTCGTTTTTATGAGTCGTTTTCCTTGGATGAGAATTTCTCGAAAAGTTATCGGTCAACCAACCAACCAACAATTGAAAATAAAAGATAACATGGTAATTTTTCTGTGCAGCCCGCATACTTGCGATGGCCCGAAAGCCAAATATATTTTTCATGCATGACTATGATTGTGTGCCAAGTGCTTTGATCAGTTTGATTGGATTTTTTTTTTACCAATCTACCTGGCTATTAGCCATTAAATAGTCAAACTGGTTCGATTACAAAACTTCCACAGATAATTTAGTTTTCCTTGTAGTAATTCGGCAATTTTAAAATGAAACTTATTATTTTGGCAACTGGATTCTTGCTTGTTTTTTTGCAGGTGTTTGAAAGTCAAACCCAGAACGCCAAGGTTGCCGAAACTATGGATTTTCCTATGGCCATCGAAGCGACTATCATCCGCATCGAGCCTCTCTCGTGGCTTACCGCTGGAGTCGCCGGTCTCCGATTTGAGCTAATTGGATGCAGGGTTGTAGTCGAGTCCAGCATGCAAGCCTATTCAAGCCAGTTACAAGTCCCTTCATAAAGGCAGTCACAAGTAACTGGATGAACAATGACAAAGGAATGCTTTTGTCAAAGCTGATTTGAATAGCTTGTGATTGGAATTGGAACTGAAGGACTTGTGATGGACTTGCAGGGACTTACAGGGACTTGCAGAGACTTGTGATGGACTCGACTACATCCCTGATTGGATGTGACCTGGATCAAGGCCCTATTTTTGGACGTTGAGGGCGCTGTGCTCACGGTAATGGGGATATAATTAAAAGTGATTAGAAGATAATTCACGTCAGTTTACATATTCTTACAGCTCCAAAATCTAAATTTGTCAATATTCCATTTGTTAGATAAAAGTAAAGTTACTGAACCACTTCATTAAACGTTGGGCACCCAGAAAATGGCGTCTTACAGCGCCATCATGCGACCGCGCAATGCGCAGACTGTAGGAGTTATGGAGTAGGCCTCAATACACTTTTCTGTGCCAATCCTGGGCTGCGTTCCACTTACGCAAACTGTTTGCGCGAACGTTCGCCTACGTTTTGAGTTTGCGTTAGTTGAAGTGAAACGATATTTTAAAAACTACGTTTTCAAAATGGCGGCGCCCATTGACAGTGACATCGTTTGGTTGGCTGCTTTTTGTCCAACTCATTATTTTTCTTTAAAAGATCCCTATAACTGCTCAAAACAACCCACCGTTTATAACGAAAAGTATGAAACGTAAATCAAAACCGTGAAAAGAAAACCGTCGGCTGCTAACTTCTCCGCCATCTTTAAAATACGTCACTGGCCAACAGCGAACAGCTCGGAATGTCGTTCGCCGTTTTCGCTAACGTTCGCTAACATACTAATTGGCGAACATTGCGTTCCACTCACGCGAACAACGCTAACGTTGGCCAACGTTGGCAACGTTCGCTTGAGCGGAACGCACCCCAGTTCACACAACTGATCAACATTCATAGTTTTTTTCTCTTCTCGAAACATTTGCTTCGTCTTCGGTTCCGGCTTCGCGTCCGACTCCCCAATCACTGAGAAGCAATTATAAATGGAAGCAAAATTAAAATATTCGAACTTTTAGATTCGATCATATCGACCGATTGAGTGTTTCTGAAGCACACAACAGGCACTCGTCTTTGACAAAGACGAATGCGATTGATCGATCCTGTACGTCACATATACTTTTTACGCACTGCGCCGGCTATAACGACTAACTGCTAAGCACAAAAATTTGCTAAGCATGAAAATTTGTCCTTGATAAAAACAAGGTTACAGATAAAATTTTTACGTGAACTTTATTGTTTTTGATTGATAATCAGATGTTTTTTTGCTTAGCACACAAAAAACGTAGGTTTTTGGCTGATAACTTGTTTTTAATGAGAAAGACTTTTTTGTGCTAAGCAAATTTGTGTGCTTAGCAGCTCCGTGAAATTGGCCCCAGCTCCCCCGCTCATGATCGAGGGAGCTGATGGGAATATAAATCGTGTCGTTTTAAGAGTCGAATGTAGTGGTATTTGGCAAAGACTAAACAGGCACAAACATAATAGCTGGAGTTCTTGCAGTTGGAAGCCTAAATTTGCCTTAAGCCAAAGACGGACTCGAAACCAGCGATTCAAAAAGGCCCCAAGTATTATAGACCATGGGATGATCGCTAAAATTATGTCTATTTCTTGAATTCTTTGATGCGCACTATAAATGCTACACGTAACTTTTGGCATATTATAGAATAGTTACAAAGATGTAAATTCTAAATACGAATGCTGCTGAACTGTAAAACTGCACTTTGTTGTTGTTGAATAATAACATTTTTTAGTGTAAATAATTTATAATAATGATGATGGAAAACAGTGGGCGGAGACTAGCTGTAGAACGGTGCTAGTCGCGAAAGCATTTAGGCTAAACGTGGCTGGTTACCGCATGGTTGTAGTAGATTCTTGCGTGATATGAAAATCAGAGTCATTTTAAAATCGGACTCTATTTTCCTATTATTAGGTAAACCCTCTTATGTAATCGATCACTCTTAAGACAGTATCGTGTTTGATTACTTTCTCCGTACTTACTCGTGCAAGCGCAACACCGTTCGATTTAACTCTCGCGTGACTAATTAAAATTAGTGCTCTTACTCGATCTGGCCTGGCGCGAGTAATTACTGCTGATCTATAGATCAATGGTTTTATTGTCGACCCGCCGAGCCGGTTACTTAGGGAAGTATCCCATAAGGCCGTGCTAAAACATGGCTGCCACGTTTGGCCATTGATGCGCCAGCCGTAAAAAATTCAAAAAAGTTTTGGTGTTTTTTTAAAAATAGTCTGGAAAATGCAGCGACATGAATTCATTTTGAGAGTTTTCAAGGAAGGACAAATACATGTTATCACTGATCTTGCATGTGGCCGCGTATTATAAACGTCACTCAGTGCAGTACTGAGTCGACTGGCTTAGATCGTTCGTTTACTCTCGTGTTCTACTGCGCATGTACAACATGCCCCCGATTTAGAGGAGTAATTGCGGGTAAGTAATCGAACACGCTGCTAATTATCTTCACTTAGAGTTTAAAATTCATGCTACACTAAACCGAAAGGAATTTGTTGTACATTTTAACTTAATTTTAGATCGCGAACCGATCGTCGTTTTCTTTTTACATTTTACAAATAAATATGCTTGACTTTTGATGTTTTTGGTGTTTTAATAAACTGAATTTTTAGCGACCCGGCTAAGAAAAAGAAAAGAAAAAAACAATTATGTTAATTATCTTCACTTAGAGTTTAAAATTCATGCTACACTAAACCGAAAAAAATTTGTTGTACATTTTAACTTAATTTTAGATCGCGAACCGATCGTCGTTTTCTTTTTACATTTAAAAAATAAATATGCTTGACTTTTGATGTTTTTGGTGTTTTAATAAACTGAATTTTAGCGACCATGCTAAGTAAAAAAAAATTAAAAATTAAAAAAAAAAAAAAAAAAAAAAATTAAGAAAGGTCTCAATTAAATTTAAATTCGTTATTATTATTAATATTACTATTTTATGCACGGTTTAGTTTAATAATATTACCTTTTTCGAAGTTAATTCATTTGTTTAATTTCTGGCATGAATTGCGCTGTATCTTGGACCTGGCGGCCGTTTGCTGCATGCAGAGGATTTCGTTATCGTTGCAAATTGTTGTGTAATTTCGTATGTTATCAATTATGTTATAAATAAATTTCGTATGTTACCTTCAAATAGGCACTTAGGGAGACAATCCCATAGAGATGTACACAAACTTAAAACAGTCCTAACTTGTTTACCCTAACCCTTTTCTCTAAGATCTTCGAGATTTATGCTATTTAGACCAAAATATGTCGTTCTATAGGACAAAAATAACTCCCAAATATTGTTTTTTAGGGTAGCTAGACACTTAGGGAGACACTGAAATGTCTCCCTAAGTGCCACTGTCTCCTTATTACCTAAAAACTTACGCTAATTTGCCTTTCCAAGTGCCTATTTGGAAGAATTAATCTCATACTAGCTGTGTAATTATGTTCCCACTGGATAGACGTCTTGTATATTATGGCAGTAGATATAAAAGTACAACGGGGATGTGTAATAGATAATGGTGTGAAACTTGTGTTTTTGTTTATTTAAGTCGTGAATGGGGTGACTTAGGGAGGCGGGAGGGGGGGGGGGGGGGGAGGGTGACCAATAGTACGGCCGGTTTTCTGTATAGCGACTTTAGGCAGGTTTGTCTTATGTTTGGCAATTAATCATTCCTTTCACAGTAACGGAAAACTTGTTGAATCTGTATAAATCGACCGAAAATCAGTCCACCGAGCTCGTGAATGAAAGTCCTACAGTTCTTCTATCATTATAGAGTTCTGAGAGCCAATAAATTGGGGAATTGAAGACATGTGGCACTGAACCTCTTGTCTGAACTTGGAGCTTCCAATTTGGAGTATTTTGGCTGCAATTGAGTCCGAATTGGCGCTATTTAGGGGTTCTTTTTTAAATGGATGCACTAAAGTTTCCAATTTGGAAAACATCATTCGGATTTTAGGGGTGATTTTCTTTAGAATATCTTTAAAAGTCAATGGTTAACTCACCAAAAACTTAACAGAAAATGAAAGATGACATGTTGATCATCATTTTTCTGTGGAACCTGAACACCTATAAAAAAAGTAGTAAAAACTAGACATGTGTTTGTGGACAAACACAGAGCTGTTTCGATTGTCTAACGTTACTTTCAATATGTATTTGTGGTGGTCTATATGTGTGCCAAGTCTGAAGTCGATTGGATTTACACAAGTGTCAAAGATTATTAGTTGAAAAAAACGTGTACAAATCCTATGGGGAAAATTGAACCTTTAATGTGACGTCACATGACCCACGATGACGTCATTATGACGATTTTTCCCTTGGCCCTCCTGGGGATGGTGGTCGAGATGTGTGCTAAGTCTCGAGTCGATCAAATGTACGAAAGTGTCAAAGTCAATAGTCTAAAGAAAAACGTGTACAAACCCTATGGGAAACAAATTGCACCTTTAACGTCACGTCACGTGACCTTGAATGACGCAATCGCGCCGAATTTCTTTCAGAAACATCTGGGGCTGGTGTTCTAAGTGTATGCCAAGTTTCAAGTCGGTCGGATTTACCAAAGTGTCAAAGTCAATAGTCTGAAGAAAAACGTGTACAAAACCTATGGGGAAAATTTCACCTTTAACGCGAAGTCACGTGACCTTGAATGACGTAATCGCGACGAATTTCTTCTAGGACCGTCCTTGGGTGGTTGTCTAAATATATGCCAAGTTTCAAGTCGATCGGATTTACCAAAGTGTCAAAGTGCTATGCCAGAACAAACGTGTACAAATCCTATGGGAAAAAGTCTGAAAGAGGAAAAAAAAAAAAGAAAAAAAAAAAAAAAGAAAAAAAAAAACTTTAACGAAAACAAAAGCTGTTTCGGCTGAAATGCCGAAACAGCTAAAAATGATTAATTATGGGCCTTAATTTGTTGGGGGTACGAAACGAAACCACAGACATATAAATAACCTATGTCCTTTGAAGGGCGCCCTCGTTTGATATACTAATATCAGAAAATGTTCGAGGTGTAGTAATTTTCGCAGAATGTATTTTTGCTCGGCAAAAACAATTTCTGATTAACCAATAACCATGGTATTGCAGTTTACAGAATAATAATATCGATATGGCAAATGTGGATAAGTTAGCAAGAGCCTTCGATGCGCTAAAAACGCACCAGCAGGGAGGAATCAGCGATGAAACTGGTTTACGGTGAGTGTGAAATTGAACTTGAACTTTTACGCCTTACTCGTTTACACAAGGTTGCAGCGTTAGGTTGTGTGTTTCCGACACTAGGCGGCCTCATCATTAGTGTGGCTATTATTAGCCTATATGCTGTACCATGCCTTGGCTACCCACCCGTTCCTGTACAACTTCAAGTTGATTAAATACTATTACTATTGACACATGAACGATTACTAGATAATAGATGTATAAGGTTGTTTCACGTTCCAGTTGCGCATGCTCAGTAGAGCGCCCTCTGTAGGCCTACTACATGTAGGAAGAGGGGAACACCCATATAAACACGCTATCATCCGGGTAAGTTAGGTACCCCTTTTTGCGCTGAATCCAAGATGGCCGCGGAACGTGAAACAACCTTATTCTATAAACTCTCGGCTCCTAATATAAATATCCGGATATATATGCTTCATTTTTATATTTTCCTCAGTTGAACTGCTTTGCTTGTGCAGATTTTAATGGCAACTGCCATTTTATGTCATGACCCCAAAGTTGTTTCGTTGAGTTATGCAAATTGTCTTGGTGGCAACACAACAGCAGCCAATCACAAAATTATTACCATAACGCTGCACGGTAAACCTCCAAACACATTTTTTTTATGAGTACTTTAAAAACTCACCTTGCCTGTACTTCCATAAAACCGGTCGAATCTCGCCCAATTTCTGTAAAAAAGTTGAAAACTATCTCCATCCTGCAAACGCGACTGTTACAAGATGGGTGTTACAAGATGGGCCCCATAGTTCTAGGGGTACAGTGCGACAAGATCTATTTGCATAACTCAACCTCACAACAAGTTTGGGGTAATGACATAAAATGGCCGTTGCCATTAAAATCTTCGGTCAATGTCAAAATAATCCCGGCAGAAAATGGTTAAGTTGAATTTTTGTTTATTATAATAGGTCTACTGCTTTTTCTTCTGACAAGAAAAAAGATGGCTCTCTCAGCAAGAAAGAAAGAATATCACATTGTACAACAATTGCAGATGGTATATGCTCTTCGTCATTCAGGTTAGTACAACTTAGCCCGAGCCCAGGTTGGACGATGTCTTCATTGCACTACGACTAACGTCCAGGATTTAAGACCTCTGTGCAATACGACTCAAAAAAGAAACTAATTTTACTCTCGTTTTTACCTTGTTGAAAAAGTCAATTTCTCGTCTATGCATTCTATGTGTCCTTATTTTTGAGAACGGGGGGTTAAGAAATTCCATATGTTATGCTGGCCGACGTTTTTTCAGGGAAATAAACTCGCAACAACGTTAAACTTGTAGACTCTCTTCGTCAGTTTAACATCGAGTTCGTACGTGTGTGCGTGTATATGCACACGCGCGCCCTTGGCTTTCCGCGAATCCGCGATCAATGCTACATGCTGCGCGCTTTGATATTGAGCGTGCACGCAGCATCGCGCATACAGCGCACGTCGTATACGAACTCGAGTCGGTATGAAACTGATGAAGAGAGTCTACAAGTTTAACGTTGCTTTTGAGTTTAATTTCCTGAAAAACGTCATCCAGTGTAGCATATGGAATTTCTAAACCTCCCGTTCTCATAGATAAGGACACGATGATAATATGTGAGGGTGGAATTATTGTCTACAATGAGGTAAAAATATTGAAAATTTCATCATAATTTTTTTCGCCCACGTTTAGAGGCTTTGTATCCTGGACTCCCTCCGTAACGTAGGGAGGTTAGGGAGTCCACCTGGGCTAAACTTAGCCCCATAAATGTGGCTCAAATACTGGAGCTACACATTATACTTTCACAAAAAGAAGGGAAATGACTACGATCCCCGAAAACGAAATTCAGGCAATTTTGTCTTCATATATCACCTCAACGAAGGTCAATCAGTTCACAAATGTTGAAAAGAACATGCATATATCTGGGACTAAGAAACCTTTTAATTTTTGTTAGAAAATGTTCTAGAGCAATTATAGAATGCAGGGCCCACTGACAACTCTCGACTTTATTTACCCTAGGACATAGAATGGACTGACCCTAACCCTAACCTGTATACCCCAATACCCATAGAATACAGGGCCACTCCATTCTATGTCATACTAGGGTAAATCAAACCATGGAGCTATGAAGAGATAGCTCCATGATCAAACCGAGAGTTGTCAGTGGGCCCTGCATGGGCCCTGCATTCTATAATTAGGGGGGACAATACAAATTTTAATATTGCTTTTAGGAAGTTATTTGGGACTATTTCTTGAAGGGCTTGGTGAGTAGATTGCAAATCTCTTTCAACTTTCAAAATCGGTCAAAGCGTTGCCAAGTTATGGTCCGATAAACTTTTCAGATTGCGCTTTTTCCTAGACAACAAACGTATTAAGCAACAGTAATTAAAAAGTGTTTTTTGAACCATCTCATTTATTCTATTTACATCTTTCAAGCATTTCAAATCATCTTTTCTAGTATGTATGTTGCTCATATTTTTCATATAAGTTTTTCTTTTTCAGATGATACATTTCATGAGATCTGCAAATTCTCATGTTGTTACTCGTTGTCTAGTGGGTCTGCACGGTGTGTATGACACCCCTACTATAATTAAGCCAATGTCCTAACAAAATTGGAAATGTTTCTCAGTTACAGATTCATGTCTTTTCAACATTTTTTGACCAATTGACCTTTATTGAAATGGTATATGTGACCCAGCATGAGTAAATGAGACACTTTGAGGCAAAAATAAAATTTGAGATTTTGATTTCATCATTTAAAGCTAAACAAGCTTTAACCCTAACCCCCTAGGCCTTAGTTTGGGCTAAAGAACTGCGTACTACAGAATACTACTTAGTATTTTGTAGCATTGGGTCTCTCCGTGACTGATGATTGGGTGTGTACTGACAGAGTACAGATACTGCCAACTACAAAATACTAATAGTGGCAATACAGGTCAGTAATACTTACCTGGCAAAAAATGCAGTAGCCCAGCCTTGACCCATTGCTGTGTCCCAAGTGACATTTTTTGCTGTAGAGTTTAGAACACCCTACACAGCATACACGGGCCATGCACACTCAGCAAGCAGAGGGACCCAATGCTAAAAAGTACTACGAGTGCAATTAGGGGTGAAGTACCAAATACTAAAAATTACTACAGGCATTGCACACAAGTCAATGAGAGTACTGCATACTACTTTTTACTACTAGTATTAAAAAGTAGCATTAGGTAGGGTTAGGGTTAAATGATGAAATCAAAATCTCAATTTTTATTTTTGCCGCAAAGTGTCTCATTTACTTGTGCTGGGTCACATATGAAGACAAAAAAAAAACGTCATCATGTTCCAATATCTTTCCTATCATACCGATGCTAATTTGTGTTCAACATTCTCTTTATTCATTTTTTGTTTTAATTGGTAGAGCTGTGGCTGATTTTCCAAAGTTTTTGGGAATCGCAATGGAGCTGTTCTTTGCTGCTTGCGATGATGAAGATTCCGACGTCAGACTAAAGGCAGACGAATGCTTAAATAAATGCATCAAGGTAAATCAACATTTACGGGCAAATTGGTCTGTTTTAACCCTGAGCATTTAAAAAGGAAATCCTCCAATATTCTCTTTTGCAAAACAAAGGATTTGTTTAAAATTGGATTTAAAAGGATTGGGGGCATAAGAGGGTAATAAAGGCTCCAGGGCCAAATTTCATAAATTTGCTAAGCACAACAAATTGCTTAGCCGGAAAAAGTCTTGCTTAGTGAAAACGGACCAATTTCATCGAGCTGCTTAAACACATACAAAATTGCTTAAGCACAAAAATCATTGCTTAGTAAAATCAGGTTAGGAACCAAAATTCAATATGACCTGTGACCTGTTTGCTAAGTTGTCCTTTATTTAATTCACATAAAAAACACCCAACTTTTTACAGTTTTTAACTGTTTTCCCATTGGAGGATATTGGAGGACCCAGGAATGGACTAAGGAAAATGAGCAACGACTCAAACTCGCACAACAATGATGACAAACAGGATTTGGGTGTTTTGTTTTTTTGTATTTGTATCAGGTATCAATGGATGGTAACTTGGGGCGTGTTCAACTGGAGCTCTACAAAGAAATTAAAAAGGTAAAAAATTATGAAGTTATGAAATAAATTTAAATAAATTATATTAAAAATGGTATGAATTTGAATAAATTTAAATATATGCGCGCATTGTGTTATTCATGCAGAATGGCCCGTCGCGTTGCCTCCGTTCTGCGTTGTGGCGGTTTGCCATCATGGCCCATCTTATTAGACCTCAGAAATGCCGGCCCTATGTCATCAACCTCCTGCCTTGCATTCCCAAGATCTCAAGACGACAGGACGACTCCGTACAGGTACAGTCCACCGTTAACCCTAACTCCCCTAGTTAGTACTTTTACTATAAGTAGAGGACCATGTCTAACAAAATCCATCACTTCGTTTGCTTCTCGTCCAAGATGTAATGCTCCAACCACTGCAGTGCTGGTGGATTTTTGATACTTAGTACCAGAGTTGTAGTCGAGTCCCTGCAAGTCCGTTCACAAGTCCTTTCGTGAAGCCAGTCACAAGTCCTTTCATAAGGGCAGTCACAAGTAACTGGATGAACAATGACAAAGGAATGCTTTTGTCAAAGCTGATTTGAATAGCTTGTCATTTAAATTGGAGCTGAAGGACTTGTGATGGACTTGTGATGGACTTGTGAAGGACTTGTGAAGGACTTGTGAAGGACTTGTGAATGACTTGTGAAGGACTTGTGAAGGACTTGTGAAGGACTTGTGATGGACTTGTGAAGGACTTGTGATGGACTTGTGATGGACTTGTGATGGACTTGTGATGGACTTGTGATGGACTTGCAGGGACTTGCAGGGACTTGCAGGGACTTGCAGGGACTTGCAGGGACTTGCAGGGACTTGCAGGGACTTGCAGGGACTTGCAGGGACTTGCAGGGACTTGCAAAACAGGACAAGTAAGGTTCGGTTGAGCATAGCAACGGCTATGTTCTAATCATTATTTTTTCTTGAAATTTCCCACACATACAAACTATTGTATAAACAACAAAATATCAAAATTTCAAAAACGTGGGATAATTACGAGGACCTGATTTGCATATTTAATTACCGTGTTGATTAGACCACTAATAGACTTTAATCCAAACACTAACTACGCAAACACTATGCAAAATCGCGTAATTTAAGAGGTTTTCGATCATCTGATCTCACCCAAAAAATGGGAATATGTAGAGGAGGACTTGGGCTTTTCAAATTACTCAAAATCTTAAAATTGACCACCCCTTGATATTTTGACTTTAGATGGCCATATCTCCAAATCACATTGTGCGACTTTACTCTCATATTGTAGTGACAGGTCACATCTATCTTTACAATGTTTGGATTAGCTTATATATTGAACCTTTAAAAACATTGATTTTTTTTCAGGAGGCTCTGACTAACTTCATGCAAAAGGTTCTGCCCATTTTGGGATCCTTTCTGACGGACACAGAAGTCAAGGTACTGTACCGGTATCCATAGCAAACGGCCCTGTCATAAATTAATCAACTTGTCGAATAATATATTTACTTTATGATCCAGAAAAGTCAACAAATATGAGTTAAAGACTGAAAATAACAAATTTTCTTTGAATTCGAGATTTAATCAACGACCTCTAGTTTGACATTTGTTTACCAATTTCCTATTTCACCCACAGTTTTCTTAAAATTCCTACCGTTTTCTATGTTTTCCTACTCTTTTGTCTCACACCTTCGAAAATGAAATGTCATTGAATATTTGTCATAACAGTGTTACACACTGTCATGTGTAAATCGAACAATGACGGACTTAGGTGCAGGAGTACTGCAAATGTACTTCCAAGAGCTCAGTTGAGAATGGAGCACAAGTGTTGTGAATACAGAGCATAATTATGTGACCTGGCACCACGAAATGGGTGGGAAGTCGCAAAATAACAAAATTGACATTATTACATTTCTAGAAAGAAGAAGTCTTAAGCTTTCAAATGATGTATTGTGTGTTGCTGTAGCTTATTCCTAGCCGCCGCTATACTCTTTTGAAATGGCTAAAGTCATGCTCCCTTGTTTTGTAAAAAAACAGAGTTCAAAGTCCATGAACCGTGCCAACTATACCGGTACTATCAATCAGTGCAATTTAGCCACTAAAAAACACACTTTAGAGTTTTAATTGAGCTATACAATTTTGGGATATGATAAAGAAGGTTGTTTTGTATGTAAAAACGTTAACAACTCGAAACCGACCTCCCACTTGAAAAATGAACGTTTCGGCCAATAACTCGCTTTGGACATGTGCGACTTTCCGCTCATTTCGTGGTGCTAGGTCACATATCAAATGAGGCTTATGATGCTGTGGACATGGGTGAGTAATCAACGAAAACTACTCTTAAAAGCTTGCAAAAATCCTACTTTTACACTGATTTATCCTCCAAAGTCTAACTTTTGTTATTTTTTGTTATATTTTGATCGTACTATTCAACTTTTTCACCTTGGGCACTAACTAAACGGTCGCGTTTCATTTTTGGCCTTTGAAATCAGAACCTGATGAAGGTATTTTATCCTAACGTCAAGCATCCTTCGGCTGCCACTCGACGGACGGCGGCCAGTTGCTTAACACTCATATGTCAGCACGGACGCAAGCCGGCCCTCTACTTCTCGATGCTTGTCAAGACATTGCTGAGTGAGTCTTGAGACGTTCCTGAATCAAGAATATGACGCCTAGATACTTTTTTTATGATGAACCTCGCAATAAATTAACGTTTTATCATTGAAATGCAATAGGTATGGACAATTCCCCACATGGCGGAAAATTGGAAAATGTTTGAAATCTGCAAGCATCAGTCACAACCTCAAATGTGACCCGTTTCATCGAAATCAGAAATAAGTAGCAAAATGAATTTCATAAGCTTTCTAATGATACCCATCACAAGTGTGTATCTTCTTAGGTTAACGAGTTATGGTCTGATGAAGATGACGGGTGTATATTTATTTGCCGAATCTACATTCCGAGAAAAACAGCTTTGAAATAAACAAAATTAACCAAAATCATACGGACAGTGCACACAAATCCTCTTCATTTTCATCTTTAATGATCGTTTTTACATACTAGACATTAATGACAATAATTTGTTATAACTACACTTCATAAAAATACAATGTTAAAAAAATCGACTTGGTCACTATTTTCACCCATGTGTTCACTTCAACGGCTGATTGCGTAAATTGGCCTCAGCGACTTATTCCTGATTACGATGGAGCGGGTCACAAATGTGGTATCAAATAAAAGGAGACACAGCCTTTTATTTGAGTGGCGTGTCGGTGGGATAGACAGTGGTTGAATGTATTTTTTGGGTGGTTAAAAATTGTAAGTTTCAGGTAGTCATGTTGGCACCTTATTTTGTACCTTCTTTTAGTGTTTGTCGTCCCGGTGAAGGAGGATCGCAACGTCCAGATGATTCTTGGCGTCCTCTTGTGCTTCCGGCATGTCGTCCCCCATCTCGCTAGCCAAGAGGTCAAAGAGCTGGGGTTAAAGGGCAGCTTTGGGGTCACCAAGAAAGAGGAAGAGGGCGGAGTCACTGCAGAACAGCTCCAGCAGGTGAGTCCGTTCACATGAGGCGATTTTGCCTTTTTTTTTAACCAGGGTCTTTTTCACCCCAGGATTTGGTTGTTTATCCCCTCAGGAAATTTGTCAAACCACCAGGGGCCAATTTCATAGAGCTGCTAAGCACAACAATTTGCTTAGCATGACAATTTGTCCTTGGCAAAAACAAGGTTACAGACTAAATTTTTACCTGATCTTTATTGTTCTGGATTCATAATCAGTTGTTTTTTTGCTTAGCGTGAAAAACACGTATAATTTTGGCTGGTAACCTGTTTTTAATGAGCAAGACTTTTTGTGCTAAGCAATTTTTTTTGCTTAGCAGCTCTATGAAATTGGCCCCTGTAATCACCTTCCATCGTGGACCCTATTGTCCTCTATTGTTCTTCATCCACTATTTGTAGAATGCCATGGCCCAGTAGTTACGGTGTTCGACTCATGTACGATGGTGCATGGGTTCAAACCCTGCCAGGAACATGGTGTTTGTGCCCTTGGGCAAGACACTTAACTACAATCGCCTCTCTCCACCCAGGTGCGCTTTGAGATCGTTGATACGTTGGAAAGTGCTATATAAGCTCAATTAATATTATTGATTTAATTTTTATTTATTCCGTGCATTCCTGTACATAGATCTACGAATTCCTCCTGTACTGCACCCAGCACCGCAATCACAACGTTGTCACGGCAACTCTGGAGACCTTACAGCAATTGCTGCGCACCCCTCCGCCGCCGTTACTGAAGATTCTGCTGACGAGAGGTGGCGTAACTGCCACTACGATATTTGAGGAAGAGACGGGAAAAATACCGGAGACTGTCGACGATTCTGCAGGGGGTAGGTTATCTGTTGCACTTTGCTGCTTTTATGAAAACCAATGAAGGAATTTGAAATTTGTAACAGACTTAACCCTAACCTCCCTGAATCCATCAAATCTAATAGGTCGGGGCGGACATCCGGGAACCTTCATAATAACGCGTCATAATACATACACCGCGCCGATGAAAATGATGATCGCGCGTGCAGTCTTGTATGCTTCAGTGCAGTGTCGGCGCGCATTGTTTTCATCGGCGCGCTGACCTGTGACGTCTGTCCGCCCCAATCTATAGTCCAGTTTTGGAGAATTTCGGCAAATTTCAGGATACCTCCATATTGAAAACTGAAGGCTTTTGATGGATTGATGATTGTAAGCCTAGCGGTACTGCAGGATTTTGATGGATTCAGGATACTTCCACATTCAGCAGTCACCAACACCACCATTATTGTGCGTGACAAAATTGGTGGATTTTGGGCAGATTCGGGATACTTTCTATTAAAGATGTCCAAGGGGTTAGGGTTAATATCTCTCTTGTAAGGGCTATCTGTTAACTGATTTTGATTCCAAATTATTTTAACACAGGAAGCCAAGCTCCGAGTCTTTTCGGTGACTCTGGTCTGGACGAAGATCCCGACACAGTAAGCTTAGCCACTACCTCCTCCATCGCCACCGACATACCGTCGTCATCAGGCGCGTCCGACACGGGAATAGACTCTGAGTCGGCCATCAGCATGCTCGCCAACTTGCCGGACGTTCCCCTGCTTCCCGGGGAAATTGGCAACTCGGAATCTCTAGTGGACGACTCGGAGGTACTCGTGAACAACAACGAAGGAGAGTACTCCAACGTGGCCATCGGCGACATCGACGACGAATCTTCCGTCAACCAAGACAACGTGGCGTACCTCGGAGACCAGATGAGGCAGATGTCCATCGACCGATTGGACGCGGATGTCGGACTGGACGTCAGGAGGCTGGTCGGCCCGGATTTGTTGAGGGTCGAGGAGATGGACTTGCAAGACGACACGAGCAGGGAAGACTCGTCAGTCAAGAACTCACCGACTTTCGAAGTCAAGACAAAAAAAGGAGATATTGGTAAATATGTTTGATTATCTTTTGTTAGATATAGCGGCGTTCCACTGTATTAAGAAAGTAGTGGAATAAAAGTTTTCAAGGAAAAATAATTGTTCTTTTTTCTAATATGACATGTGCGAAACTCGCAATTTTTTTCGATAAATGCAAATTAAAAAAAAAAAAAACTTAAGAATGGAATGTCTGATTGAAGCACAGCAATCAGTATTGTAAGAAGAATTGCATGATCTTTTATTTTATTTATTTACAACCATCTTTAATGAGGGTAACCCATCCAGCAGAAGCTGATCATTTGGGGCCCTCAGTAGAGAGAAGACAATGAGAAGAAGGTACAGTTTTAGAGGTGGGAGGAAAACCCCAGAAGAATATCCTAGGGGAAAATCCCACGGAGTCAGGCAGGGACTGAAAACCCAATCCACATATTGGCCCAGGCGGGTTCGAACCCGGGTCATAGATGTGGAAGGCGAGGAAATAACCGCTACGCCAACCTGACTCCCCAACCTGAACGCTTCAAAACCCTCATTTCAACCTCTGCCCAGTTACATTTCATCTTATCTTGCCAGAACCCCTCACATTTGTTGTTGCCCTGATTCTAACTCCCAATAGGACACTACACAGACGAGGACTTTCCTGTCACTCACTGCATCCGACTCTTAAGCTCCACCTACCTCCTGACCGGATTCAGCGGCGGTACCATGCCAGATAAACACGTTAGGATCAGCGTGAAGGCCTTAGCGTTGAGTTGCGTCGGGCTCATGGTCGGCTTGCATCCTAGAGTCTTCTTTGCCAGACTCTTCAAGACAGACTCCACTGAATCGCCAGAAGGTATGTTTGTGTTATCATCAAGAAATGGCTTTCCACTGCTTTGATCATATTTTATCTCGCAGTGGTTTCCCTAGAGAAAAGCTATGTTTATTATCGGAAAGTCATTGGTTTTAGTTAACTCTAACCCTCCAAGGTATTTTTGGCTAGAAACCCTGCCAGACGGTGCAACATGCACCATTTTGTCAAAATGTAACCGACTCTACATGTTATATACATGTTTGAAAAGCCCTCATCGTAAGGTATATAATAGAGATCCATAGCCCCTCTTATTTTGGAGATATGACATGTTTACATATTGATTACTTCCTTGGAGTTCAAATTACACAACTTAGAAAACGAGCTTTTATAATAGCCGGCTCTGTTGTACTACAACAGAACGATGCACACAAAATGGTAGTTTTTCCCACTTTATTTATCAAAATCAACATTTCTTTGAAATGAAACCTGAAACTGTAGGTATTGAAGATGTCATTCATGACAACAAATTGAACAAATTAAAAATCACATTTTGATGAAATATTTACCCTCTCAACGTTGAGCGGGCCATTACATGATAGTGCACATCGCGACTTAATACACCTTTTTATAGAGCCGGTCACAAATTGACTAGCCTGCCCAGTGCAGCAAGACCCATCGGGTTAAACAAATCTTAAGGCCAAACTGCTTCAGAGTCCTTGGTCACCCAACGCAGCAGGATCCATCACTGGCATTGTTCCATGGGGACTATCTCACAATAGACTTGGACTATTTTGCACTGGTGTTGACTGCTGAATGCATCAAAGTGTAGCATTCTTTTCCAACTGACGCATTTTGCTGTGTCTGGCAGGGTTAGGTCGAAAGCCTGAACCTGCTTTTTTCTTCATATATCATCTCAATAAAGGTCAATCAGTGCAAAAAATGTTGAAAGGACATGAATCTGAGAATGAGAAACATTTCCAATTTTGTTATAAAATAATTTTCGGGAGTCTCCATAGACTTTGCACACAACCGCTGAAGTAGCGTCAGGATACTACATTTGTTTCCAAGGACAACAGCAGTACTACACAATGAATCCCAGAAAGTCGGAGGTCGTGGGTTCGAGTCACACCCGAGTCATTGATTTCTGTTTTTTTCCGAAAGAATCCCTTGGGATAGTAGATAGTGTAAATACCTGTCGGTGAAGAGCCAAAATCAAATTTTTAATTTACATCTCCCCAATGCAAAAGACCATATTGTGAAACAAAAGGTAAAAATTATTGTTGTAATTGTATTTGTAGATGACCAGTTGATACGCGACATCTTTGCGTATATGACTCACCATGACCATCAACTCCGTGGCCAGACTACGCTGATTGTCGGGAACCTTATCAGAGCCTCGTTAGTTGAGTCCGGCTATGATTTCACACGATGGTGCTGGGATACGTGTCAAGATCACCTCTTCACAGGTAAAGGCTTTTAAATTTAGAGTAGACCATTTGTCATTTGTACATTTTCTCTCCCTTTGTTTGAAACAGGATCATAAATAAATATCTGAACTCTTAACCCTCCAGGGTATTTTGGCTAGAAACCCTGCCAAAACATATCAGATTGTATCGTTTGTCAAAGTGACTTGGCTGCAGAGTGCAGCGAGATCCATCAGGTCAGACATTTTTAAGGTCAAACTGCTTCAGAGTCTGCGGTCACCCAATGCAGCAGGATCCATCTCTGGCATTGTTCAGCGGGGATTATAGCTCTCGTAGTCTTAGACTGTGGTTGTTTATACACTTGTTGACAGCTAAATGCATCAAAGTGCATCAAAGTTTTACCTGATCGATGCATTGCGTTGTGTCTGGCAGCGTTAAGGGTTAAACTGCAAGGGAAACGGCCGGCCTTGTGGGACCCATTTAGACAGGGTGCCGTGTGTCTGGGGGATCCTCCGTGGCCCGCCTCCACGGGATTCTCCTGGAAAACTGCCTAGAATCAGTCTATCGTTATACTTCTATACAATGGTTCTTTCATTCTTTGGAAACGTTCTCATTCTTTTCCTGTGTGATAATTGTTCCTTCTGAAGTTTTATATATTCTCCACAGTTCACTTTATTGTTTTTCATTACTACCTATTGTCTTACGCATTCCCGCCGTGAATATGGCCACTGATGCCGGCACGGCGCTAAACCCAAAACTCACTCACTCACTAGTTAATTCTGCCTTGTAATTTGACAGACCCAATGAGTTTAGACTACTTGGTCTCCTTGTTGTCGACGTCACTCAAAGACGAATCATCTGTAACAATGAGAAGTGCTTGCCATGCCATCAAGGTAAGGGTTACAAAATTGCAAAATTTACTGCGCAAGTCCTACAAAATCCTACAAAAGTTTGCAAAATCGGCTTCAAATGTACTTCCTGTCCACGGTTTATGGATGCTGTACATTCCCTTGGAGGGTTAAATTTGACAAAAACTACTTGGGGTTAAGACAAAAAATAACGGAGTTGTCAGATAAATGTCTGCTGTTGGACGACCGTCCCACTCGCAGAAATATCTAACAAATCGTTGCACAGTAACAAACTGACAATCAATTTTATGAAACTTGAAGTAGCTGTGCAACGATCTAAATGTCTTGGACCACGAAAAGAACCAGCATTTTCAACGACTGTTTGTTAATAATTTAGTTCGTGAAACAATCGGTGAATTATCTTTGTAGTGTTTTTTTTTTATAGTTTTGTCGGACTTTCTTCAGAATTGCGTAGCAACTCTTGTCACAAGTAAAATAACAATTCGTTTACCTCAAGTGTCTTGTATCAACCTTGAAAAGTTATACAGTAACAGGCTCCATGTTGATCGCAATTTGCTGGCAAAATAGGTAATTTGTAGTCGCTAATCCACAACTTACAACTTACAAATTTGTTGCGCCTTAATTTGTTGCTCAAGTCACAGACTTGTGCCTTAACCAGTTCGCGCCGGGATTATTTTAACATCGCCGAGCCGACGGGCGGGATTATTTTTAACGAAACTCGATCCGAAGCGTGTTCAGGCCGATAGTGCTGGGTAGCACACCCACGCATTTCCGGCCTTGCGCGCTGCTGACATACATTTCCGAACTTGAACTTGGCGTATTTATTCGTCATCCGTTTTGAATTTGGGGAAGTTTTTGCGTTTATATACGTCATCCGGCGCGAACTGGTTAAGAAACCTTTTTGAAATCATTTGAACTAAAATGCTGCGCAGGTCGAAACGTTGCACAACTTGGGCAGGGAATAATGGCGCAAGTGAGCTCTTATGTCATTGCCTAAAGTTTATTAAAATTGCCTGCAGGGAAATTTGGGTTTATGCTTGTTCTCCTCAAATAATACTCTCAAACTCAATTTAATTTATTAACAATTTAAGAAATGGAATTGCTAAAAGTTGACAGAGTTATGACTTTTGAAACAGTACGAGTAGAATTCCAAGCCTGATTTTTTGTTTCATTAAAAGTTATTGTTATTTGTTTATATTTTTTTTTTCATGATCTTATACTTGAAGCTTTGCCTGTCAGACCTGTGCAAGAGTCGACATGGCAACCTGGGCCTGCAACTGACCTATGACCTGTTGGAACTCAACAAGTGTTCCTATTGGCTGGTGCAAGTTGAACTTCTGGATCTGCTGAGTTGCATAGACTTCAAGTAGGTATTGAAGGAACAAAAGAGAGAAGGGAAAAAAAGAATATTTGATAACGATAACAAGAAGAAATGCAATTAAGAAAGAGTAAGAAAGGTCGTACATTGTTTCCCATTGGTTATTTTGGATTAGTTTTAATTCAGCCCTGTTAACAGGCTGTAGCATACGACAAATTTAAGTTGTTGAAGAATCAAGAAATAATAATAATAATAATTATAAAAATAATAATAAAAACCTATTTGTTGCGTAGCATGTATTAAATTCCCTTATGAAATCAACTGTTCAGAAGTCAAGAATATTCAAAAGATGGATTTTTGTCATTATTTTTTATTATTATTATTTATTTCTGGTAATGAAACTAAGAAGAAGGTACAGTATCGTGTATCGTGTAAAGACTATTTCTGAATGGTATTTTAAACTTTCTCAACAGACTCATGCAGTTTTTAGAGAACAGACAAAGACAGGCAACGCAACCCAACTATTTGATCAAGGTAATTATTTTTAAAAAGTACTAATAAAAAAAACCCACCAACACTTGGGGAGACAATCCCCAATTACCCTAACCCTTTTCTCTAAGATCTTCGAAGATTTATGATATTTAGACCCCAATCTGTCGTTCTAAAGCAAAAATAACTCCCAAATATCGGGGTTTCTTCAAGGTAGCTAGACACCCCCCAAAAATGAAAATTGGACACGAGTGCATTTTAAAGGATTGCATTACAAAAGTTGGAATTAAATTGAGAAATACTGAAATTAAAATTTAACGTTTTTTTTTTTTTTACAAGAAATAATTTTTGGTTGGGATGGTTTTTTGCATTCACCGATGATTTTTGTTTTTCCCCCAACAGTCGAACAGTGTGCAGGAATCTGTTGTGAATGAAGTGGTACTGACATTCCTAGGCAGTTACGACATCCGTGTCAGGCACGCTGCGGCTGAGGCAATCGTCAAGTAAGACATTATAAACCAGTTCAGTTTTGTAACTGCACATGTGCACAACAAGATTCAACACTCTTTTTCTTTTCGGATAAACGTGACCAAAAAGTGTTAACCGAATCTGCATTCTGTGAATTTTTTCATGCAATCGAAAAGACAATAGAAACTTTGGTTAAAATAATAAGGTTTGGACACACAAAAGTTTGGACACCTAATAAACACTTCGCTTCACAACATTTGATGCCTTAAATTACAAAAAGGAAAAAGAAAAAGAGAAATGCATCTCTATTATTGTTTTAAAAACCATGGGTTTACGGTGTTCATTTAACCAGTTCGCGCCGGATGACATATTTAAACGCAGAGTTTTCCCCAGATTCAAAACGGATGACGCATAAATACGCCACAAGCAATGTCATGGGTGTGTTTCCCGGTACCATCGGCCTGAACCAGCCTCGGATCGAGTTTTGTTAAAATAATCCCGGCGCGTACTGGTTAATTTAATCAGTGATTTTGCAGCTAATTTAATGGCGATTTTGCTCAGATTTGACTCGGAGAGGATCAAGATACGATTCTAACATAGATCAAAAGCTGGGGGCGATAGACAGTTTCCTAATAGAAGTATGGTTCTCAACACAATGTTGGTTCTTTTTTTGTCTTTTTGTTGTTGTTGGGGGGACATGTTAGAAATAATTTAGCTTATCTGTAATTTCTCCTCTAGGTTGATACCAAGGCTGTTCTATCCAGTGGACTACTCCCACCAGGATCCATTGTCTGCATTAGCCAAGGACGAAGTGTCCCAATACTTGGACCCTGTCATAGGCGACTTGATGCACTACACCCAGGTAAACTCATTGGGATTTCTTTTTCAAAGATTTCCTGAGGTACAAAAGAAGGGGCACATAAATTTGAACCAACAAGCAGATATGAAAAGAAAAGATAAGGCCAAGTAAAAAAACCAAATAGCTTCAGGTGTTTTTTTAGTGGATGGAAGAGGCCTTTTTTTCCCAAGATGGCGGATTTTTCAAGATGGCGGATTTTTCAAGATGGCGGATTTTTCAAGATGGCAGATTTTTCAAGATGGCAGATTTTTCAAGATGGTGGATTTTTTATTTTCTTGACTTATTTGTTGATGCTTTTGTGTCTAAATGAGCCATAAAACAGATTCTTAACTTGAATACATGGCTACAATTCGTTTTTGAACACAAACAAGTAAATTATTTCAAATTATTAAAAAAAAAAAAAAAATGGGGTGGTCGGGAAGAATGAAGCTGGCGAGGACGAGAAACTGGGTTTTTTTTTTTTTTAACTTGGCCTAATATGTGTCATTGTCGGTTTGTAGGCTAGTAATTCAGATATTTGTGATACAAATTTGAATTGTTTTTTTTTTTTTTGGTAAATTTGTTTTTAGGCTCAGACCTCTGCAATGAGCGAGATTGTCATCTTCAACAGCGGTCCAGAGGGAGGAAGGGCCACTATTGACTCGGCCTTATCCAGAGTCGTTGACTTAATCGTCAAAACGATGAACGTGTGCTCGTCAAAGTACATCAGGGTAGGCCAATAAAAAAGAAAGATGAATGTCTATGCTGCGATTAGCAATAGATCATGCACGAAGTAAACCTGTTTGGAGAAAAAAAGTAGTGGTTCCCTTAGCCATTGTATATATAAAAAACAAAGTGAATGATTGATTTTGGCAGATTTAGTTCAGTACCTAGGAGAGACAGTAGGGAGTTAGAATTAATAGAGAGATTCTTGGCTAAACACACCATATTGAATATATATGGCATGGGTGGCTTGTGTGTAAAGCGCTTGCCTCTAACCAATGTGGCCCGGGTTCGATTCCCGGCCCGGACCATATGTGACCCAGCACAAGTAAATGAGACACTTTGAGGCAAAAATGAAAATTGAGATTTTGATTTCATCATTTAAAGCTTGTTTAGCTTTAAATGATGAAATCAAAATCTCAATTTTCAATTTTTGCCTCAAAGTGTCTCATTTACTCGTGCTGGGTCACATATGTGAGTAGAGTTGTGCGTTGATTCTCTCCTGTGCCAGGAGGGTTTTTCTCCGGGTCCTTCGGTTTTTCTCGCTCTGGAAAAATCAAACACTTTCGATCTCAGGCTGAGCTCCGTAGTCATATATGAGTCGATGTGGCCGGCTTTACAAAGTCATAAAGACTGCTTTCTTTTAGTGTATTTATAAAGTATAAAATTGTACTTTTGTTTGCATCAGTTTGGTTGTTGCCACGCCCTGTGTCAGCTCTCCATGACATATTCGGTCATAGCTCATCCTAACGCCTGGAGCTGTGCCATGAGTCTTTCGCCATTGGCTAAAGATGGCTCCGTTAAGTCATCTAGTCGTCACAAAACCAACGCTGGCAGGTAAGAACTACACACAGGAACCAGTTGTATTCGAGTCCCTGCAAGTCCTTGCACAAGTCCTTGCACAAGTCCTTGCACAAGTCCTTGCACAAGTCCTTGCACAAATCCTTGCACCAGTCCTTGCACAAGTCCTTGCACCAGTCCTTGCACCAGTCCTTGCACAAGTCCTTTCACAAGTCCTTGCACAAGTCCTTGCACAAGTCCTTGCACAAGTCCTTGCACAAGTCCTTGCACAAGTCCTTGCACAAGTCCTTGCACAAGTCCTTTCACAAGTCCTTGCACAAGTCCTTTCACAAGTCCTTGCACAAGTCCTTGCACAAGTCCTTGCACAAGTCGTCCTTGCTTTCGTCAAAGCTCATTTGAATAGCTTGTGATTTGAATTTGGAACTGGATGGACTTGTGATGGACTTGTGATGGACTTGTGATGGACTTGTGATGGACTTGTGATGGACTTGTGATGGACTTGTGATGGACTTGTGATGGACTTGTGATGGACTTGTGATGGACTTGTGATGGACTTGTGATGGACTTGTGATGGACTTGCAGGGACTTGTGAGGGACTTGCAGGGACTTGCAGGGACTTGCAGGGACTTGCAGGGACTTGCAGGTAGTTACAGGGACTGGCAGGTAGTTACAGGGACTTGTGATGGACTTGACTACACCTCTGACAGGAACCAACAAAAAAAGTTGAGCAACTTTGACTTGTTGTTGTGTATGGATATGGAAACAGTATTGTATATTATAACACCTCACCCGCAGATTTCTGTGTTTTGATTGGACGAGAGTGAGTCACATGGCTTCTGCTACCTTTGCCATCTTCCTGTGCATACATGTTTCTTCCTAGTACTATATCAATTTTTGTTGTTGAAATTTCAACTATTTTTTTCTTTGTTTTCTGTAACAGTGTTTTCTCTTTGAATGTCATTTTTGTACTCGATAGCTTCGGGAGTCAGGGTGTCCCCGCGGGTCTGGAGGAGCTGTCTAACGGTTCGGGGTGTGGCCCGCTGCCGCTGATTCTCTCCAATCTCACGTCGTCCCTGCTGTTGCTGGACTTGACTGCCCATCAGGATGCGCTTCATCTGGCAGGGAACATTCTCATAGGTAAAGGCTCCTCAATCCTCCAAAAACCTCTGCATGATTTCTTTTAAAAGGATTTTGGAGGATTAACGTGGGGCCGATTTCACCTTGAGCGCTGTTTCACGGCATTTTTGTGCTAACGTTTGCACGCGCATAGAGATTCTATTGTTACAACAATGATTTAAGCAAATTTTTCTGCTAGGTTAAGCGTGCCTTTTGCTGTGCTTACTGCTGACGGTCTCCATGAAATCAGTTAGCAGAAAAAATGTGTGCTTAGCAGCGTCGTGAAATTGGCCCCAGTTCGCTCCCGGATTAATTTTGACATTGACCGGGCAAGGCACGGGATTGTTTATCACAAACCTCGAATCGAGACGGGTTCAGGCCGGCATCTGTGGGTAGCACACCCTGATATTTTTGGCCTCGCTCGCTGCGAGCCGGTCACTGACAGATAGTTCTGGCCTTGCTCGTGACGTGTTTTGAATTCCAGGAAAATCTTTGCGTTCATACACGGCATTCGACACGAACTGGTTAACTTTACGAGGCAAAATCCACGGATATTGAAATGTTTTGGGGAGCGGGGTTTAAACGATAACGTCACAAGAGTTAAACGCTAGTAGTTCCAGCTGCAGATCTAATGTGTTTGGCTTTATTTGTATTTCTCAGGGATTGCCTATCACTCTCTGAAGGTCATCGCTCCTTCTAAACAGTCGACCACAGCTTCATCGGCCTCTGTGGTGGTGGAGGAGGAGAGTTGGGCTTGTCTTCAGAACAGGCTGCTGGTTCCCCTGGCTGCGCAGCTCATGCAACACGTGGTGAGGGTTCTCTGCATCTGCGCGCATGTCATCGACGGCACGCAGCCTGGCCCACCAAAATCACAGGTAAATTGGTTATTGGTGGGGTAATTAAAAATTTGATTTCAGATCGAGATTGTACGGGGTTACGAGGGGTGATTGATAAGTTTGCGGCCCAATGTTGAATGAGATGAGCTGTACAGTTTTTGCGGGCAGTTCCACTTCATTAACCAGTTCGCGCCGGGATTATTTTAACATCACCGAGCCGACGAGCGGGATTATTTTTTAACGAAACTCGATCCGAAGCGGGTTCAGGCCGCCAGTACCGGGAAGCACACCCACGCATTCCCCGCCTTGCTCGCTGCTGACAGACATTTCTGGCCTTGCTCGTGGCGTGTTTATGCGTCATCCGTTTTGAATCGGGGGAAAACTTTGCGTTTATATTCGTCATCCGGCGCGAACTGGTTAAAAGTTACACGAAGTCTTCCAGATATCAGGTAACTTCAGTTAAGTTAAAGCACATATTAAAAATGGTCATAAAAATATAACTTAATTGATGTGCACATGATTTCAGAATGCGAGGCATCAATTTATCTGGACCAGAACCTTCACATGAGTTAAAGCATTTGGAGTGTGATTGTTTGATTAGTTTGTTTTTTTCTCTCTGCCTTTTCCTCTTCAAGACTACGCTGCCATCATTACCGGCGGGTCCGTCGTTAAGCCCCATCAAACGGAGAGCCAATAGGAAGGACAAAGATGCGGCTGACCAAGGGAGTATGTCGCCAAGCACGCAGGCGAAATTACAAGCAGGTAAACAGAGAATTTCTATGTGTGAAGAACTCGTAGTGTAGATTGCGTTAAGCAATTCGCAGTGAACATTGCATCAAAGGTAGGATACACCATTGGTAATTGCTTGAATTATCATGAATTGGTGGATTTGGGGGGTTGTATTTTATAGCAAATATCGTTTACCTGACCTGTTCGAAGTTTTACAATCATGGATGGCGGAAAAAATCAGGAAAAACAGCGTTTGTTTTCAACCGGCGTCGGGCAGTTTTTTGTTGCGATCGCTATTGCGAAACCTGGTGGCAGTAACCTTAGGTGGGGATGCAAATCTTCATTGGATTACTGAGGTCGAAGGTTATGTAGGGGTCATTTGAGGTCACTATTTACACACGCACACAATTAGACTTGACTCACGCTTGAGCCGAGATTTACCTCGACGCGGTTATCGTCGTTTTGATTTCAGACAAGACTGAGAACGCAGAAGAGAAGAAGAGTCCTAAATCGTCCTACGGTGCCTTCCATCAGCTGCCTCATTATATGAAACTCTACGAGGTCATGAAATCCGCGTACAACAACTACAAGGTAAGGCTCTTTCTTTACGTCATGTAGTCCATCAAGTGGATTGAAAGCGCAAACTGTATTGTTTTAGAAAAAATTAATATGGGAATAAATTTGGCAGGTCAATTGTGATCTTCTCCAACGAAACCCGGACAAAGTTGACAATTTTAGTTTTTTAGATTTGGCTTTTTTCAAATTATTTAGGTTCTCAGCTTTAAAATTATGTATTATTTACAAAAGTACCCCCAGAATTTAGTGATAAAACCCTTACAACCTAATTATCAGATAAACAGCTTTGAAGTTCAGAAAAGCGTATTATTTCTAGACACACAATTGTTTCACAAAATTGACCAAAAAAACACACTTCTAGGTGACAGATTATGTTCAAATTTGGGGAGATTGAAGATTAATAGTTCATGATTCAGAAAAATCCAAAACCTCAAAATGGTAAAATCTACCCCGAAAAGTACTTTGTAATAAAATACATTGTGCGACTTTGTTCGGGTTTTGTTGGAACAGGTCATAATTTGTGTGTCCAGGCTTCTAAGCTAATTTTGAACTTACTTGTTTTATACCGGCCAAGCACGTTTTTTATACTCATTCATAAATAGCTTTTTGGTAGAAAATTCACAAATTTTCAAGGATTTTGGTCGATTTGTCTTCATGTATTTTGAAAAATCCCTCTCGGCATGGTACGGACAAAAGTACGGAAGTACCGCCAGTATTCGGATTTCAGTTATCCGAATGTGAGTTATCACGAGTTTTACTGTATGGCTCGGTCACAGTTCCCCTCATTTTATCTCCTTGATTTCCACAGGTGACTCTCGATCTAAGCCGAGCCGACAAGTTTGCTGGTCTGATGAAGACGAGCTTAGACAGTTTCTCGCAGTTATTGGAGATTGCCACCATGAACGAAGTGGGCAAGGTAGTGAACTAAACTTTCCTTTTCATTTTTTCCCATGCCACAGAAAATGTGCTTCCTGGGAACATCATGTCAATATATATCGTTCCTTCCATCTTATTAAAAGTAATGAACAACATTTCCATAAGTGAATGCATTTTAGGGGTAGGATTTTTATTTTGTGCGAAAAACCAAGGCAACAAAATGATATTCTTGTAATAATATCTTGGATTTATATAGCGCTTTTCACACCCGAAGGGCATCTCAAAGCGCGTCCAACATTATTACCCCTGGTCACTGGGCCATTTTCAATCCTTGAACCATCTCAGCTCCCTGGGGAGTATACAGCCTGTGCTGCAATATGCGCTACTAGGCTAAATCAATCACAATAACCATCTCTGCCCTCACAGGTACCCATTTTACCCCTGGGTGGGGAGAAGCAATTATAGTTAAGTGTCTTGCTCAGGGACACAAGTGTCACGACCGGGACTCGAACCCACACTCTGCTGAACAGAAACGCCAGAGCTTGAGTTCGGTGTTCTTATCCACTCGGCCACGGCACCCTACGTAGTCTGGTTCCCTGACCCCTACTTCAGACAAATGAGAGCAATTTATAGACAACGGGTTAGGGAACCAGACTAGCTGGTAATTGATTGCTAACGTCAAACTACTAGTGGCTTTATGTTAAAGAGAGCACCTGATGGACCGGCTGCTGAAAATCGGTATACCCAACGATCGATATACCGAACAAAATCTGTGGATCCTGTGATGTTCGTTATAGCGGCGTTCCACTGTAATTTGATTGTTTTTTACTATTGATGTTTGCAAATGTTGGTTTGCAAGAACGTTAATAAATTCGTGATTGTGAAGTAAAATAAATGTTGCGTTATTTTTGTAGTACACAGAGGAGCTTTTGAGCTACATGAAGGCGTGCTTCATCATTGAACCTACATCGGCAGTCCTGTGTGTGGAACAGGTATGAACAAATGTTCGTGAATTGCCATTACGACCGAGGATCCCCTATTGTGTTTTCCTTTATTCCTTTACTGAAACCTAACCCCATTGCTTAGCGCTTATCCTTGCGATCGAGGACAAAGAAACCGTCCTTCGAGGATCTTTTGTTCCCTTTGTTTTCTTTTCTGTTTCGATCCTCGATCGCAAAAGGAAACAAGCACATTAACGCTGTCACGAAAAGGCCATTTTAATGAAACGTTATTGTTATTCATTACACTCAAGTAAGTATTTCATATTAATTCAGTGGCTGTTTTGGTGTAGTTTTAAGCAAACGGTGTTTATTACCTTTAAGTTGTAGGTTTTCTTTTTTTCTCCTTGTTACAGTTACTGAAAGCTCTGTTCTTCACCAACATGGCTAGCTCCGCGGAGATCCCCTCCTCCAACTTTCCCCGCAAGCCGGGCAAAGCGACGCGCTTGACGTCCAACATGAAGCCCGGTATCTATCACGATTGCTTCGTGGCTCCCATCACCCAGTACAACCAATCGCTGAACCAGCTCGGACCCAAGATGGGTCCTAATGCCGAGACGGAGGGAGGCAGCGCTGGGTAGGTTGTTATAGGTCGCTCTAGTCCAAACCAGTACTCGTTCGTCTACTAGTACCCCAAACTAATCTTTGAACTTATGTTGAAACTTTCTGCGAAACTATTCCTTCTGGCATGATGTTATAAAGCACCTATCTTTAAATTTCAAGCTTTAACCAGTTCGAGCCGAATGACGTATATAAACGCTAAGTTTTTCCCAGATTCAAACTGGATGACGCATAAACACGCCACGAGCAAGGCCGGAAATATCTGTCGGCAGCGAGCAAGGCCGGAAATGCGTGGGTGTGCTTCCCGGGATTAACGGCCTGAACCCGCCTCGGATCAAGTTTCGTTAAAAAAAAAATTCGCGCGTCGGCTGGGTCGTGTTAAAATAATCCCGGCGCAAACTAAGTTGTCCCTGTTCTGCTTTAACAGAGACGGTTATAAAATAGGTGGTTGATTGTTAACTGTTCATGAAAGCAAGTCTGTTTGATCTGCCGTTGAATTGCAGGCTCTTTGGCTGGGTGAAGTCTAAGATTGACAAGAAAAGCTTGTTGGGGAAAGTTACGAGCAAAGAAAAGGTAAGGTGTGCATTCTGAATATTTATCATACCTCATCAGGGCCCAGATGGCTCTGCTAACTATAGAATCCCGCGCTTACGATCACCAGTTTACACTAAGCACCAACAGAATAATTCTGCACTAACCGCTAAGCACAGAATTCTCAGTTACGTGTGTTTTAGGCTTGTGCAGAACAGCAGAAGCCAACATTTCTCGCTAACCTGCGAAATATGCTTACTATAAGCATGGATTGTTTTTGCTACAGTAAGCAGGTTTTGTTTTCGCTAAATGGTAAGCAGAGCCATGAAATTGGGCCCTATGGCAAATTCCATGGAACTGCTAAGCACAACAAATTTGCTTAGCATTAAAATTCTTCCTTAGCAAAAACTTGGTTACCAACCAAATTTTCAGGGGATGTATATTGTTTGCGACTGGTATTCATTCAGCTTGTTTTTTGCTTAGCATCAAACGCACATTTGGCTGGTAAGCTGTTTTTCTGGGCAACCCTTTTTTTCTGCTAATAAAAAACGTTTGGGCTAAGCAGCTAAATGAAATTGGCCCCTGGTTAACACAGTGTCGTACAATTAAACTTCCAAATCAAATTGAATTAAGGCGATACTTTGTTTTCAGTCTTCAGTGCATTCGTACATCCGCCTCTTCGAACCGTTAGTCATCCGCGCTCTTAAGCAGTATACTATAACGAGCAGTATCCCTCTACAACAGCAAGTACTGCACCTACTGGCTCAACTCGTCCAGTTGAGAGTCAACTACTGTTTGCTGGACTCAGATCAGGTCGGTGGCCCTTTTTGTTTGGTTAAATACATGTCTAAAGCCGCGTTCGCATTGGACTTAATATTGTAAAAAGTTACCGTACGTCATTGTCAAAGTTAACGGTGTTAAATCCTCCGCTAGAAGCTTGGGCCTGTAGATCTTACTGTTGCGGAGGGTAAAATGGACAATTTGACAATGTTACCCTCTGTCCGCATTGGATTTAATTTGGTTAAAGTTGACAACAGTCTCCGTAGGTTTTACCAAAAAAAGTCCAATGCGAACGCGGCTATAGTGTGCTATATCTTACATCGGATATTGCCATGTTTGAATTCGCCATCAAAGTGTAACGTAACGGTGACCTGGGTTAGAACACCTTTCCTAAACGAATCCATGGCTTCGTCTTTGTCTTGGGCTTAAGGCGATTTTAGACTAAATTGCGGAAACTCCAGCCACATTCTGGTGCCTGTTGTGCTCCAGAAACCTTCAATTGGCTGATCGAAAAGTTTCATTTGCTTTTATTTCTATTTGTTTCTCGGTGATTCGGAAGTCGGAGGAGAAACCGAAGTCGAAGCAAAGGTTTAGAAAACCCCCTAAGTATCCGATCAAGCCATTCGTTCTGAACGAGTGCCAAAATCGGGTATTTTGGACGTTAAAGATTTGTATTAATTTTTCGACCAAACAAAATGGGGGTGTGTTTTTGCTGCTGACTATAAACATACAAATGAAAGTCAAATTTAACAAGTTTTCAAGTTTTCAAAACCCCGAAAATCAAACAAAACGACTCACAAACTTTGGAAATATTTGAGCTGGTTAGCTTACCGTAGTGAAGGGCCGCCATCTTTCATGTTGTGTGATTCCGTTGCCATATCAACGCCTGAATGCGACACTGATTACGTATTTTTTTTAGTGGCGAATTAACGAGAGACGACTGTATATCTGGTTTTTTTTGCAGATCTTCATCGGCTTTGTTGTAAAGCAGTTTGAGTATGTCGAAGAGGGACAAGTCAAGTAAGTACATGTTTCTTGACTCTTTCTTTCTCTTTTCGAGTTCTGCAGGTTGTGGGTTCGAACCCGGCCTGGGCAATGGCACTTCTAGGCCTAATATGGGTAGAGGCATTATTAATGCCTTGCAGTAAACTTAAGTTACCCTTCCCAACCCTATTCATACTGTGAAGAGATCAGATTTATCTTGTTTCAGTGTGAGGGGCTGGTTCTTCCATACTTTTCTCTGTAGCCCACACCTCAAGTGGCCTTTGGCCTTGCGCTGAGCGATTTGCATACAAACAAAAGTACCTAGAACTTTTGATTTTCCCAAGTTTTAATGTCGGCCGTTTTTTTTCGGTTTTTGATCATTTCAGGGACTACGATACCCTGATTCCTCACATCTTCCATTTTCTGGTGCTGCTGTCCTACGAGCGTTACCACAGTAAGGCAGTCATTGCGATGCCAAAGATTATACAGCTCTGCGATGGCATTATGGCGAGTGGACAGCAGGCAACCACACACGGTAAATATATTTTTTTAAATTAAGAATTGAGATATTTATATTTCTGGATTCTGCAGAACAAGAGCTTTCTAATGGTATACAACGTAAAGGGGGTCTGTCATCAAAAAAAGGAAAAATGTCAGATTTTTTTAAAGAACTGAGATATTTATATTTCTGGATTCTGCAGAAGAAGAGCTTTCCAATGGTATACAACACTGAAGGGTACCGAGTTCAGTAACCAAATTGTAGAACGCCAACTGGTAAAGGTGATTCTGGAGAAAATGACGTTTACAAATCCTGTGGTTAACAACAAATCAACACACATAATTAAACGGGATGAAATAGCTTTCAAAGATGTTTGACAGAACAACAACAAATGAGAAAAGTAAATTGTGACTTTTACAGATTAAGATTAACCTAAAAAAAAAATATATAAAAAAAACACCTTCAATTTTTGGCTAAGCTCAACTGTACTGCAAAATGCACGTTTACCAACTCATTACAACACTTGGGGTGTCGTGGCCGGGCGGGTAAGAATCCGGTTTTCTGTTCCGCAGAGCGCGAGTTCGAGTCCTGGTGTCGACATGTGTGTCCTTAAGCAAGGCAATTAAACCACTATTGCTTCGTCCTTCGGATGGGACGTAAAGCTGGAGGTCCCGTGTGTTGTGTAATGCACGTAAACGAACCCAGTAACACTCATCGCTAAGAGGAGGGGTTTTCCCCCGGTGTTCCTGGCAGCGCCCCGGAATAGGCAACAAGATTGATGGTGCTTTACAAATGCAGATTGGATTGGATTGGATACAGAAAACAATTGTATTTTGACTTTTTTTACGAAATGTTTATAATTCACAGCTGTTCCTGCATTAAGGCCGCTGGTTCATGACCTGTACGTTCTACGCGGCTCCAGCAAATCGGACTCGGCAAGAGAAATCGACACTCAGAGAGAAGTCGTTGAGTCGATGCTCCAAAGACTCATAAACTTCCACCAGGTGAGTAACAGAGACCCCTTGTACATCGATGTGGTTGGAAACTTATCGAGTTAACCAGTTCGCGCCGGAGGACGTATATACACGCAAGGTTTTCCCCAGATTCAAAACGAATGACGCATAAACACACCACGAGCAGGGCCGGAAATGTCTGTTAGCAGCGAGCAAGGCCAAAAATGCGTCGGTGTGCTTCCTGGTACCATCAGCCTGAACCCGCCTCGGATCGAGTTTCGTTAAAAAAATAATCTCGCGCCTCGGCTTGGTGATGTTAAAATAATCCTGGTGCGAACTGGTTAAGTGTAGATTGAACGCACTTTTAGAATCCTCACTCTTTTTGCATTTTATAATCGTTCAGGCTTTGGAGATGTTCATACCGGTCTTACTCCAAGCTCACCGAGACAGTGAAGACAAATGGAAGAGACTCTCTCGGCAAGTTGTGGACATGATCTTACCACTGTTGGCAAGGCAGCAGGTAATAAACATAGATTGCGGTTGCCATCTTTCTATAATTTAGTATTCGATTATTCGAAACTGCAACTTGACCGAACGGTTGAATCCCGCCGATCAAGTTTGACGCTTACTAGCTGCTGCAGCTGCCGTCCTCGCAAAGTTTTACGCAAACCGCACCCGTTGAAATTTGTATGCAGCGACGGATATTGTGGGCCGCTAGAATGTTTTGCAACAAGTACTGCTATTATTACTGTCAAGGTTTTTTTCCCAGCTAAAAGAATGGGACCAATAAGTAGGCGTCGACAGGAAAGTTACCGTCAACAAAAACAGTGCAATCTGACAATAACAAAAAAAGGCAACTTTACAATTATAATAATCTTACAGTCGTGGGGGCATGTGCATTTTTTTAATTCAAATATCTGCCCTATTTGGGACAGCCCTAATAAAGATATATTTGTTCTCGGCATTAGTTTTCTGAGACTCACCAAGCTTCCGGAAATGGGTGGGTGTGCTTCCCGGTACTATTGGCCTGAACTCGCCTCGTATCGAGTTTCATTAAAAATAATCCCGCGCCTCAGCTCGGTGATGTTAAAATAATCCTAATGTTAAAATTTTCCTTCAGTGGTATTCCTTCTGTTAAATTGTGGATCTCGATGTGATCTGTTTTTTCTTTGGGCTTGTTGACGGAGGAGTTGTTTTTGATAATCTGTATTTTTTTCTCCAGATTAATCTGGATTGTCAAGAAGCCATAGACACCTTGCATCACCTGTTTGGGGTCGTGGCTCCAAGTGCTCTCAGACCTGTGGATATACTCCTCAAGTCTCTGCTGCTTGTTCCTTATGAAGTAGTAAGTTGAGCCTTTAATCCTAACCCCCTAGGTCCTTCTGCCTAGGAACCATTTTCATTCCTGCAAAATTTCCCCAACTGCCAAAACTTAAAGATTTGATTCACCCTCGACCCTCTAAATCATCCGTTATATCTTAAAATTGTTCAGTGGATGGGTGACAATTGCCTCAATCCTTCTGGGTTGAGGTAGTGCCGATGACATTCAGAAGAGGTGCGGGGGATTTCGAGCAAAATTCAGGGCTCAAATATGCTCGACTGAACATAAACAGTCAAGGGTACAGTCTACCAACTCGACACAATGCATCCTCCACAATAAACTGACACTTTTTGCCTCAATCATCTAAAATCCTCCAACCCCCTTATTTTGTTGCGTAGTTCATCATTGTTTTATTTGATTGTCTTGTTCCTAGAATCATCCTACCCTAAAGCAACGCTGGCTGGGTATGGCCCTGGCCATCCTGAATGTCCTCATTTCTCAGTCCAAGGAGGAGACCATCCTGTCTAGGCTACGAGAGCTCGGCTTGACGACAGACTTGTTTGTCTGTCCGTTGGAAGACGAGCGGAGCCGGGAAGAAGACATTGTCAACGCAAACGTCTTATCTCCAGAAGATGTGCTGGCAAGGTCAGTTGGGGCTAGGGATTGGGCTCGGGCTTTGGATGTATGCTTGAGCTCGGGCTTTGGATGTGTGCTTGAGCTCGGGCTGAGCTCGGACTCGGGCTCGGGCGCTGACTCGGGCTCAGGCTTTGGATGTATGTTTGGGCTCGGGTTGGGCTCAGGCACGGGCGTGGGCTTGGGCTTTGGATGTATGCTCGGGCTCGGGCTCGGGCTCGGGCTCGGGCTCGGGCTCGGGCTCGGGCTCGGGCTCGGGCTTGGGCTTGGGCTTGGGCTTGGGCTTGGGCTTTGGATGTATGCTCTAGTGCTGGATGAAATGCCCAATTAGCTCCCCTAGTTTTGCTTCTAACCATCTGTCTTTTCACGCTTTCCTATGGGAGTTTTGTGGATCTCAATCCCACCTGGCTCTTATAGAAAACTTTCCCACCATCTATTAACACAAAATTGTAAACAGGTCAGTTGAAAAATATTTGCTGTAAAAAATATTAACCTCCAAATTCATCCCTTTCTAAAAAAATTGTCAGCAACAGCAAACGGAGAGTATTATCTTTACTCGTATCAGATTAAAATGCATTTATAATTGTTCACCTCTTAGATTTCTCCTGCAAGTGATAGGATTTACCGTCACCACAACTAACCAGGACGTAACAGCGTCGATGCAGGAAAACCAGAGCGGGTCCTTTCTCTACCAGGAACTCTCGCACCTGTTGCTGTACATAACGCACATGTTCAAATCAGGTAAGAGGCAAATCACAACTTGACCCTTAACTTAACCCCATTGGTTACGCTTCAGGTACTCGGCTGAATGCAACAATATCCAACGGTACTGAAATGAGAACCCTACCAAATGCAACAAATTGCAACAGTGGATTCTGTTGCATAGCGCAGTGAAACCAGCTTATTAATCTCGCCTTAATGCAACAGTTGATTGGCTAACAACAGGGTGGTTAAAAAAAAACCAGCTTAGCAGGGTCGGTGTTAATTTATACTGATCATCGAGGTAAACTAATTTTAAACTAGAAATGTGTTTGTGGACAAACACAGAGTTGTTTCGAGTGTTTAAAATGACTTTCAATATATGCGTGTGATGGTCTAAGTGTGTGCCAAGTCTGAAGTCGATCGGATTTACCCAAGTGCCAAATATATATTGGTTGAAAAAAAACGTGTACAAATCCTATGGGGAGAACTGCACCTTTAATGTGACGTCACATGACACCCAATGATGTCATCATGATGTCATCTTAATTTTTGTCTATAAAAACCAAAAAACTGGACAACAATTTAAATTTCTGTAATGTGCTATATTTTGTCTTCTGCATCTTTTAAGGTGCCTTCAGGAAAGTGGCCACGGCAATGACGAACATGATCCGTCACTCGACCCAAAGTTGTTGG
The DNA here is from genome assembly GCA_037893245.1 of Crossaster papposus. Lineage (NCBI taxonomy): Eukaryota > Metazoa > Echinodermata > Asteroidea > Velatida > Solasteridae > Crossaster > Crossaster papposus. Next base: position 196,659 of record JBAIAA010000350.1, on the reverse strand, counting down.
TTTACGATGGACCAACTCAATCAGGCGTTCATCAGGCTGAGTACCTCCTATCCGATCTTGGTGCTACAGTGGTGTCAGGTACTGTTATTCGCTTTCCTGAAGTTTTTCATTTAGTGTCTTTTGTAAAGTATTATTGGGCCTGAAATTTGACCATAAAAAGGAAGGCATCCACTCTTGTCTGAGGTGTGTTAACCAGTTAGCGCCGGAGGACGTTTTTACACGCGAAAGTTTTTCCCAGATTCAAAAACGGATGATGCATAAACACGTCACGAGCAAGGCCGGAAATGTCTGTCAGCAGCGAGCAAGGCCGGAAATGTGTAGGTGTGCTTCCTGGTACATGTACTATCGACCTTAACACGCCTCAAATTGAGTTTCGTTAAAATTAGTCCCGCGCCTCGGCTCGGTGATGTTAAAATAATCCCGGCGCGAACTGGTTAAAGGGATCGTATACCATTTGTCAGTTGTGTGTTTTGAGGCAGCAAAAATGCTCAAAAATATGAATGTACAGACTCGTTGGTTGTATTGCGTATGCTGTCGGAAGGTTTTAACCAATGAAAGGGTTGCTGGCCAGAGTTCATAGGAGTCCAAATTTAATGTTACACCGAAAAAGAGTTTATACCTGGCTGGGCCATTTAATATTAGCCATTTAAACATACTCATGTGTCATACTCTCGTCGAATAGGAATGGTTAAACTCTCTAAGGTATTTATGAATTCAGCTTTAAAATGTCGCGGAAACACGAATAGTCACTTTAAACTTCCGTACTACAGTCTGGAAACAAAATTGTCAGTCTTTATCGGTTTTTTTCTTACAGGTCGTCCTTCTCCTTAATTGCAGCGACCAGGATTTCTGGTCGGTCATCTTGCAAACTCCCAAAAGGCAACCGTTGTCTAAGTCCATGTCCAGCGGTAGCCTGGACAACCTAGAGACGAACCTGGACCAGACTAAAGGATGTCCTGAGGAGATCATCAGGCGAGGAGGTCTGGTGCTATACTGCGACTACGTGGTAATGCTTCCAACTTCTAACCAGTTCGTGCTGGATGACGTATATAAACGCAAACATTTCCCCAAATTCAAAACGGATGACGCATAAACACACCAAGTTCAAGTTCGGAAATGTATGTCAGCAGTGCGCAAGGCCGGAAATGCGTGGGTGTGCTTCCCGGCACTATCAGCCTGAAACCGCTTCGGATCGAGTTTCGTTAAAAATAATCCCGCCCGTGGGCTCGGCGATGTTAAAATAATCCCGGCGCGAACTGGTTAACTGATCACGTTCAGTTGACGATAATTTAAAGTTATAGTCCACCGTTTCTCACTTGTGCATTTTTATCGTTTGAAGCAGCAAAAGTTCCCAAAATCTAAAGATTGGTGCTCGACAGTTGATAACTTACCTGACAAAGTTTTATCTCAATTATTTCAATTTTTTTACTAACTACTTAATGGAAATTTACAAAAATGCATCTCAAAGACGCATTTTGTTGACTACTTTTAATTATTTGTACCCAAGTTCACCTCTAGGTCATGTGATCCACAAGGTCAAAGTAAATAACAAAAAAATCTAGAAAAAGTCAAATTGCTTCTAAATAAATATAATAATTGCAATAACTCTTCTAAAGACATTAAAGGTAGTATACACCATTTGCAGAAATCGAAAATATTTACTACTGAATTATTAAGAAATACCTTACTCAATTGAAAGTAAATAATGATTCTAGGCATTCAGCAAAAGGATTGCGCTAGATATCCTGTAATTATTCAAAAAAATTGAATTTTATAAAGAAAAATTCGCTCTCGCTGAAAAAACAAAGATAACATAAGAATAACGGCTCGACCCCGGTTGAAAACAAACGCTGTTTTTCGTGCTTTTCTCGGCATCCATGATTGTAAAACTTCGGAAAAGTCAGTTAAACGATATTTACTATGAAATACAACCCCCCAAATCTACCCATTCATGATAATTCAAGCAATTACCAATGGTGTATACTACCTTTAATGTCAACATATTAGGCCCACAGAGATAAAGTCATTTAAAAATTGGCAGGCACGCCCATTTTAGCCAAAAAACGGCAAAGAAAAGGTTAGTCAGAGTGGGATAACCGGTATGACTAAAATTAAAAAATTTCAGCTTTTTCAAGCCTCCATTACCTCGTACACCAAAATTGAGCATCTTTTTTAAAGAGGGTAGGGTTGAAACCCATTGTGTGATCTGAAACGGAATGAACACCGCCAAGATGGCGACTGAATGCAACGTGTCTATTGGTCTTGTTGTTTGTTTATTCGCAGTGTGATAATCAAGCCGATGCCGAACCACTAACATGGCTGGTAGTCAATCACATCAACGAAATCATACAACTCTTTCACGAACCGCCCGTCCAAGACGTAATCAGGTAAAACACAGGGAAAGGGTAAAGGGAAAGGACACGGGAATGAAATTGAAGGAGGATTTTAACATTTTGATATACCCCGGAGGTTAGGGTTGAGCATCATTTGATGCTTTGATTTATTGTTCTTTACTGCAGTGCAATTCATCGCAACTCTGCCGCTAGTGGTTTGTTCCTTCGAGCGGTCAACTTGCGCTTTACTCATCATTCCGATCCCTGTTTGGTGAAACTAACCCTCCAATGTCTTCAAGGGATCCATCTCAGTCAGTCAGGTATTTCATTTCTTCCGACCCCTAACCCTTCTATTACCCTTCTAGTGTCTTCAAGGAATCCATCTCAGTCAGTCAGGTATTTCATTTCTTCCGACGTTTCCCTCGACTATCCTCATGTAGTGTTGCCAAAGTTCATATTCTTGCAGTTTTAATTTCAGTAGTTCTTTTTGTAGTTCTTTTTGTAGTTCTTTTGGTGACATCTGTCTGTTTGCCATCCTTCTCTTGACCAAGTAATACAATGTAGTCATTCTGAGTAATACAGTGTAGTTCTTTTTGTGACATCCGTCTGTGTACCAAACAGGTGTTCTCTTGACGATACTCATCGAGCGTTTCCTGAACACTCACCAGCTGGCCATCGCTCGTCTTTGCGACTCGATTGCCTGCCGACGAGTCGAGATGTTATTGGCCGGCGGGCTGGACGACACTACGCCACAGCTGTCTGCGGAACAACTGGATAAGCTGGAGGATTTCATGAATGCAAACAAGCTGACTCAGAGGTAGGAGTGTTAGTGAACGCTCATTGACTCAGAGGTAGGAGTGAGTGAACACTCATTGGCTCAGAGGTAGGAGTGAGTGAACACTCATTGACTCAGAGGTAGGAGTGAGTGAACACTCACTGACTCAGAGGTAGGAGTGAGTGAACACTCACTGACTCAGAGGTAGGAGTGAGTGAACGCTCATTGACTCGGAGGTAGGAGTGAGTGAACGCTCATTGACTCGGAGGTAGGAGTGAGTGAACGCTCATCGACTCGGAGGTAGGAGTGAGTGAACACTCATTGACTCAGAGGTAGGAGTGAGTGAACACTCACTGACTCAGAGGTAGGAGTGAGTGAACGCTCATTGACTCAGAGGTAAGAGTGAGTGAACACTCATTGACTCAGAGGTAGGAGTGAGTGAACACTCATTGACTCAGAGGTATGAGTGAGTGAACACTCATTGACTCAGAGGTAGGAGTGAGTGAACACTCATTGACTCAGAGGTAGGAGTGAGTGAACACTCATTGGCTCAGAGGTAGGAGTGAGTGAACACTCATTGACTCAGAGGTAGGAGTGAGTGAACACTCATTGACTCAGAGGTAGGAGTGAGTGAACACTCAGAGGTAGGAGTGAGTGAACACTCAGAGGTAGGAGTGAGTGAACACTCATTGACTCAGAGGTAGGAGTGAGTGAACACTCAGAGGTATGAGTGAGTGAACACTCATTGACTCAGAGGTAGGAGTGAGTGAACACTCAGAGGTAGGAGTGAGTGAACACTCATTGACTCAGAGGTAGGAGTGAGTGAACACTCATTGACTCAGAGGTAGGAGTGAGTGAACACTCATTGGCTCAGAGGTAGGAGTGAGTGAACACTCATTGGCTCAGAGGTAGGAGTGAGTGAACGCTCATTGACTCAGAGGTAGGAGTGAGTGAACACTCATTGACTCAGAGGTAGGAGTGAGTGAACACTCACTGACTCAGAGGTAGGAGTGAGTGAACACTCATTGGCTCAGAGGTAGGAGTGAGTGAACACTCATTGACTCAGAGGTATGAGTGAGTGAACACTCATTGGCTCAGAGGTAGGAGTGAGTGAACACTCATTGGTTCAGAGGTAGGAGTGAGTGAACACTCATTGGCTCAGAGGTAGGAGTGAGTGAACACTCAGAGGTAGGAGTGAGTGAACACTCAGAGGTAGGAGTGAGTGAACACTCATTGACTCAGAGGTAGGAGTGAGTGAACACTCAGAGGTATGAGTGAGTGAACACTCATTGACTCAGAGGTAGGAGTGAGTGAACACTCATTGACTCAGAGGTAGGAGTGAGTGAACACTCAGAGGTAGGAGTGAGTGAACACTCATTGACTCAGAGGTAGGAGTGAGTGAACACTCATTGGCTCAGAGGTAGGAGTGAGTGAACACTCATTGACTCAGAGGTAGGAGTGAGTGAACACTCATTGGCTCAGAGGTAGGAGTGAGTGAACACTCATTGACTCAGAGGTAGGAGTGAGTGAACACTCACTGACTCAGAGGTAGGAGTGAGTGAACACTCATTGGCTCAGAGGTAGGAGTGAGTGAACACTCATTGACTCAGAGGTATGAGTGAGTGAACACTCATTGGCTCAGAGGTAGGAGTGAGTGAACACTCATTGGTTCAGAGGTAGGAGTGAGTGAACACTCATTGGCTCAGAGGTAGGAGTGAGTGAACACTCATTGACTCAGAGGTAGGAGTGAGTGAACACTCATTGACTCAGAGGTAGGAGTGAGTGAACACTCATTGGCTCAGAGGTAGGAGTGAGTGAACACTCATTGACTCAGAGGTAGGAGTGAGTGAACACTCATTGGCTCAGAGGTAGGAGTGTTAGTGAACACTCATTGGCTCAGAGGTAGGAGTGAGTGAACACTCATTGACTCAGAGGTAGGAGTGAGTGAACACTTATTGACTCAGAGGTAGGAGTGAGTGAACACTTATTGACTCAGAGGTAGGAGTGAGTGAACACTCATTGACTCAGAGGTAGGAGTGTTAGTGAACACTCATTGACTCAGAGGTAGGAGTGAGTGAACACTCATTGACTCAGAGGTAGGAGTGAGTGAACACTCATTGACTCAGAGGTAGGAGTGAGTGAACACTCATTGACTCAGAGGTAGGAGTGAGTGAACACTTATTGACTCAGAGGTAGGAGTGAGTGAACACTCATTGACTCAGAGGTAGGAGTGAGTGAACACTCATTGGCTCAGAGGTAGGAGTGAGTGAGTGAACACTCATTGACTCAGAGGTAGGAGTGAGTGAACACTCATTGACTCAGAGGTAGGAGTGTTAGTGAACACTCATTGACTCAGAGGTAGGAGTGAGTGAACACTCATTGACTCAGAGGTAGGAGTGAGTGAACACTCATTGACTCAGAGGTAGGAGTGAGTGAACACTCATTGACTCAGAGGTAGGAGTGAGTGAACACTTATTGACTCAGAGGTAGGAGTGAGTGAACACTCATTGACTCAGAGGTAGGAGTGAGTGAACACTCATTGGCTCAGAGGTAGGAGTGAGTGAGTGAACACTCATTGACTCAGAGGTAGGAGTGAGTGAACACTCATTGACTCAGAGGTAGGAGTGTTAGTGAACACTCATTGGCTCAGAGGTAGGAGTGTTAGTGAACACTCATTGACTCAGAGGTAGGAGTGAGTGAACACTCATTGGCTCAGAGGTAGGAGTGAGTGAACGCTCATTGGCTCAGAGGTAGGAGTGAGTGAACGCTCATCGACTCGGAGGTAGGAGTGAGTGAACACTCATTGACTCAGAGGTAGGAGTGAGTGAACACTTATTGACTCAGAGGTAGGAGTGAGTGAACACTTATTGACTCAGAGGTAGGAGTGAGTGAACACTCATTGACTCAGAGGTAGGAGTGTTAGTGAACACTCATTGACTCAAAGGTAGGAGTGTTAGTGAACACTCATTGACTCAGAGGTAGGAGTGAGTGAACACTCATTGGCTCAGAGGTAGGAGTGAGTGAGTGAACACTCATTGACTCAGAGGTAGGAGTGAGTGAACACTCATTGACTCAGAGGTAGGAGTGAGTGAACGCTCATTGACTCAGAGGTAGGAGTGTTAGTGAACACTCATTGGCTCAGAGGTAGGAGTGTTAGTGAACACTCATTGACTCAGAGGTAGGAGTGAGTGAACGCTCATTGGCTCAGAGGTAGGAGTGAGTGAACGCTCATCGACTCGGAGGTAGGAGTGAGTGAACACTCATTGACTCAGAGGTAGGAGTGAGTGAACGCTCATTGACTCAGAGGTAGGAGTAAGTGAACACTCATTGACTCAGAGGTAGGAGTGAGTGAACACTCACTGACTCAGAGGTAGGAGTGAGTGAACACTCACTGACTCAGAGGTAGGAGTGAGTGAACGCTCATTGACTCGGAGGTAGGAGTGAGTGAACGCTCATTGACTCGGAGGTAGGAGTGAGTGAACGCTCATCGACTCGGAGGTAGGAGTGAGTGAACACTCATTGACTCAGAGGTAGGAGTGAGTGAACACTCACTGACTCAGAGGTAGGAGTGAGTGAACGCTCATTGACTCAGAGGTAGGAGTGTTAGTGAACACTCATTGGCTCAGAGGTAGGAGTGAGTGAACACTCATTGACTCAGAGGTAGGAGTGTTAGTGAACACTCATTGGCTCAGAGGTAGGAGTGTTAGTGAACACTCATTGACTCAGAGGTAGGAGTGAGTGAACACTCATTGGCTCAGAGGTAGGAGTGAGTGAACGCTCATTGGCTCAGAGGTAGGAGTGAGTGAACGCTCATCGACTCGGAGGTAGGAGTGAGTGAACACTCATTGACTCAGAGGTAGGAGTGAGTGAACACTTATTGACTCAGAGGTAGGAGTGAGTGAACACTTATTGACTCAGAGGTAGGAGTGAGTGAACACTCATTGACTCAGAGGTAGGAGTGTTAGTGAACACTCATTGACTCAAAGGTAGGAGTGTTAGTGAACACTCATTGACTCAGAGGTAGGAGTGAGTGAACACTCATTGGCTCAGAGGTAGGAGCGAGTGAACACTCATTGACTCAGAGGTAGGAGTGTTAGTGAACACTCATTGACTCAGAGGTAGGAGTGAGTGAACACTCATTGACTCAGAGGTAGGAGTGAGTGAACACTCATTGACTCAGAGGTAGGAGTGAGTGAACACTCATTGACTCAGAGGTAGGAGTGAGTGAACACTTATTGACTCAGAGGTAGGAGTGAGTGAACACTCATTGACTCAGAGGTAGGAGTGAGTGAACACTCATTGACTCAGAGGTAGGAGTGTTAGTGAACACTCATTGGCTCAGAGGTAGGAGTGTTAGTGAACACTCATCGACTCAGAGGTAGGAGTGTTAGTGAACACTCATCGACTCAGAGGTAGGAGTGTTAGTGAACACTCATTGGCTCAGAGGTAGGAGTGTTAGTGAACACTCATCGACTCAGAGGTAGGAGTGTTAGTGAACACTCATCGACTCAGAGGTAGGAGTGAGTGAACACTCATTGGCTCAGAGGTAGGAGTGAGTGAACACTTATTGACTCAGAGGTAGGAGTGAGTGAACACTCATTGACTCAGAGGTAGGAGTGAGTGAACACTCATTGACTCAGAGGTAGGAGTGAGTGAACACTCATTGACTCAGAGGTAGGAGTGTTAGTGAACGCTCATTGACTCAGAGGTAGGAGTGAGTGAACACTCATTGACTCAGAGGTAGGAGTGTTAGTGAACACTCATTGGCTCAGAGGTAGGAGTGTTAGTGAACACTCATCGACTCAGAGGTAGGAGTGTTAGTGAACACTCATCGACTCAGAGGTAGGAGTGAGTGAACACTCATTGGCTCAGAGGTAGGAGTGAGTGAACACTTATTGACTCAGAGGTAGGAGTGAGTGAACACTCATTGACTCAGAGGTAGGAGTGAGTGAACACTTATTGACTCAGAGGTAGGAGTGAGTGAACACTCATTGACTCAGAGGTAGGAGTGAGTGAACACTCATTGGCTCAGAGGTAGGAGTGAGTGAACACTCATTGGCTCAGAGGTAGGAGTGAGTGAACACTCATTGGCTCAGAGGTAGGAGTGAGTGAACACTCATTGACTCAGAGGTAGGAGTGTTAGTGAACACTCATTGGCTCAGAGGTAGGAGTGTTAGTGAACACTCATTGACTCAGAGGTAGGAGTGAGTGAACACTCATTGGCTCAGAGGTAGGAGTGAGTGAACGCTCATTGGCTCAGAGGTAGGAGTGAGTGAACGCTCATCGACTCGGAGGTAGGAGTGAGTGAACACTCATTGACTCAGAGGTAGGAGTGAGTGAACACTTATTGACTCAGAGGTAGGAGTGAGTGAACACTTATTGACTCAGAGGTAGGAGTGAGTGAACACTCATTGACTCAGAGGTAGGAGTGTTAGTGAACACTCATTGACTCAAAGGTAGGAGTGTTAGTGAACACTCATTGACTCAGAGGTAGGAGTGAGTGAACACTCATTGGCTCAGAGGTAGGAGTGAGTGAGTGAACACTCATTGACTCAGAGGTAGGAGTGAGTGAACACTCATTGACTCAGAGGTAGGAGTGAGTGAACGCTCATTGACTCAGAGGTAGGAGTGTTAGTGAACACTCATTGGCTCAGAGGTAGGAGTGTTAGTGAACACTCATTGACTCAGAGGTAGGAGTGAGTGAACACTCATTGGCTCGGAGGTAGGAGTGAGTGAACGCTCATTGGCTCAGAGGTAGGAGTGAGTGAACGCTCATCGACTCGGAGGTAGGAGTGAGTGAACGCTCATCGACTCGGAGGTAGGAGTGAGTGAACACTCATTGACTCAGAGGTAGGAGTGAGTGAACGCTCATTGACTCAGAGGTAGGAGTGAGTGAACACTCATTGACTCAGAGGTAGGAGTGAGTGAACACTCATTGACTCGGAGGTAGGAGTGAGTGAACGCTCATCGACTCGGAGGTAGGAGTGAGTGAACACTCATTGACTCAGAGGTAGGAGTGAGTGAACACTCACTGACTCAGAGGTAGGAGTGAGTGAACGCTCATTGACTCAGAGGTAGGAGTGAGTGAACGCTCATCGACTCGGAGGTAGGAGCGAGTGAACACTCATTGACTCAGAGGTAGGAGTGAGTGAACACTCATTGGCTCAGAGGCAAGGATGTAGTCGAGTCCATCACAAGTCCCTGCAAGTCCCTGCAAGTCCATCACAAGTCCTTCAGTTCCAATTCAAATCACAAGCTATTCAAATCAGCTTTGACAAAGGCATTCCTTTGTCATTGTTCATCCAGTTACTTGTGACTGGCTTTATGAAGGGACTTGTGACTGGCTTCACGAAAGGACTTGTGAAAGGGCTTGCAGGGACTCAACTACAACCCTGCTCAGAGGTAGGAGTGAGTGAACACTCATTGACTCAGAGGTAGGAGTGAGTGAACACTCATTGACTCGGAGGTAGGAATGAGTGAACGCTCATTGACTCAGAGGTAGGAGTGTTAGTGAACACTCATTGACTCAGAGGTAGGAGTGAGTGAACACTCATTGACTCAGAGGTAGGAGCGAGTGAACACTCATTGGCTCACAGGTAGGAGCGAGTGAACACTTATTGACTCAGAGGTAGGAGTGAGCCAACACTCATTGGCTCAGAGGTAGGAGTGTTAGTGAACGCTCATTGACTCAGAGGTAGCAGTGTTAGTGAACGCTCATTAACTTAGAGGTAGGAGTGTTAGTGAACGCTCATGCTGCCGAAAAATGCATGCATTGCTGCTCTCAATTTTTTGGGCGGTAGTTGTTAAAAACAAACCACACTTTTTCAAAGCAGTTATTTCTTTTTTGCTAACTGAAGCTGCCTTCATTCAGGGTAGGAGTTTACTGAGAGATACAGTTGATGTTGTTTTCTTTGCTCCAGACACCCCAGGTTATCGTCTCTGTTGACTCGATTCAAGACGGTCATTCTACAGCAAGACGTCGCTCAGTCTCCGTCCGGCAACAGGCCAGGCACCGACACCACCTCGGTCACTCCCAACAAGGTTAGATAGTGCTCACTTTGTGGCAACGGGTCTTTTCAGTGCACAGGTTTTGTCTAAATTCACAGATTTTCATTAAAAGGAATTTTTATTTTCAAACGTCCTGCGTAAATACTGAATCGCCTTGTGGCCTTTTCGAGTCTGAATTGAAAGTATTCGTTTTATTCAAACCCTAAAACATGTTATCCGATTTTATTTTAATTTTTTTATAACATTTTTTTTTTTTTTTTTTTTTTTTTTTTTTAATATTTTTTTATTTTTTAAGCTCCCATTTAGTTCACAATCAAGGTAACAACAAGTTACAAGTGAGGTGTCACATGTGAGGCCCTCCACGGGTTTCAAAAATTCTAATCCAATTTTCTAAAGTTCCAACCAAATTGTTTAATCTGGATTCAATCCCACCACAGATTTGTATTATATGTTGGTTTGTACAGAACGGATTTCTGTAATCACATCTGGAGTTGTTTTTGCCCATTGTACTACAGCCAGAATTTATTTCACTGTCGGTTTATCTTCTTTTCCTTTTTTTTTTCTAGGAGTGGTTCTTGTCAGTTGTTCAGCAGGGTTGTTTTGGGCGCACGACTGCTTCAGCTCGGGAGTGTTCCCTTCTCCTCGCTCATCTGCCACTGGAAGATATCATAGCAACCATGATGACAGAGGTATGTACATTCTTCATCAACTTACGTTAAATATAATCGCCGGTCACACCACAAAACTCACCCAGTCTTACCTTTCGTATTCGTGTAGTTCAAGAAAACGTTGGCTGAATACTCATTTTTCTAACTTCCAGACATTTGTTTTTTCAACCCCAAATTTTGATTCTGGGCCCCTCAGAATTTTGGTTCTGTGACTTTGCACAGTAACTACTCAGGTGCCAATTTCATTAAAACATGTAAGCACAACAATTTGCTTAGCATGAAAAATCATCTTCCTTGGCAAAAACAGGGTTACATGCTACATTGTCAGGTGATGCTTATCGTTTTTGACTGGTATTTAGCTGGCATTTGCTTAGCATAAAAAGTACATGGAGTTTTGGCTGGTAACCTGTTTTTATTGAGCAAAGCTGTTTTTGTGCTAAGCGAATTTTTGTGCTTACAGGTTTTACGAAATTGGCCCCATGTTTTAGTGGCCTTCTTTTTGTTTAATGCCAGTCTTCTTCATAGTTGGTGGTTGGGCTCACAAGTAACAGGTAGATTTGAACTAGTTGTTCTCAATTTTGTTTTGGATTGTTCCTGGATTGAAATTGCAGGAATTCAGCTATCCCCTGCTCGAAGACTGCATCCGTGTGGGTTTACAGCGAACCAGATTACTTCAACCCACGTGCCACTCCTCAGCGTCGCAGGCCGGCGCCCCTAGCAGAGTAGAAGCGAGCAAGAAGCCAACCCCTCAGGATCCCATGTTCGAAGCGTCCTGCACCACTCTCCTGAGTCACGTCCACAACGTGATCGCCCTGATGCCTGCCGAACACAAGATCCTCAGGGCCGACTCCAGGCTGGACACGGACGTGACCCACCGAGGTCACGTGGTGTCCCTGATTCAGTCGGCAGATTGGAGGGCGAGGGTTTACGAGTTGGCGTCGGCGCTGGTGGAGTACCTGGGCGCCGTGAGATTGCTTGGGACGCCCATACCGTCCGGGTCACTCAAGGAGATAGCAAAACTTGCCGTGACATGTCTCGAGGTTGGTTAGGTTCTTGTGTTTACATTACTAATTTTTACCTGCATTTTACCTAATTTCTACTTATTTTTAACTCATCTTTTACCAACTTTTTAACCGACTTTTTCACTGTCTTTCTTAACAACTTTTTAACCGTCTTTTTTACCAACTGTTTTACTGACTGTTTTACTGACTGTTTTACTGACTGTTTTACTGACTGTTTTACTGACTGTTTTACTGACTGTTTTACCGACTGTTTTACCGACTGTTTTACCAACTTTTGTACACACTTTTGTACACACTTTTGTACACACCTTGACCAACTTTATTTACCTACTTTATTTACCTACTTTATTTACCTACTTTATTTACCTACTTTATTTACCTACTTTTTTAACCTACTTTTGTTACCTACTTTTGTTACCTACTTTTTTGTTTTACCTACTTGTTTGTTTTACCTACTTGTTTGTTTTACCTACTTGTTTGTTTTACCTTCTTGTTTGTTTTACCTACTTGTTTGTTTTACCTACTTTTTTGTTTTACCTACTCTTTTGCTTTACCTACTCTTTTGCTTTACCTACTCTTTTGTTTTACCTACTCTTTTGTTTTACCTACTCTTTTGTTTTACCTACTTTTGTTACCTACTTTTTACCTGTAGTTTGCACGGGTCATCAAATTCAATGAATCGGCTCGTGTAAAATTCGATAAATGGTTGTCAGACAATTGAATCAGTTATCATCTGGCGTTGATGATTGACTGACATAATTCAACTACAAATATTACTTACTCGTAGGCAACTAGCTGGTCATTGTCGGAAGGGTCCAACATCACATCCCAGATGATTGTGTCGTCCGTGGAGTGCTTGGGGGTCGGCCTGCAGAACCAGCAGATCTTTGCCGTGATTGGCTCGCCGGATCACATGACATTGGCATGCTCTGCCATTGGCTGTCTTCATCTAATTGTAGAAAAGGGTGAGTTGACACCATGTTCATGCATTTATCTTTCTCAACATACCTTTTTTTTTTAAAGTAATATACACCATTTGAAAACATCAAAACACAAAGTTACCAGATTATAAAATATCTTACCAAATCTCAAGCATCCTGTGAATTTTTTTAGAATTTTTTTTTTCTCCAAATGCTGCTCTTAATTTAACAAATTTATTTAGTCTACATTTTGTTGCAATTGGTTACACATCTGTGAACGGGTGCAAGCCAGCTAGTCTGGTTCCATGACCTGACAATTCACCAACATCCATACATTTTGCTTTTTTTTCGTCTGAAGTAGGGTCAGGGAACCAGACTACAAGAACAACATTTTACAACATTTTTCAACACAAAACATTAGGGAGGTCAGAGTTGCTATATCAAATAGTTATCCCTCTATAATTCTTTTTTATCTGAAAATGTACAGCAAATGCAAATATCGTATATTCTCTTTTAAAATCAATAATAGTTCAATAATAGTTATCAATATTTAATATCAATAACAGTTCTAATTATTGAATTGTACGGTTCTCTTTGATTTGACACAGTTAATCCGCGTAGAAAGTGCTTTTCTTCCACTGATGTTTTACTAGAGCAGGAAAGTTCGCTCAAAGGTCAGTACCGAACAGGGGCCAATTTCATAGAGCTGCTAAGCACAATATTTGCTTAGCGTGAAAATTTGTCCTTGGCAAAAACGAGGTTACAGACCAAATTTTCACGTTATCTTTATTGTTTTCGATTGATATTCAGCTGGTTTTTGCTTAGCATAAAAAACCCGTAGGATTTTGGCTGGTAACCTGTTTTTAATGAGCAAAGACTTTTTTGTGCTAAGCAAATTTTTGTGCTTAGCAGCTCTATGAAATTGGCCCCTGGTAGTTGATTCTGTTTAATGTTCTTGTACTTTAGATGTTTTACTCGTTACTTTTCTAAAAAAGTAAAAGTCTGTTCCAAGCCAATGTGGTCTATCAGGGAAGCTAGTTCGTCGCAGGTTATTTTTAAGCTTATGCCGGGAAACCCATTTATACTCCTGGGTTGAGAGAGGCGAGTTGGGGTGAAGTGGCTTGCTTAAGGCCACAATATATGGCCAGCAGCTGGATTTGAGCCCCAGACCACGATCTGGGGCCAAATTTTATTGAGCTGCTAAGCAAAAAAAATTTGCTTAGCACAAAAAAGTCTTGCTCAATAAAAACAGGTTACCAGCCAAAATTCTACATGTTTTTCATGCTAAGCAAACCAGCTGATTATCAATTAAAAACAATAAAGATCACTTAAAAATGTTCACAAATTTTCACAGGACAAATTGTCATGCTAAGCATATTTTTGTGCTTAGCAGCTCTATGAAATTGGCCCCTGATCATGAGCCACGAACCCTAACCACCCTAGTTATTTTTGTGCTTAGCAGCTCTATGAAATTAGCCCCTGATCATGAGCCACACTAGGGCGGAGCACAGTGCCTACTGTGGCTATTGGATAAAGTGGTTTCAAGTGTGGCCCTGGTTTCAAGTCATTCCAAGTCAACTCAAATTGCAAATTTTTTATAAATTTTCACGTTTTTTTTTTTTTTTAATTTTTTTTAACCAATTCAGACAAAATGTTAGTTTTGCCTATAAATTTAGGGATTTTTTTTTGTTAATTTTTCATTCAGACTCAATTAAAAAAGATGCATATATTTTTTATAAAAAACTTTGCAGAACATCACTCAATTCAGACGGCGTGCCAACAGGTTACCGACCTCCTCCAGTGCCTTCACTACACGCCGACCACCGACGACCTCAACACCGTCTGCAGACTTCCCCAGTTCCTGCGGAAGCCGCTGAGCAACGTGGCGGTCAGTTTGGCCAGGCTGCCGCTGGTCAACAGCTACGCGAGGACTCCCCCATACGCTTACAAACTCGGCTGGTTGCCCAGCCCGCGGGAAGGGTCGGTGGAGATACCTCCGTTGCCGATGGAGTACTTGAAGGACAAGGAAGTGTTGAAAGAGTTTGTCGTCCGAGCAAATACTATTGGTGAGTAATCTCGTTCTTGTCCAGAGATGTAGTCGAGTCCCTGCAAGTCTGTTCACGAGTCCAGTCGTAAGTCCTTTTACAAGTCCGAGTCCAGTCGTAAGTCCTTACACGAGTCCAGTCGTAAGTCCTTACACGAGTCCAGTCATAAGTCCTTACACGAGTCCAGTCGTAAGTCCTCTCACGGGTCCAGTCGTAAGTCCTTACACGGGTCCTGTCGCAAGTCCTTACACGAGTCCAGTCGTAAGTCCTTACACTAGTCCAGTCGTAAGTCCTTACACGAGTCTAGACGTAAGTCCTTTCACGAGTCCAGACGTAAGTCCTTTCACGAGTCCAGACGTAAGTCCTTTCACGAGTCCAGTCGTAAGTCCTTTCACGAGTCCAGTCGTAAGTCCTTTCACGAGTCCAGTCGTAAGTCCTTTCACGAGTCCAGTCGTAAGTCCTTACACGAGTCCAGTCGTAAGTCCTTACACGAGTCCAGTCATAAGTCCTTACACGAGTCCAGTCGTAAGTCCTTACACGAGTCCAGTCGTAAGTCCTTACACGAGTCCAGTCGTAAGTCCTTACACGAGTCCAGTCGTAAGTCCTTTCACGGGTCCTGTCGCAAGTCCTTACACGAGTCCAGTCGTAAGTCCTTACACGAGTCCAGTCGTAAGTCCTTACACGAGTCCAGTCGTAAGTCCTTACACGAGTCCAGTCGTAAGTCCTTACACGAGTCCAGTAGTAAGTCCTTACACGAGTCCAGTCGTAAGTCCTTACACGAGTCCAGTAGTAAGTCTTTACACGAGTCCAGTCGTAAGTCCTTACACGAGTCCAGTCGTAAGTCCTTACACGAGTCCAGTCGTAAGTCCTTACACGAGTCCAGTCGCAAGTCCTTACACGAGTCCAGTCGCAAGTCCTTACACGAGTCCAGTCGCAAGTCCTTTCATAAAGCCAGTCGCAAGTCCTTTCATAAAGCCAGTCGTAAGTCCTTTCTCGAGTCCAGTCGCAAGTCCTTTCATAAAGCCAGTCGCAAGTCCTTTCACGAATCCAGTTGTAAGTCCTTACACGAGTCCAGTCGCAAGTCCTTTCATAAAGCCAGTCGCAAGTCCTTTCACGAATCCAGTCGTAAGTCCTTACACGAGTCCAGTCGTAAGTCCTTTCATGAAGCCAGTCGCAAGTAAGTGGATGAACAACGACAGAGGTATTGATTTGTCAAAGGCTCCTCGGAATAGCAGGGGTGATATTTGTCAGGATTTTTTTCTGAATTCAGGATTTTTTAAGAATTTGTAAAGAATCCCTTTTTTCAGTCTGAATTCCAGATTGTCAAGATCGGAAGACTGAAATCTGATGATTGAATGTGTTGGTTTCTATATTTCAGGGTGGACCTCAAGGCAGCAGTTTGAAGAAACATGGGCGGGGTTGTTGGGCGTCTTCACCGCACCTGTGATACCCGAAGAAATAGCTCTAGAGGTAGGATCCAGCACCTTGTCTATTTCTAGTATTTGTCCTTAACCAATTCGCGCCAGGATTATTTTAACATCACCGAGCCGACGTGCGGGAATATTTTTAACGAAACTCGATCTGAGGCGGGTTCGGGTGGATGGTTCCAGGAAGCACACCCACACTTGCTCGCTGCTGACAGACATTTCCGGCCTTGCTCGTGGCGTGTTTATGCTTCATCTGTTTTGAATCTGAGAAAAACTTTGCGTTTATATACGCATCTGGCGCGAACTGGTTATTAAAGGTGGACAACTTTGGGAAACTCGATTGGTAGAAGCACCATTGAATATGCCCCCTGATGCCGGCACGGCACTGAACCAAAAACTTCCTCACTCACTCATACTTTTGGGTCCTGGGGGACTGGTCATGGAGGGTTGACCAGACGCTCGGAGCCATTGTCCCCTCATCACCCGGAGGTATGTGGACCTGTGAAAATACCGGCGGGGCCCGGGCCCTTAAACTGCAAGGGAAACGGCCGGCCTTGCGGGACAAATTTAGACAGGGTGCCGTGTGTCTGGGGAATCCTCCGTGGCCCGCCTTCCATGGGATTCTCCTGGAAAACTGCCTAGAATCAGTCTATCGCTACACTTCTATACAATGGTTTTTCATTCTTTTGAAACGTTCTCATTCTTTTCCTGTGTGATAATTGTTCCTTCTGACTCCAAGTTCTTATATTCTCCACAGTTCACTTGATTGGTTTTTTTTATTACTAACTATTGTCTTATATTTGTACACATTCCCGCCGTGAATATGGCCACTGATGCCGGTACGGCGTTAAACCCAAAACTCACTCACTCACTCACTCACTCACTCACTCATACTTTTGGGTAACTTGATTTGTTTTCTTCCAGGAGGACATTGAACACAGCCAGTCCATCTGTCTCGCCGTGCGTACGATTTCCTCCCTCCTGGTGGACAGCTTGCTCCACCCACAGCCGGGTAACCCGACCAATAGCACCTATCAGTACATCCCACGCCACGGCCATCGCGAGCTGCCGTTCCTCCAGACGACGCTGGGTACCAAGCTGCTGGCTTTGAGATGGGTGGTGGAAAAAGAAATGGACGCAATGACGTCGAAAAAGTGAGAATAGTCTGGTTCCCTAACCTGATTTTTTTTTTTTGTTATAACCAGACTTCTAATTTGTTGGTTCGGTAGCCGTCGGCAACAAAAATAGATTATGACGCACTACACTACGTAGCTATTGTTAGACAATGCAGCAATTCAAATTGTAATGGCTTTTTCCAAAAAAATCACAATGCCTGCTTTAAATGGTGATATTATATTTTGTCTGTTGTTGATTATTGCAAAGTTTTGATTTTATGCAAACTGAAAAAAAAAATCTAGACCGATGGGCTTTATTTTGTTAACGTTGTTTATGTGACCTATGATCAGAGGGTCAGTGGTTCGAATCCAGCCGCTGGCCATATGTTGTGTTCTTTGGCAGGCCCCTTTACCCCACTTGCCTCTCTCCACCCAGGGGTATAAATGGGTACCGGCATTCAGCTGGGTGGTAACCTGCGATGGACTAGCATCCCATCCAGGACCAGATGAGCCACATTGGCTTGGAATAGACTTTACTTTTTTTTTAACCAGTTCGCACCGGAGGACGTATATACATGCAAAGTTTTCCCCAGATTAAAAAACGGATGACGTATAAACACGTCACGAGCAAGGCCGGAAATGTCTGTCAGCAGCGAGCAAGGCCGGAAATGTGTGGGTGTGCTTCCCGGTACCATTGGCCTGAACCCGCCTCGGATCGCGTTGCGTTAAAATTAATCCCGCGCCTCGGCTCGGTGATGTTAAAATAATCCCGGCGCTAACTGGTTAAACCTTTCTGGCTGATACTGATGCGTATTTGACTGTTTTTTGTTTTGTTGGTAGGATTGATCAATCAGTCTCGCGGCCCGTCAGCGAGCTGGACAGTATGGTGGATCTCTTCATGAACAACTTGGAGCAGGAGTGCGATCGTAATCAGTTTGATTTAGCCAGAGTAAGTCTTCCTGACAATCAGTGTTTGTGCACGGAAAGATCCGTTATTGAGATTACCCTGTAAGTGAAACAGACTCATCATGGTAAAACCTAATCAATGGCTAAATTTCATTGACATTTTAGATTTTTTTATTTATTTTTTGAAAATGTGCGTTCTCGGTCGTCCAGTTTGAATGCATGAAAGTAGCAGCATAATTCTAAATACTGGACTTACTTAATGAAACAGGTGGCTATGTTGTGTCTGGCCACCTTCAGACTGGTGCCAATTTCATAGAGCTGCTAAGCACACAAATTTGCTTAGCACACAAATTTGCTTAGCACAACAAAATCTTGCTCATTAAAAACCAGCCAAAATTCTACGTGTTTTTCATGCTAAGCAAAAAAAATCAGCTGATTATCTATCAAAAACTATAAAGATCACGTGAAAATTTGGTCTGTAACATTGTTTTTGCCAAGGAAAAATTGTCATGCTAAGCATATTTTTGTGCTTAGCAGCTCTATGAAATTGGCCCCAGGTCGTTTGACAGGATCGACGGCTAAGTAACAAACACAAGTACATTACCAACATGGAACACAAAATACTACAGCATTTATGTAATAAGTGAAACAAAATGTCATCAAGGTTTGTCTAAACGATACCGTTACAATCCTCAACATTGGGGACGCTGTCCGGTTTCTGGAAAAGGTTATAAGAAATTTGCGAAGTTATAAGAAATTGTTACAGTTTACTTGAGGAAGAAAGTTGTGCCAAATCTACCTTGAAATTATTCTAAAGCATCTTTTCATTACTATTTTAATTTATAATTCTTCTATTTTCTATGTTTTTTTTCCGGCTGTTTCTTTAGATATCTGTGCACGGCATCTGGGCAATCAACAACATGCTCCCACCACTGAATGATGAAGACCCCGAGATCTTAGACGAGAACACCCAAGCTCCCCGGCCATTCAGATCGTCCCCAGTGAGAATCCCCGGTAATCTAGACGTCCATTCCTGTCTGATGTTCCTGGAAGGGTTGTACGGGCAGTGGCTGTCCCCGACAACGGTTCCCCGCACGCCGCTCATGCTCATATGCGAGACGGTCAAATCGGTGAGTGTGTCGCAAAGTATCGGTTTTCATAATAGGACAAATACAGAGCAATAGGGCCAATATTTAAATTGAAAAGTCATAAGAAGCAGAATCTGGGCCCGGAATCTTGGCCCGGATTCTGGGACCGGATTCTGGGACTGGATTCTAGAACTGGAATCTGGACCCGGAATCTAGGACCCGGAAACTGGGACCCGGAATCTGGAACCCTGAAACTGGGACCCGGAATCTGGGAATCTGGGACCTGGAATCTGGGACCTGGAATCTGGGACCCGGAATCTGGGACCCGGAATCTGGGACCCGGAATCTGGGACCCGGAATCAGGGACCCGGAATCTGGGACCTGGAATCTGGGACCCGGAATCTGGGACCTGGAATCTGGACCTAGAATCTGGGCTCTCATTTTTGAACGTATTAAAATAAAATTGGCTTGATATCTTGTAAATCAAGGCATTTGATCAACCTGATCAAAACATACTAATTCTCGACATCTTCATTTTGATATCATCATTAAATCAAAGGTCGACGTTGATTCCTTTTGCTGTAGATCCTGGTGATCTCCGATGTCTTCACTCAACGAGCTCAGTACGAGTGGATGTTTGATACCCTACTCGATGTCAACAAGAACCATCCAGTGGAAGATGAACTCGTGTCTCAGTATGCCGTCCCTGGGATCTGCAAAGCAGCCGCCGTCTTGGGCCTGGTAAGCAATCTCTCCCCAAAAAGGTGGCAGGAGCGGGATTTGAATCTGCGACCTCCGTAACACCGGACCGGCACTCTACCAACTGAGCTCGCTTTGCCCTATGTTGGCAGTCTCTCAAAATTGTCAGTGTCTATGTTCGGAAGCGCTAGTCAGAAGTCATAAACTCGTAATGCCGTATAGCCAGAACGTGCCAAATGAGACTTGTATGATTCTGTGGACATAGGTAAATGTCAACGAAACCTACTCCTGAAAGCCCACAAAAATCCTACTTTATCCTGATTTTGCCCTCTAAAGTACAACTTTTGTCCGACTTAAAAAAGAAAATTGATCCTACTTGTTCATGTGTTTCTACTTGTTTTCATGTGATCACGTGATCCTACTTTTTCACTTTTCCTACTTTTTCGTGTTTATCGTTAGATCTTACCTTTCCTTTCATCTTTCTGAGGGCTTTCGCAACTAAAATTCACAAGTTTTCTTGGACAGGAATAGGGAGGTCCAAGATGCAAATGTTTTTTTTTAATTTTCTCGATGAATTAGGAGAAGGACGTTGCAGAGAAGGTCAGTAAGTTACTTGAGGTCACACTGCGCAGCACCCATCTACCAAGCCGCGTGGGCGCATTGTATGGCGCCCTCTATATCCTCGAGTCGGACGCAATCGAAGACATCAACGTTTTTGTTCCCGTCGTTTCGGATTACGTTGCTAGGAACTTGCACTACAACTCGTAGTAAGTTGTATTTGTCAGTTTTCGTTAAAAACTTCCAGTACTTTATTTCAGTTTTAAATATAAACAAGTTTAAAACTTTATATTACCATTGTTGTGATATTATGGATAAAACAGCACTTTAAATATTTATTCATAAATACTTGAGACACTTTTTGTATTGGTCGAGAGCCTGTCGCATCGCACAGTAGAGCACTGTGGTCCAGTGGTTACCGTGTTTGACTCCTGTACGATGGTACGTGGGTTCGAACCCTGGCAGGGAACATGGTGCTTGTGTTCTTGGGCAAGACACTTTGCTACAATTGCCTCTCTCCACCCAGGAGTAATGGGTACCTGTGAAGGTAGAGACCACATGCGCTGATCTTGAGCTGCTGCAGAAATGGTCTCGTTCCTGGTGAACAGGGATAATAGTTGTAAAGCGCTTTGATACACCCACATTGTGGGAGTCTAAAGCGCTATATAAGAACTAACATTAGTAACAGTACGCACATCAATTTCCATCAAAAAGAACTTTTTGAACAAAATGCATGAGGCACATACCATAGACATAGCAAGATGTTTGTTTTTACAAAACATCAGGTAAAATTGTTAACAAAATTCTTGGAAAATAGTGATTTGTTTTACTTGTTTTCACTTTTTGACAGACAGGAACAAATGTGCTTAATAGCTGCTATTAACCTGTTTGCGCCGGATGACATATATAAACAATATATAAAAAAGGCTGGAATTGTCTGTCAGCAGCGAGCAAGGCCGGAAATGCGTGGGTCTGCTTCCCGGTACCATCGGCCTGAACCCGCCTCGGATCGAGTTTCGTTAAAAATAATCCCGCGCGTCGGCTCGGTGAATAATCACGGCGCGAACTGGTTAACCAGTTCAAGTCGGGATTAGTTTGACATTGACCGGGCCCAGGCGATCCGAGACGGGTTCAGGCTGGCATCTGTGACGTGTTTATCTGTCGTCTGTTTTAAATTCTTGAAAAAACTTTGCGTGTATGCATGTCCTCCGACGTGAACTGGTTAAAACCAGCCAAGCACAATGTTTTCCTTTACTCACAAACTAAACTTTTTTTGTTTCTCCCTCAGTTGCAGTAGTCTTGCCAGTCAACGTCACACATTGGTCATGTTAACGGCGGCGTTCTATGTGATTGAATGCTACCATGAATACATCAAAGGGACGGATTTCACCAAGGCCATAATACATGTAGGTTGACCTTCTTGACCTTCCTGTGTAACAAACACTTTGTGATCCGTCGTCACAAAATTAGCTTAAAAGTCAGATATTTTTTTTTTAATTGAGATATTTATACATTTGGATTATGAAGAACAAGAGCTTTTCAATGATGTACAACGTTTAGGGGTAATGAGTTCAGTCACGTAAATTATGAATCACCAACTTTTATTTGAAGTGGTAAAACTTTGTTGTGTTAATACAGCGAAAAACAGGCAATTAATAAAATGGGACGAAAATAGAGAAAGGGAGAGACATAGAAATTATTTCTAATTGAAAACATTTTTGGGGTGAAGGTGGTGAATCAAAAAATGTCAAGGAAAAAAATTAAAAATTTAAAATAAAAAAAATAAATTGAGAATTAAAAATTGCGAAAAGGTCAATAATTTTTTTGTAAATATTGCAAATTTTTGGTTTTGTGTTTGTTCAGAGTTGTACATCAATGGCCTCGGTGAGCGACGGGGCCACGTCGCCCGGTGTCTACCAGGCTATCATGATAGGACTAGAGAGACTCCTGATATCTGGAGTATTGTCGCTTCAAGAGACGGAAGTCCTGACTAAACTCAGTATGGACAAGTAAGAAAGAAAAAAACGTCTAATATGTTATCCACACAAATAAAGTATTTTATTTACAGTAGCAAACCCAGATTGGATAAATGTGACCTGGCACTACGAAATGAGCAGAAAGTCGCACATGGCCAAAACGAGTTATTGGCCGAAACGTCAATTTTTCAAGTGGGATGTCGGTTTAGAGTTGTTAACGTTTTTACATACAAACAACCCTTCTTTATCATATCCCAAAATTGTAAAGCTTAATTAAAACTCTAAAGTGTATTATTTGGTGGTTGGCACGATTCACGGACTTTAGCAATTTCAAAGGAGTATAGCGATGACTAGGAATAAGCTACAGAAACACACAATACATAAACTTCTTCTTTCTAGAAATGTAATAATGTCAATTTTGTTATTTTGCGATTTTCCACCCATTTTGTGGTGCCAGGTCACAAATATTAAGGGTTGTGTCATTCTTAAACTCGACATCATTACAGCCAAATCCTTTAAGTTAACGTTTACAATATAAAGATCCCAATTCAAGAAAGCCTTTACTAGAAGCAACGACAGCAGATTATAAATCTTATATCTCCAGCACACACAGTTGCCTTCTCTAACCCTGTAGCATTCTCCTAAGATTATTTTGTTGTTAATTTAGCAACATTTTTTGGTTCCTAGGTTATGCATGCCTTCCCCACTTCATGCCATGTCAGCCCTCGGACTCCTACTCACAAGCATGTATGTGCAGAAGCACAAACAAACCAGTGAAAGTAACGACCAATCGGAAGACGAGTCTGGGTCACATGACCCCGAGAGTCAGGTCATGGCCATGGAAAGAATTTCCGTGCTGTTTGATAGGTGAGCAATAAAGCCATTTGCGAGTTACATTTCAGAATCACATCTGTTACGCCGACGTGCTCAAAATGCTTGGCACGTTTTTTAACTTTGAATTCTCCAGACCACAGCGACTGTTACTATATCACGTGATTTGGGGCAAGCGCTGGCATAGTTACATAACAGACGCTCGGCACCAATAGATTGCTTACCATGGATGAGAAGCGCACAAAGACACCAGACCATTCCGGAGCTGGGGGTTGCTAGCCTAAGGCTTACCCCGAATCACAGGATTATAAACAGTGTCTTCTAAATGCTAATCACAGTGTCTGCTTGAGTTGACATCGCACCTGCTCGTATTGACATCGCAGCAACAGCGCCTGATTTGTCTCGAAAAGCCTTGGGGGAAAAAAGCCAAGAAAGTTTGGCGAAGCTTTTAAAAATTGTTTCGCGATACGTGAAGCAGTACTAATTGTGTTGATGTTATTGATTTTTTTTTTTTTTTTTTTTTTTTAGAATTCGTAAAGGCTATCCGTCCGAAGCCCGTGCCGTCGCCCAGATTCTTCCGGCTTGCGTTAGCGATTTCTTCTCGCCGCAGGACGTCATGAACAAAGTGATCGGTGAATTCTTGTCCAATCAGCAGCCGCATCCTCAGCTTATGGCCACCGTCGTCTTCAAGGTGAACTTACGAACATCAGTGTTTGGCATGAACCCTAACCCTGCCAGACCCAGCACAGTGCATCTGTGGTGACTGCTTGACCTTGCTGCACTCTGCACAATGTGACGAAGTATGCAATCTTATGCATCTGGCAGGGTTTCTAGCCAAAATACCCTGGAGGGTTAGGCATTAATGTATCAAGTCAAGATTGGAAAGGGCGGTCCTTTCAAAAAAGAGTTATTTTAATTATGGAACTAGTTTGTAAAGGTCATATACATCATTTGCAAAAATACCAATAAAAAAACCTACCAAATTATTATGAAATACCTACTTGACTGTAAGTAAAACAAAAATAACCTTCCTGAGAAGTCAAGGTGCCAGGTGTGCTGTTATTTTTGTATCAATTTCCAGCGATTGCCGGCCAACCATGGTTGGAAAAAAACCTTTTTTTTCTTCAAATACTGCCTCAAATGTACTAAATTCACAGTTTGCCCAATTCATCGTTGGCCTACATTTGTTGGTGTTCCGTATTTATTTTTTTAAGTGCATGTCGGATAATTAATAATCAAAATTTGTTTGGCTTTCTTGAAGGTGTTTGGAAGTCTTCACAGCCAGGGTCAGCCACAAGGCGTACGCGACTGGGTAATGTTATCTCTCTCCAACTTCACTCAGCGTACACCTGTGGCCATGGCAATATGGAGTCTGACCTGTTTCTTCATCAGCGCATCGACCAATCCGTGGATTCGAGCGCTGTATCCTTTTGTCATCTGGATAATTCAGGAACATCTCGCTCCCAACATTAGCCAAGTCACAATTTGAATTGCGCCCGAAATCAGCAACCGGGAGACGTTTCTCATTTCTCTCAAAGATGTGTCATTTTGACACATCTTTGGAAATTAACTTCTTTTAATGTTTTCTTCAAAATAAATGCCAGAAATAAAATATTACAGGGAGTTTAGTTTTTGGGGATCTTTAAAACAAATTTTAAAGTTAGCAAAGAAATTTGCAAGGCGGGACTCAATCCTGCAACCCACCGGAGGTTGCACGTTGGAGTCTCCTGCCTTGCCAATTTCTTTGTTAACTTTGAAATGTATCCAAATTTCCGTGTGGCTTATTTAGGCATCTTTATTCTTTTTTACTCTTTTGGATTGTTGCAAATTGTCTGGTCTACCTTTAATATGTCTTCATACATTTTAACAAAGTGTAACTGCTAAACAAATTGTTGTATAACTGTTCATACAATGTTGATGTGATCTTGACCATGAACCTATCCACCAGACTTCCTCACATTGTTGGACGCATGGGACGTCTGGAGGCCATCGACAAGAAGTACTTCCTAATTGTTGCCAGGGATTTCTACCTCAATCAGGTGTGTGTATTATGCTCAAGGAAGGGTCAAGGATCCAGATCAGGAATCTGGATCCAGATCAGGAATCTGAATCCAGATCAGGATCACTTTGAATTACAGTCAAACCTTGATATAGCGGCCATCGACGGTGCCGGTTTTCGTGGCCACTATACGCAAGTGGCCACTATAGCAAGACGTACACATGTACACACACCCATACATGTACATGTATGAAGTCCAGGAACCAAACAACAGGGGAGATTTCAAAGTCAACAGAGGGCGCACTTCATTTCTGCGGCCGTAGTACACAGGTTTCACGGCAATGTAATTGTACACATTTTATTTGCTGTGGGCTATTATGGGTTGGCCACTGGCCGCGTTACGCAGTGGCCGCATTAGCAGAAATGGTTATGGTATGTTTATGCAAGAATCAAACTGGGACCAAGCAAAGGTGGCCAGTTAAGCCATGTGGCCGCTGTATCAAGGTGGCCGCAATGGCAGGTTTGACTGTACTTCTTAACATTCAAAGATAGGGCATTTTTACAGTTGGGGCGAAGGTCTTTGCTCTACTGAGTGCCCCTTTTCTAAACATTTTTAATGCAATTTCTTCCATCATTTTGTATTTCAGGTGACTGACGAGGCCAGTCAACGAGCTTTCGTGTCAACCTTCCAGTCTGCAGCCGCCAGGTCTACAGATCCAGTCTACACACAACTCCTGGGATGTGTCTAAAGAATACCACATACCGAACATTTGGCGATAGCGAACATTTGGCGATACCGAACATTTGGCGATATACCGAACATTGGGCGATATACCGAACATTGGGCGATATACTGAACATTGGGCGATATACCGAACATTGGGCGATATACTGAACATTTGGCGATATACCGAACATTGGGCGATATACTGAACATTTGGCGATATACCGAACATTGGGCGATATACTGAACATTTAGCGATATACCGAACATTTATCGATATACCGAACATTGGGCGATACCGAACATTTATCGATATATCGAACATTGGGCGATAGCGAACATTGGGCGATACCGAACATTTGGCGATACCGAACATTCGGCGATACCGAACATTCGGCGATACCGAACATTCGGCGATACCGAACATTCGGCGATACCGAACATTCGGCGATACCGAACATTCGGCGATACCGCACATTTGGCAATACTGCTATACCGAACGATCGATATTTCGAACAAAATCTGTGGATCCCGTGGTGTGCGTTATAGCGGCCTTCCACTGTACTTATCCAGCAAGACATTTTAATCCCAGACTCTTCCTTAAATCAAAAAAACAAACTGTCTAGAAGAAACTGTAAAAAATTGTAGAGATGAGAAACAATCAGTGATGAATAACAATTACCTGAATGGATTTATAATCTATAGTCAACCGTACGTCCCCATTCGTTTTCATGTATCGTTCTACAGAAAGGTCGCGGTAGATTGACAACAACAAAAATCCAATGGAAATGTGGATAAAGGCATGATATCTATTAAAGGACAATAATAAACATTAAATGAAAACCTGATAAGAAATATAATTCACGAGTATCCTGAATATCCTTATGGTTTGATTTAATATTTATGATTTGAATATTTGTTGTCAACATGCTTAGAATCTGTTTTTCTATTTTGGGTTTGTTTTTCTGAGTAGTTAGTTAGATCAGTCCGTGAATATTTGGGTCTTAATTTTTCATGTCCCTGTTTAATTACATCTGACATTTGTTTTGAAATTCAAGACACATCCTTTAACCAGTTCGCGCTGGGATTATTTTACGACGCCGAGCCGACGGGCGGGATTATTTTTAACGAAGCTCGGTCCGAAGCGTGTTCAGGCTGATAGTGCTGGGAAGCTCACCCACGCATTTCCGGCCTTGCGCGCTGCTGACATACATTTCCGAACTTGAACTTGGCGTGTTTATGCGTCATCCGTTTTGAATTTTGGGAAATTTTTGCGTTTATATACGTCATCCGGCGCGAACTGGTTAATGTCTTCTATCTTCAAGAGTGATTACATAAAAGAAAAGTAGCTGTAAAACAAATTTAAGAAAGTTCGAAATCAATTTGAACCCTTTATTTATAGACTGCCTAACCGTGACCTTGTGTTCATGTTCATGTTCATTTAGGTAAGTTGTCTAAAAATATAGCTGTGAAAAAAAGAAAAATCATAAATGAAATATTTGGTAGGATTTATTTTCCACGTTGTATATAATGTGTAATGATTATAATATAATCTAATTGCTGAATGTACATAATTATTAAGAATGTAAAAGTTATGAAATAGTACCTATAATTTGCCCGTCTTCTAACACGTTTTCTAATGACGAAGATGGTGAATGACAAGATTTAAAAAAAAAAATCTTAGATGCCAGTGATCTCAGACATTAGATAGTATTATGTTCCACAAACAAGATTAATTTTAGCCTTGCATATTAGAGGTCGAAGACAGTTTGTCTTAGTTTGGCAGATCCGCTATTTCCGGGGAGAGGGGGTGGGGGGGCAAAAATGGGGTTATATATAATATATAATGGACATATATTTCTCATGTTGGTGAAAACTTGTCTTAGAAGTGTTTAGTAACCAGTTGACAGCAGAAGTTCAAAACGGGTGGAAACAAGACTAGACATAACTTCTCCCCCCCCCCCCCAAAAAAAAGGGGGGTGTTTAAAAAAATAATATTTATAACCCTCACAAATCCACTTCCTACCTATGTCAAATTGCCGACATCTAAAGCCGCGTTCGCATTGGACTTAATATTGTCAAAAGTTACCGTACGTGATTGTCAAAGTTCACGGTGTTAAATCTTCCGCTAGAAGCTTGGGCCTGTAGATCCTACTGTTGCGGAGGGTAAAATGGACAATTTGACAATGTTACCGCCTGTCCGCATTGGATTTAATTTGGTTAAAGTTTTCGTAGGTTTTACACAAAAAAGTCCAATGCGAACGCGGCTTAAGACGTAGCCCAATTCTTCCTTTTCATCTTCCTTTAAGTTCTGTGAAACTATACAGTCATGTCTGAATTACTTAGCTACACACTTAGTCTATGTGAAGTGGCTGACTCTTGTGTAATTTTAAGCCGAAACAAAATTAATTCAGATACGGCTTATCTTCCTTAATTATTGTCATCACAGACTTACAATATAGGGGAAACATTTCTTGGGATGTACATTTTCGCATGACATGTACGGAAACAGTCCTTCTATATAATCATTCTGACCAGAAAGACTGTCATTGTGAACTAAACTGTAATTGTGAACTGTAAGATTAAAGTTGGGTTGTATATGTGTAGCAAATGCAATGACAGTATGATTACATTATGTTGAAGCAATAAAATGTCATGATATTCATTTAAAATAAACGAGCATTTTGGTAATTTGTTTTCCCCATGTGAAGCTTTGTCCATTTCCCAAGTACGTGTAAGTGACAAATGTCACAATTTTGAATTACTAATTAAAATACAAAAACCTTTCTCTAGATGCATTTTTGCGGAACTTTTGTTATTATTTGTCTTCAAAATTCCCTTTAAATCCTAGCCTAACCCCCTAAAATATAAATACAAAAAAAATTAACATTTTAAATGGTACAGTACAGGGATATTAATAGTTTTTTTGTAACAGTTAATCTTTACGATTACATTATGAAGTAGTGCAAGGGCGGGGATAGGAAGGGGGGAAAATTACCAATTTCCCCTGTAACCATTGTGGGTGGAGGTCAACAATTGCCTCTGCTTTGTTAACAATAATCGACAGAATTCACCTCTTGACATAACTTATGTATGGGGGCCAGTTGCTGAGCGCACAGCAAGAAAATTAGTGTTTTTGTCGCCCATCATATAGGCGCTATGCATGGGCCTTTTCGAAACCTTTGCTTCGTTTCGGCTGTGGCTTCGCCTCCGAATTCCGAATCACTGAGAAGCAAATGGAAATTAAAGCAAATAGAAATAGTATAATTTGTTGGTTCATATCAATAGATTGAATGTTTCTGAAGCACAACAGGCATCAAAATGTGGCATGGGATCTCGCAGTTGGGAATCTAAAATCGCCTTAAGCCAAAGACGAAACGAAGCCAGGGATTCGAAAAGGCCCTATAGTCTTGGTAATTTTGCGGTCGAATCATTAATCCGTAACATACCGTACCACGAGTCATCCACACGCGCACGCGCGCACGTACAAAGCTAAGCAGACGAGACTACACAATATCTGTCGTCTGCGCGCTGCACAGATTATCTGTCGTCTGCACGGCGGTGGTACCCGATCCTCTGCTTTGTACGGCGACTTCGTCGGTCGGATCCATGATTGGATCATACCTCCATGGTCGAATCATGAAGAGAGAATGATCATTGGCACTGCCTCATCTTTCACAAATTTTCAATCGGGTAAGATCAATTGGTCGTGTTTTTGCGGGGATTTATTCAGCGTGTTCAGCTGCGGAGCTTACACAAATCATGGAGGAAGGAAAACAGAAGGAGAGAGAACGAAACTCCCTTATCTGTTTTCCTTCCTCCATGCACAAATTGACAAGCAATTTTGCGAAGGCTACGGGGAGCCCCCAAGTTTAACTGGTCATAACTTGGATTTTTAGCCTTTGGCGACTGTGACCATACTAGAGAAAGGTGCTGTGACTAACAAGAGTCCTGTTTACTTTTGTGACCCAGTGCATGATGAGTCGGAAAATGACTTGTTGAGATATGTACTAACTAGCCCCCCCCCCCCCCCCCCCCTACCCCCCCCCCCCCCCCCCCCCCCCCCCCCCCCCCCCCCCCCCCTCCCATCTGTCTATAATATAGAGTATGGTATCTATATCTATGTAAATAAACCTGAAATTTATACATGTTTATTCTTTACTATACTGTACGTATTTTATGATTTATACACTATTTATTACTAACTGGGAAGATGTTTTTTAGAAGGTATATAATGTCCAGCGATCGTACTAAACTCCTGTATTTGTTGCTTGGGACGAGGAGGAAGATTTTTTAGAAGGCAAATAAAGTCCAGTGATCAGATTTTACTTCTGACTTCTGAGTTATGTATTCGTCGCTTTGTATAAAAAAGCTGCCCTTCCTCCACCGGTCCACCCTAACTTAATATTCGACCTTTTTTTTACTACATATAATAAAGCCACCCTTTGCACCATAAATGCGCTTTTGCTAGCAGCTCTAGTAAATGGCTCCTTTTATATCTGTAATGCAAGGCATTTCCGTGTACATTATAATATTTACTTTTATTTTTCAAAATGCTCTTCAAAACCAATCCACTATACAAATAGTAATACATTGCATGGTATCTTTGTTAGACGAATGCACTTGAACTTTGAATATTGTATTTTGTATTGGTTTAACCTCGTCAACAAACGACCTTTGGCCAGCCCCAGCACAGCCAAATTCTAGTATCTTATTATGTCAGCCACTATTGTACACATTGTAGAACCCTTAATTTGAATATGAAAAAAAGTGTAAATATTATAGCCAACAATATCCTGCCTGGTACATGAACTATCACAGTGTGTATTGCAGCATTGTACAAATGTTTACTTTTCTTTGTGTCATTGATTGTACAGCAAAAACTGATTGTAGTCATAAACCTAGAGAACGAAAATAATGTTTGCTGATCAGTTTGAGTTTTTGGTTGTACATGTATGGGCGCTTGTGCTGTGGGCAAATTGAATGCTTCTTTCAAATTCCATTTGTCTTGTCTTTTTCTGATTTAGTGAAGACCTCTGTGTAACGTGTCTTCATCAGGAATTTCCGGTGATTGACCCTAAACCCCCAAGGAGTATTCTGTGAGCTGCCTTCCACGCGCCTCAAATTGCATCATTTGTCAGAGTGTCAGCCTTTGCTCGGCGCGGCGCAAGAGATCCATCGGGTCCACCTGCTGTGCTGCGTGTAAACCATCGTCATGGAGCAAGTTTCATCTCCAACAACGGTCATGGTTTGCTCCCACAAGCTGACCATCAAACTGAACTCGCTGGAATCGATCTGGTACTGCGTCTTTGTGGTCGTCGTGACGTTATTTCTCTGTCTGGATGCCACGAGACACTACGTTCACTACGACAATATGGAATGGCCGCAAGGTATGAATTTTTCCAACAGTTTATTCTTTGACAGATACAAGTTAATTTTTTGTAATTATGTGAATTGAACCAGACTTGCATGAGATTTGTGAGCGATTCCACGCAAAAGTGGACATCGCTAAAAAGTGGAAAATTTACGAAATCTTTCAAACTACCCGCATCACAACAAATAGGGTGTCAAAAAAAAGGCAACAGAGATCTTTATTTTGTGTGCCAATGAAATAAATGTAGTTAAAAAGTGTAATATTTTGTCCACAAATATTTTGGCACCTCGCCTTAACATGCAATGCAATCTGTAAGTGTTATATATTTTTTTTCATGTGTCATTTAACATAAAAGCCACAATTTATTTTTAAATGTGTGGTTGGTGGCCAAAGTGCTGACCTTAAACTTTTTATTGTCATTTTGCTTGTTGATAATTGTAGTTTTACATGAACACTAGTGTTTATTATTTCCAACGAATATAATTATTTTCCACACATAAAACTAGACTGAAATGGGAAAAAAAGACAAACTATAATTATTTCCCTACCTATATACCTACCAGGATTTTTCTCAAGCCGTTATGCCGTAAACACATGTTTTTTGGCCTAACATTAAAAATCATTTTTAAAGGCTATATTTTATCAAGTTTTGGTTTGTTTTGCTGTTAATTTTGTATAGTACCCAGAACAGCATGAACAGGATGTGTTGTAAATAAAAGTGTAAGGGGGTACCTATTCAACCATGTGGGTAATGTACTGGTGGGTAACTGGGCTGGTTTCCAGTGTCTGAGCATCATGAATATTGGTATGCAAGAGGTCATCCAGCCTGGCCTATTATGGGCTCATTACAAATCTAGTCAACAACCCTGCCTGGGGGATAAGCTCCAGAGAGCCAGCATGGTGTACAATAGAAACTGCAACTTATATAAACTGTATCTGAATACACCCATTGTGTCTAAAAACCAGGACTATTGGGAAGTGATTCATGAACCACATTATGATTAGTCTCTAGCTTTGTTTGCCCTGAAAGAACCTCTGCTGCTAGGCAGAGTCGAGTCATGCACAACCCTCTGACTATACAGAAGAAGCAATATATTGCATATAAAGCATGACATGTGGCAGAGAAACCCAACCCTCCCCCCCCCTCTTTTGTGTTGACCATTATTGTGTTCCCTGAATCTCAGGAATTCTTTTTAGGTTTCAAGGGGGGATGGGTTAGGTAACAATAGTGTTGAGTGTGTATAAGGTATAGGGATAGGAAGGGGGTACCCCTCTGCCACATATCGTGCTGGGTATAAGGTTTCTAGGGGGGGTGCGTTAGGTAATAATAGTGTAGGGAGTGTATAGGTATGGGGGACTATGGAGGGGGGGGGGGGGAGTCGCTCGGTCCCATATCTTGCTGGGTATGTGACGTCATATTAAATGTCTCATGTTGTCGGATTTTTTTTTAAATGCCATAACACCTCTTTTTGTCACCTACAAGTTCAGTTTAACTTCTTTTTTATTTGACCTGTTTATTCTGCAGGAAGACCCAGTGCTGAACTAAATCTCTACGTTCTCCTGATGTTGTCGGCGTTTCTTCTCATCATCCTCTTCATTCCGACTCAGATCTTCAAAGTTGGTAACCGGGCAAACGATCAAGGCAAACTGGGAATATTCAAGGAGAATAACGGTGGCAATGCAAGGTAAATTAACACTATGAACCTAAACCACCCCCCCCCCCCCCCC
This sequence comes from Crossaster papposus, assembly GCA_037893245.1. Classification (NCBI taxonomy): domain Eukaryota; kingdom Metazoa; phylum Echinodermata; class Asteroidea; order Velatida; family Solasteridae; genus Crossaster; species Crossaster papposus. The sequence continues at coordinate 163,463 of JBAIAA010000350.1, read as the reverse complement.
TAGAGTGACTCAAGGGTCATTTGAGGTCAAAGGTCATCTGAGGTAAAGTTGTCATTTGAGGTCAAGTTGTCAAAAAGGCTAGAATTGTAAATTTGGTCTCATTTGAAAACTTGAAACTCAAACTTGGGTCAAAGAAGCAATATAAAAAAACATTGACTGGGCCCAGGCGCGGGGCGTTTGTTCACAAACTTCAATCCGAGGCGGGTTCAGGCCAGCATCTGTGAGTAGCACACCCTGATATTTCAAACCTCGCTCACTGCGAGCTGGGCACTGACAGATATTTCCATGGTATAGATCATTCTGTACATCGTTCTGTTTCTCCTGTCATACAGTTTTAGCTCCAGTCTGTCCACAAATCGCAATGTTGTCAAGTACTTTCAGGCGATTCGGCGAGTGACCAAACATCTGGGGCCAGTCGGAGCCACGCTTCATTTCATCTCGGCATTCTGTCTGTTACTGCCGTTGATGTTTCTACAGGCGAGAGCCATACAATATGGTTTATTGACATCAGGTGAGTTGTACAGATATCTAGCAGTCGTTGGCTTCTTATCTATAGTAATTTTGTTATTATATATTTTTTTTTTTTTTTTTTTAACAGATGCAATATGGCGTTCCGAAGTGTTGGTTGGTGTGACCACTATGGAAGAGTTTGAGCAGCTTGCTCAACGCATGCACAATAATTCAGGTTCATACTTCCCTGCCAACCCCAACCAGCCAAACTCCAAAATCATCCCCATTGTTGACCCCTTCAAGGTCTACATGGTGACCCTCAACTACATCAACTATATCATTCCGTTGTTCTTCTACGGAGTCCGCTATGCCGACGTCTTCTGGTTTTGCCACAAAGGCTTCGCCTTCATTTTCAGCATGCAGCTGATGTTGAACGCCATTCAGTACGCGCTCGGTTTCATCGGGTTCTCTCTTCTGTACAAACTTCACTGGTATGGGTGGCATACTTACGGTTTGGAAGCAGCTCCAGTCTTCGCTAAGCCCACGGGTTTGGTGGGCGTGTACCTCACCAACAACATAACAGTGTTTATGTCGGCAGTTATTGCGTACATGTACGGGTACAGTCGCTTGAAAGAAGCAGAGTACAAACAGAAAGCGGCCAGGACGGGCATTCAGGTAAATCCAACAAGCTTCCCTCTGAAATGTAACGGGTACATTGCTAATATCGCAGCCGCTTTAGTTATGTGCGTCTTCGTCGCCTGCAAAGTCCCGCTGACAATTGAGTATCTCGGAGTGTACCACGTCTCGAAGGATGCGAGACTCCTGGCTTGTATGATATTTGACACGATCTACATGGCTTTTTGGTTGATCATGTGGATCGGATTCACTCTCAAACGCGATTGGGACTTCACCATTCACCCGCCCTGCAATCGTGTCTCGTCAACAGAGCAAGGGTCGTCGAGCTCTGCCGGCCATCGCTTCGTCGTCTGCCAGTCTCAGGACGTCGAACTCCGGCAGATCTCTAACTCCGACGAAGGAAATGAGGAGAATCCATCCAACCCAGTGGACCTTCACCACCATAATACCTCTAGCAGCAATTCTCATGGATCTTCTTCGCCTAATGCACTTCCTGAAAGGCATAGCAAGGAATCCAAAGTTTACACCCGCCTCTTCAGTTCAGACCCCAAACAGAGCAGCGCAGCCTCCCCCGAATCGGTTGGCTCTTCGAGTTCTCCCAGTAGAGGGCAGCAAACACCCAACCATTACCGAGGCTTGGCGAGATCGCCACACAGGAGCAGCGACCAAAGCTCTCGCAGTATCGAAGAGGAATCTTTGTTGGAGCAGTCGATGATCGACGAATTGCAAGGAGAAGAAATTCAGGAACTGCCCAGATAAGTCTCATCAAAGTAGATTTGCAAATGTGCCAACACAGATCCAGTTACCATTTCTTTCCAAACCTATTGTAACCCATACACTACGAGAGAGGAAGGGGTTGGTTTTTTAATAGGTTGTGTTAGTTATAACAGTAGAAGGGTTAATACTTCACTTCGCCCAGTTCAATTTGATGCAATATATTCATCCAGTATTTCGCATGGAGAACTAGTGGACATTTTAGACCAACATTTCTTGGGAAACCCCAAAATGTGCTAACTGGAAAACAGAGTCATGAAATTGGGCTCTGGCCTGTTTAGACTGAGAGGGTCGTAGAGTTTAATTGTTGCATAAAAGATTGTAGGCCCGCTTGTCAGGGGTAATGATAAACGTGTAAAGCAATCGGGTCCTGTAGATAATCCAAGTTTTTCAAAATCAAAATCATTTGGTTTTCCAGAGTGTGTAATGTTAGATGCGGTAATATGTTTAATATTTGTGTGCAAATCTAGCAATGGTGTAGCTTTTTTTAGATGAATTTAATTGAATTTATTGAAATAATACAACTTTTATAAGTTGCCCAAAAATGAAATATGAAAAATTACCAAGCTCTTTTTAATAGATGTATATAATTTGTGAATTGTCTTCATAAGAGATTGCCACATTTTAAATCACTGAAGATTATTTAAAAGTACTAACAAACATTTTAGCAGTTCCAATATGAGTGGACATGTTGCTCTTCAGTTTTCAATATGTATATATTGTATTTCAGTGTTCAAAATTAAATAATATATCAGATTTTTTGTTAAAGCGGTTAAGAGCATGTTGAGATTACCATACATATTATTGCAGAATGCACGAGAGGAAATGCAGATACCTTATTGGTTTTTAAAATTCACAATTTCCTTTGAAAGAAAATACAAGTTTTATGTAGTTAAAGAGCAAACCTTTTTATCCTTAACACAGCACATTTGCCGTTTTTTGAGGGTTTTTTTTGCGTCAAGATTTATCACGAGCTCGGCTCTAAAACCATTAGCCAGTGATGCACCGACCATTATATCACCCATCGGGTCTCATGGGGTAAGGGTTGGGGTTGAATCTTAAACGTAGTTAGCTTATTACCTATTTTTGTATATAATAATGTGTTTATTGCCATTCTCGTCTTGACCGGTGTCAACAGGGGCCAATTTCATAGAGCTGCTAAGCACAAAAAATTTGCTTAGCATTACAATTTGTCCTTGGCAAAAACAAGGTTACAGACCAAATTTTCACCTGATCTTTATTGTTCTGGATTGATAATCAGCTGTTTTTTTGCTTAGCATGAAAAACTCGTATAATTTTGGCTGGTAACATGTTTTTAATGAGCAAGACTTTTTGTGCTAAGCACATTTTTTTGCTTAGCAGCTCTATGAAATTGGGCCCAGGTGTCAGACGCAATTTGGGTTCCTCTGAATTTTGGTCTCTTTTACCATATATGGGCTTATTACCATATATGGACTTATTACCAAATATGTGACCGGCTCCCACAAAACCAGACATAAGTGTTTGTTTTGTAATTGTTATTTCAATTTAGTACACATCTTCAGCTTTCATTTGGTGCCAAAACCACCTTTATACCATACATACTTCCAATTTTATGAGGATTTTAAGACTGCGAGTATACGCGATTCTATGGGAATCAAAGAAAGAGTTAAATGCCTTTAAAAGTTAACTTTATTTTTGTACTTTAGTTGATTTTGTTTAACTGAGGGTTAAGGTATAGGCCTACATATACATACACACACAAACATTTAAAAACAAAAAACAAAAATCGATGTCCGCCAGATTTTTTACTCCATTTCAACTTTGACGAGCTGTATCTCGAAATAGCATGTGCGACTTATGTCAGGTTTCGTAGGAGCGGGTCACATATGGACTTATTACCATATGGACTTAAACCCTCACACGTGACTTGTTAGTGTTCTAATTTTGTCAGTCCAGGGAAGCGCACTACTACCAACAAGTATATTTATTCCTAAAAGTTTCATTGATAGTTTACTGTAAGTTTTTGATTTGATTTGACTTTTCTCAAGGCAATCTTCAGCGGTTAACTGCTAAATCTACCAATTATAAAAGGCCAAGTAAAAATACGATGTAGAATTAAATTGTTGAATTCAAATTAAGATAATAGTTATATTTTAACACTGAAAAATGCATGTATTTTATTACAGTATAATTGTCACTTTGCCGATGAAACAATATTGTGTAAATAAATCGAGTTGATTTGTGCCCGGCCGTGTGTGTAAAAATAAAAAATCAACTTCCAATTTGAGAGAGATTGTTAAAGTTTTACTTTTTATTTTATTGATGTGTACATGTATAATTATTACCGGGTCGACATATTCATTAATCATTTCGTAACATGTGCTCTTTCCTAAAAAAAACCAGGATCATTTAAACCATCTAAAGTGTTCCTCTTCAACCCCCATCTCCTTTCACGTCACATGGAATCATTACAAACTACAATTACACCAATTCCTAGTTCCGTCTCGAGCACAATGATTAATTTTCCCGTCGTTGATGTTGACATGAGCGTGACTTCACAAATTCCCGGTGATGTGGATCCGTCGATCAATCACTGCCGTCAAAAGCCTCTTGTGTCTGGCTATAAAACAGGAAGGGCACGAAGGAACTAATTGACTTTTATTATGTACCCTGCTTATCAAACACGCGCAGGTACTTACGCGTAAACACGTTTCAGTTATTTTTTAGTAATTAATTGTCTTTTTAATCTCGTAACGATCTCTCTCGATTTTATCCACATTGGGAAAATGGCGTTATTAAATAAAGAGTCCGGAGAGAAATCCGTAATCATAATTGCAGGGGTTCCGTTGGAAAAGAGGTCAGTTTAACATGACCGACTCAATATACACACATTGTCCGTTTGAAATTTGATTTGTATCGATGGCAACTGGGGTGCATTGACTAATTGTGGTTTGTACATCCATTTTAAAACGGGTTGATTATTAACGCTGGCACTTTCATGTGGACAAATTAGTGGTCTCGTCTTCTCACTCACTTTATCACAAAACGATGTCCGGGTTATATTAATAGGCTGCGAAATCACTACCCTCCAGTTCTTCTGCCGTTGCCTTTTGCAAAGATGGGTTTTCTCAAAGTGTCCGTGTTGCTGTTTTTTGCTCTGATGGTGTTCGGTGATATTCCATTCCGCGCCAAAACCAGATACTACCGAGACGGACAATTTATCATCGGTGGACTGTTCTCTATTTACGACGCGTCTCGGCCGAGTTGTAGTTATTTTCCACGTTTGCGTTTGGTGTACAAAGCAGAATTGATGGCCTACGCCATCCGCCAGATCAATTCTCGTTCAGATATACTTCCGAATGTGACCCTCGGATTCGACATCAGACCGTACTGCGGCGACGAGTCGATTGTGGTGACGAATGCTCTGTCCATGGCTGGCGTGGACGGGGTCGCTAGACATGTACTAGAAAGCGGCAAGTTTGTCGGGTTCGTTGGTCCAGGCACCAGCGTCACCGATGTAGCGACAGCTATCGCCACAACAGTGCACGAGGTTCCCGTTGTCGCTTACTCTGGATCCAGCATGGAGCTCAGCGACAAGACTCGCTTTCCTTACTTTCTGCGGACCTGGCCCCCAGGTTCCCACCAAGCTGCGGCCATTGTCGACATTTTACTCCGGTTCAAATGGTCTTACGTCGGACTCATCTACTCGAGAAACACCTACGGTATTCATGGCGCTCAAGAAATTGAAAAACTGGCAGATGCTCACAACATATGCTTAGCCTACTCGCTTCCACTTCCCGTGGCGGTCGGAGAACGAGGTGCCATTGACAATGTCGTGGAGAAGATACTGACATTCAAGAAGGCTAAAGTCGTCATCGTCTTTGTCAGTCCACCACAAAGCGGTTACGAAGTTCTTCAATCCTTGCTTGAGGCAAGTCCCGATCATCCAGGACTAACTCTAATTTCTGGTGATTACTTCGGATTGGCGCATTACATGGATCGTTACGGTATTAGGGCAAATTTTACCAAAGGGAGTGTCGCTATTCGTTCTTTCTACAAGGAGGTTCCTGGCTTCAGGGAGCACATCCAAAATGTTCAGATGGAGGAAAAACCGGTAAGCCCTTGGTTCAGGTGGTTTCAGAAGTATCAAGTAGCGAGAACCCCGAAGTGTTCAAACATAACTCAGTGTCCCCTGCACTGTTCCATTTCTTGCGATGACCACTATATAGTTGACGGTGTCAATTTATACGCTTCGGCCCTAGACAAAATCTCGAAAGAGACATGTAATGGAAGTGTCAACTGTCTTACGAAGGAGATGAGTGGTAAATTGCTCATATCATATCTGAATAATACATGCTTCGAAGGCGTGGATGGGCGCTTTGCCTTCGACGTCCATGGACACCCTACTGCCAAATACGACCTGACGATGCTTCGGCACATTAACGGCTCCCATCGAGAAGTCAACATTGGATTTTGGGATTCCCGCTCTGACAAATGTGACCGCCTAAACCTGACACTGGGTGACCTCCCTTGGCCCGAGGGTCAGACATCGCCACCGATATCCGTTTGTCGCCAGACGTGTCTCCCGGGGTATATCTCAGTCCCAATTGCCATCAAATGCTGTTACGGATGCCAGCGTTGCCCGGTCAATTCTATTGTAGTCAATGACACAGAGTGCTGTCCTTGTGAACAATTCTTTTGGCCGAATGTCGACTACAATAAGTGTGAGAGAATCGAGCCTCTATCCACCGAATGGCGAAGTGTTCTGATTGGCTCCATACTCGCTTTGACTGGTCTTGGTGTAGTTCTGACATCCGGCACTGGCGTGGGACTGTTTTACTATCGTCACCACCCACTGATCAAAGCTACGGGACGAGAACTGAGCAGCGTCAACCTCTTAGGACTCTTGCTGTCCTGTCTCACCGTCATTCCAGTCCTGAAAGTCCCAACCGATTTCTCTTGCGTCTTGTCTGAAGCCATGATCGCCCTCTGTCTCACGCTGACCTACGCTCCTACGCTGCTCAAAGTCAACCGTATCTATCGCATCTTCAAAGGAGCCAAGAGGTCCAAGAAGCGACCCAAGTTCGTGTCACCAAGGCAACAACTGTTTTTGGTTTCGGCTCTCACAGCTGTACAAGTAAGACTTCATTATGTCCCCTTTTGTCTCTAATGTCTCTAATGTCTAATTTTTCTGTTATAATGTTCCACTAATTTCACCCCATCTCAGAACATGAACCCTCGCCATCCTCACTTGATGCACTCAACTTGGACCACCCCGACTCCCTGTACACGTCCCCGCCCATGTTTACAGATATCGACGCACTTTTGACATCGGCCAATGCATAATGTCTAGCTGCACTAGTCCTGTGATTATAGTTGTAAGATTATTATTCAAACATGTAATATACCTAGTTTTAGTGACATGCGTTTACTTGAGTTACGTTTACCGAATCTCTGTTTTTTCAAAAGGTACTCATTGTTACTGCGGCGGTCCTTTTCTACCCCTCTGAACCCACGATGATCCAACCATCGACCCAGGAGAAGCGCGTGGTGATTTTCTGCCTCCTCTGCTCCGGTTTCTTCGCATCGTGCATCTACAACCTCCTCCTGGTCCTCGGCTGCTGCTACTACGCCTTCAAGACGCGCAAGGTTCCCAGTAACTACAACGAGTCCAAGTTCATCGCGATCAGCGTCTACTCGACGCTCCTGCTGGGACTGACAGCGGTCTTGGTGTACACCACTACCGTGGGAGTGACGACACCGAAGGCCGTCCTGTGTTTTGTCGTACTCCTCAACGCCTATCTGACGCTGGCTCTCGTCTACCTGCCCAAGCTGTACGCGGTGCGTTTCATCCGGGATCTGAGCGTCCTCGGCGTGCGCGGCTCCAGTGCGCATGCGGAAATTGCGCCCTCATCGGGTAGTGATGTCGCCGGGTCGGCGCAGTTGGCCGATACGAGTAGCAGCAGCGGTAATCTTTTGAGTATTTCTCACAAGAGAATCTTCGTGTATCCAAACAAAGTTAAATCCTCGGACAACATCTGAATCGAAGACTACATATTAATCTCACTCAATAAGACAACATTAAATAACAGACTTTCTAAGCCCAGCATGAAGTGACAATTGGGCAATTGGGCCGCCCTCTTATTAATCTTGTGCAATAAATTAAGTTTGTATATTCATAATTCATTCAGCAAACTTGTAGTTAGTATGCTCGTAACAAATCAACTGTTTTAATCAACTAAAATAGAATGTTGTTTTGTAAATATTAATCAAATTAAATCATCATAATCATAGTGTATAGTCTTACTATAAAAAGCTTCATCGTGTATAAAGTTCATCAAAAAAAGCTCAGTGAGTTTTGTGATTTTGAGTGATTATCGTTGGTTACGAAGTGTGTTTTAATGCATAATTCTAGGCTTTTACGATTCGTTAATGGATTTAACTTTAGTTCAATGCGGTACAGAAATGTACTGGCTTTATATTAGAGTGGTCAGTATAGTTTAATGAGATTTGCTGTGGAATAAATGTTGGTGGTTACGTACAGTGGTAAATTTGATTGACTTATAGACTGATGTTCAAATCACAAAGTACAACATTTGAAGCAGATGAATACGGAGGAATAGTGACGCAGTGACTGAGTAAGACTTTTTGGGCTCTAATTAATTGTGTGCTTAGCAGCCCCGGATTGTCGGAGTAGTTCACATAAAGAATCATTCGAACCCACAAACTTTGGACAATGAGACTGGTACATTATCCATCAGAGTACCGCATATCGTTAACCTAATCCAATGAACTCCGTCTGACATCTACACACTACCAGAGTCATGAAAAGCTGCTGTATATACACAAAACTCCATACACATTTTAGGTCCATAAATTCATCCACAATTACTTCCGCGTCAGTTTATTGGGCTTTATTTTCCCTTCGTACAAAATCCACCAAAACCACAAAATAGAAATGGAAAAGAAAAAAAAAGTAAAGAAAAAACCCAAAACATACGGAGGATTCGAACCCACAACCTTTGGACAAGGAGGCTGGTACATTATCCATCAGAGTACCGCATATCGTTAACCTAATTCAATGAACTCCGTCTGACATCTACACACTACCAGAGTCATGAAAAGCTGCCGTATATACACAAAATTCCATGCACATTTAGGTCCATAAATTCATCCACAATTACTTCCGCGTCAGTTTATTGGGCTTTATTTCCCTTCGTACAAAATCCACCAAAACCACAAAGTAGAAATGGAAAAGAAAAAAAACACCAAAACATACGAAGGATTCGAACCCACAACCTTTGGACAAGGAGGCTGGTACATTATCCATCAGAGTACCGCATATCGTTAACCTAATCCAATGAACTCCGTCTGACATCTACACACTACCAGAGTCATGAAAAGCTGCCGTATATACACAAAATTCCATGCACATTTAGGTCCATAAATTCATCCACAATTACTTCCGCGTCAGTTTATTGGGCTTTATTTTCCCTTCGTACAAAATCCACCAAAACCACAAAGTAGAAATGGAAAAGAAAAAAAAAGGAAAGAAAAAAACCAAAACATACGGAGGATTCGAACCCACAACCTTTGGACAAGGAGGCTGGTACATTATCCATCAGAGTACCGCATATCGTTAACCTAATCCAATGAACTCCGTCTGACATCTACACACTACCAGAGTCATGAAAAGCTGCCGTATATACACAAAATTCCATGCACATTTAGGTCCATAAATTCATCCACAATTACTTCCGCGTCAGTTTATTGGGCTTTATTTTCCCTTCGTACAAAATCCACCAAAACCACAAAGTAGAAATGGAAAAGAAAAAAAAAGGAAAGAAAAAAACCAAAACATACGGAGGATTCGAACCCACAACCTTTGGACAAGGAGGCTGGTACATTATCCATCAGAGTACCGCATATCGTTAACCTAATCCAATGAACTCCGTCTGACATCTACACACTACCAGAGTCATAAAAAGCTGCCGTATATACACAAAACTCCATACACATTTGGTCCATTAAATTAATCCACATTTACTTCCGCGTCAGTTTATTGGGCATTATTTTCCCTTCGTACAAAATCCACTAAAACCACAAAGTAGAAAAGAAAAATAACAAAAAAGTAAAGAAAAAAACGTAAGGAGGATTCGAACCCATAACCCTTGGACAAGGAGGCTGGTACATTATCCAACAGAGTACAGCATATTGTCAACTTAATCCAATGAACTCCATCTGATATCTACACACTACCAGAGTCTTGAAAAGGTGCCGTATATTCACAAAATTCCATTCACATTTAGGTCCATAAATTCATTTACAATTACTTCCGCGTCAGTTTATTGGGCTTTATTTTCCCTGGTACATTATCCACCAAAACCACAAAGTAGAAATGGAAAACAAAAAAAAAGTAAAGAAAAACAAAAAAACATACGGAGGATTCGAACCCACAACCTTTGAACAAGGAGGCTGGTACATTCTCCATCAGAGTACAGCATATCGTTAACTTAATAATCCAATGAACTCCGTCTGATATCTACACACTACCAGAGTCATGAAAAGCTGCCGTATATACACAAAACTCCATACACATTTTAGGTCCATAAATTCATCCACATTTACTTCCGCGTCAGTTTATTGGGCTTTATTTTCCCTGGTACATTATCCACCAAAACCACAAAGTAGAAAAGAAAAATAACAAAAAAGTAAAGGAAAAAAAACCGTACGGAGGATTCGAACCCACAACCCTCGGACAAGGAGGCTGGTACATTATCCATCAGAGTACAGCATATCGTTAACTTAATCCAATGAACTCCGTCTGATATCTACTCACTACCAGATCTGCCAATTATTGTACAGCCATTTACAACAATTTAACATTCATAAATACCTGGGACAGTTTAGGCATTCCTATTGGTCGAGAGCCCGTCACGTGGCCGGTATTAAACGGACGATAAAGACATGGCTAGAAGTGTTTAAAACCAGTTGGCAACAAAAGTAGCCACTGCACATGGACAACTCAATGGACATCCTTCTCCGGGCACTTCACTGCTGCGCAGACCATTGTTCTTATCTATTTTGAACCATTCGGGTGCAAACTCCTGTTTTCCTCCAAATATGACGAATTTAAGAAAAAAAAGTCTTCCACTTTTAAAAAAATTCCATAAGTCGTGCACAAACGCGGTCGCGTCACGTTCGGAAGAGGCGGAAACATGTCATTCGACAGTGGCCCGTGAACATGGATAGGGGAAAACACACAGAATGGCGAAACACCAAAATTTACTTGCGTGATTTTCGGGGCTTTTTGGCTGAATTTTACAAAAAAGGTATTTATGAATGGGAATAAATGTGTGTTCGGTCGGTATTAATCACTCTGTTTAATACCGCTTGGAGTCTGGGTGCTGATAATTACCCTCGCCTTCGGCTCGGGTAATATCAGCACCCAGACTCCAAGCGGTATTAAACAGAGTGATTAAAACCTCTCGAACACACATTTATTCCCTTAGTAATGCACACCGTATGCAACAGTATTTAACTACCGAACAAAAAACTCCATACACATTTAGGTCCATAAATTTATCCACATTTACTTTTGCGTCAGTTTATTGGGCTTTATTTTCCCTTCGTACAAAATCCAACAAAACCACAAAGTTGAAAAAGAAAATTAAAAAAACAAAAATAATATAAAAAAAATACGGAGGATTCTTAACTAGCTCGTCCCAACTTCCATCACCGCAAATATCCATATACCATTACCACCACCCCCCCCCCCCCCCACCCCTCTTCCCCCCCCCCCCCCCCTCTAAAAAAAAGCTTCAAAACGGGAACGTTTCATTAATATTTGGTCACGTGACAGCAACTGATTAAATAATTCATAGTCAGATACAACATATCTCGGTTCCAGTTTTACACATACTAAACAAATACGCAGTACAGGTATCAGACCAAAGTCGTCGTGTTTTTTTAATATTTTTAATGTGTGATAACCAGACGACTGTTAATAGAAACTGATACAGATGTAAACATGGGACCAGACTAAATTGTCATCGTTGCCAGATGTTCGTCGTGTCAGAGGAAGGATCGGACAAGTGGTCTTTAAAACTGGCGGTGGAGTGGGGGATAAAAGGTGAGAAATATTGCCATTTATAGAATCTGATTTGGTGTTATTAGTGTGCATAATTACAAAGAAGATTTTTTAATATAATTGCATTTGTTTTTTAGTGTTATTCGTGGTGATTTTGTTACATTTTTAACGTCACAAAATAAACCGTATTTTCTCCCAAAATGTGAAATAGGCAAATTGCTCAGCAACGAAGTCCGAGTAGGCAAGTCGGGGACTTTGAAGTTATGGACTTAATATCATCGACAAACTAAATAAAACAAAGGGCTTTAATTTATTTGTGGGAAATTTTTGGATAAAATAATGAAGAAGATAGATGTCAAACAGAGAAAAACCAAACACAAAATCTAAAAAATGATTTCAGGCAACTCGACCGGTGAGACAACTGGACTCGGGACAACTCAATATCATTATCAGATATCTCTAAATGAATTAGAATTATCTTCAATTATTTATAGAAATCTCTAATTATTTAGAGATATATCCATTACATGACTATTGTATTACTGGAGTGGTTTGTAGGGTGCTTTATATTATTGATCGATATTTTCAGATCAGTTTCACCGCTGATCGGGTGATGGATGGTGGAGGTGACTCGATGTCAGCTTCGGTCATGGAATCAACATCACTCAGTAAAGTTTTCCCCGATGGAAGTCGAACAGAAGAACATGTTGGTAGAGAGCTAGAGGAGAATCCAAGAACAGACGTCGTTGAGAATGAAAGAGAAAGGCAGTCGCTGAAAGACGGAACCATTAACGTCGAGATGGAAGACAGTCAGGGACAACGTCTAAACGATTCATCTCGATTAAGGGACGCTAACACCAATGGAGAAAGTCAATTGAATGGAACTGACCTGACACAAACAGAAGAACGCAGTGATGGTATTGGTAACCAAGACGAGGAACAACAGCTAAGTGATTCATCTCCGGAGGGCAGTAACGCCATTGAAATACAGGAGGATGTTCCGAATCAAAGGATGAGTTGCCACGGTGACCATCCTAGGGATGCGACATGTCGAAACACCGTTGAAGACCCCCACTGCGAAGCGGCACAACCCGATACGACAAACGAAAGTAAACATATCGTCCACAATGCAATCCCGGAGTCTGATCAAAGTAGAACTTCAGACGCGCTGATCGACAGCGAACAGCCGACTCGAGTATTTGTAACTTACGGAGAGATCGAGTCGGTAGGGTCCAGACATGAAACGGCGACATGTTGTGTCGACACAGGAACCAAGGCGTCCACCGACAACCAGAGAGCTTCCAATCCACCCAAATGTGCAGATTATAGCTCCCCGGAAGCTTTTTTATTGTTGATATCTAAAGACATAAGTGATAATTCTCAACCAGGTACATGTATACCTGTCAATAAGGCCAGCGAATCGTGTTCAAAACTTGCAGTCGACGTTGGAACGAAATCTCCGCAGACGGAAAATGCAGATGAGGCCAGGCAGACTCAAATTTCTGACTTATCTTGCGAGGAAATGTCAAGAACTGAATGTACGTCGGTGCTGTCGGCAAGGTTAGCCATGGATCAAGATGATGATTTACTGTCGGAACTAGACGCGGAATTAGACGACTTTCTGGTGCCGCAGAAACTCACTGAAGGTAACATACAAAAAACTAAGGCCACGAGAATGAAAGTTATAGATTTGCATCCACCGCCCGCATGCCTGAAAAGCTACCGCACATAAATGTTCATTATTTAACATTTTTTCATTATTAAAAAAAAAAAAAAAATTGTTTTATTACATAAATTTTGTTCAAAATCGCCCCTAATATTAATAATAGTAACCGAAAGATGATCTATGAACAGCTATGAACACAGTATCATCATCTTGCCAATATCTCGCGGCGGCGTCGGGGTCATTGTTGAAATATTAGGGCTAAACAATAAAGAGGTTTATTGACATTGCATATACTGATATTGATCGATGGCATGATCGAAATGTGAAATTTTACGATTCATCACTGATCAATGTTCGGCGGTGTTTTCAATCGCCTCCTCTGTATTTATTCCATATTGAGAATCATGTGCGTGTTTGTGTATATAGTACATGGGACGGGTGCATATATGTATAAACTCGGCTACGCCACTGCTTGTATATGTAAAACAACAGTCATTAGGAAATAATGAATAATGAAAAAAAGCCTCGTGTGTTTTCAAAAAGGTCCGGACACAAATCTATAACTTTCATTCTCGTGGCCTAATGTTTGGCTGATAATCTTGCTCCTTGTAAATTGTTAACAACAGTTCGTTAACCCTAACCTAACCGTCCTCAATCCTCCTACAGGTGATCCAATGAATGGTTTGTTGAAGAGGGGAGTCGTGCTTGAAGATGTTCCCGAGTTTACAGTGATGAGAGTGAAATCAGAGGACCAGCAGAGAAAAGTGGATAAGCTTCAAGGAGAAATTCAACGGTTAGTTGCTTTTAAGAATTTGTGGAAAGATTTGCCTTACTGCGGTGGTATATTGTGGATTTCTGCGTTGTTTTATTTTGTGGCACTGAAAAGCAAGTCATCTTGACCTGTAGTTTAACCAGTTCGCGCCGGATGACGTATATAAACGCAAAGTTTTCCCCAGATTCAAAATGGATGACGTATAAACACGTCACGAGCAAGGCCGGAAATGTCTGTCAGCAGCGAGCAAGGCCGGAAATGCGTGGGTGTGCTTCCCGGCACTATCGGCCAGAACCCGCTTCGTATCGTGTTTCGTAAAAAATAATTGTGCCCCTCGACTCGGTGATGTTAAAATAATCCCAGCGCGGACTGGTTAAAAGAATCAGGTGATGGTCGACATTTTGCTTCTTATGAACGTTTTTTAGGAAGTTCTAGGGATGTCCAGTTTCGATAATTTAGTATTCGATTATTCAAAACTGCACAGTTTTTACATAAACTAGCTGCAGCTGCCTTGCTCGCTGGTCAAAAGTTGCATACAAAGCGAGTCAGTTGAAATTTACTTTAATTTAAGCAGCTAGAAAAGAAAAAAAAGGAAAAAAAAGACATCATCGACCAAAAAGTTATCGTCGGCCAAAATGTGGCATCTAACCCCCCCCCCCCAAAAAAAAGTGCAACTTTACGATTAAAATAGCATCAGTCGTGTCTTCACATGCATATTTACTTTTTCCTTCGAGTATTTATACTCTGAATATTTAAATATTCAGTATATTTAGGACAGCCTGCTGGGACAGCAGTTTTCTACATCAACACAGAACCTCAAGGACGTAACAGCTCCAGAACGCAGGAGTATAATTTCATTAGTTTCCTGCGGCTTTTTTACAAATAAGCAAAACACATTTACACATGAATTTAAAAAGACCAATAGCTTTCGTATCCTGCATCACATAATTTTTCCCACTCCCAGTGTTATCAATTCGTCCCACGACGTATTTGACCAAATTTGTCACAAAATGTCTGCAAAGTGACCTTTTTTGTATGCAGTTTGCAATGAATCATACGGGATTTAAATTGCAAATTATTAACAGTCGAACCATATGGCCACTGTTTTATATGTGATATAATTTTGCATATTTAATACTCCCTTAGGTTAAATAGAATAATATCTTCTTCGGGTGATAGGAATATAATTTTTTCCTCCACGGCCTTGCCTTCTTTACATTTTTAAAATTATTTATTATGAGCGATTCTTGTTTGTGGGTCTTCTAACAGTCATTTGTATCTATTAGATAATATGATAATATAATATGATAATATAATATGATAATTATTATATTAAAAAGACATATTTATTGAGTATAGCAAAATCAGAAAAAAACAGTACATTTTTAAGGATTACACTTTAACCAGTTTGCGCCAGGATTATTTTAACATCACTAAGCCGACGCGCGGGAATTGTTTTTTAACGAAACTCGATCCGAGGCAGGTTCAGGCCGCCAGTACCGGGAAGCACGCCCACGCATTTCCGGCCTTGCTCGCTGCTGACAGACATTTCCGGCCTTGCTGGTGGCATGTTTATGCATCATCTGTTTTGAATCTCCAGAAAACTTTGCGTTTATATTCGTCATCAGGCACAAACTGGTTAAAAAACATTACACCCTATGGGCACACATTCTAACCCCCTAATGGTTCCCCAAGAATTGCCTGCTAAATCCAACTGTGACTCGTATGACTTTCCTGCTCATTCCAACACAGTCCAACTCACCAAGTAGTTGGGTACCTGAATCTATCAAATTACTTGCCTGCTAAATACAACAGGATCCAACTGCGTGTTATTTGTTGGTTTGTTGTTGGATCCAACAGAGTAACTCAGCGTTATTTATCAGTATCCCAACAGAATGCGATTCTGAATGCGTTCTGGAATATATAAAAATGACTTGCCTGCTGAATCCAACAGGTTCCAACGGAAATGTCAACTGGTTGAGTTGATCCTGTTGGATTCAGCAGGGTTAGGGTTAAGACAAAATAAACAGGTTCACGTTACTGATGTGACTGATTTGTGTGTGTGCAACTGTAGCATGCAAGAACACTTGTCCGGTCAGCAACAGCAAGTCTCTGATCTAGAGCAAGTGAAGAGTTCACTGCAGACGAACATCAAACAGGCGGAATCGGTTAAAAATGTTCATCTGTTGAGAATAAACGAGGTAAGATGATGCGGACAGGATCACGGGGCAGATCGGGCAGAGAGAATGTAACGAGAAAAATATTTGGATATAGGGTCCATCGCCAATTTTTCCTTTAAAACCCTAACCCTACCTAATGCTACTTTTTACTACTAGTAGTAAAAAGTAGTATGCAGTACTCTCACTGACTTGTGTGCAATGCCTGTAGTAATTTTTAGTATTTGGTACTTCACCCCTTATTGCACTCGTAGTACTTTTTAGCATTGGGTCCCTCTGCTTGCTGAGTGTGCATGGCCCATGTATGCTGTGTAAGGTGTTCTAAACTCTACAGCAAAAATTGTCACTTGGGACACAATGGGTCAAGGCTGGACTACTGCATTTTTGGCCAGGTAAGTATTACGTACTGACCTGTATTGCCACTATTAGTATTTTGTAGTTGGCAGTATCTGTACTCTGTCAGTACACACCCAATCATCAGTCATGGAGAGACCCAATGCTACAAAATACTAAGTAGTATTCTGTAGTACGCAGTTCTTTAGCCCAAAGTAAGGCCTAGGGGGTTAGGGTTAAAAACACAATCCTATCACCTATCTTCCGTACTAGGACTCTTCATCAAATGCTGAGGAAAATTAAGCTATTATTTAAAACATCATCCGCACTTCTTACAAAAAGAAAAATATTATGCGTTGATCTTGAGAAAATTGTTTGGAGCTGTGAATTGTCACCGAGAAATGTAAAATATGTGATGAAATTGTGGTGATTCACACCCACAACTTTGAAGTTCAGTTTTGGGCCAATTGTAACTTAATTACATAAACAGCATTGTCAAAAGCCGATCAGCGATCGTTAATTTTTTTCTATACAATTTTTTGAAACAATTACAGGATATCTAGCGCAATAATTTGGCTGATTGCTTAGAATCATTATAAGTAAGATATTTCCTAATAAATTGGTAGTAAAAATGTTTGATATCTGCAAATGGTGTTTTGTAGTCAAGATGACCATTTCTTTCTTTCCCTTTTTTTCATGACAGCTTGGATTACTAATTGACCAACAAAAAGTAGAATTAGCGGCGGCCAAAGAGCGACAGCTATCCCACGATTTAGCAGCCAAGAAAGCCATCGCACAACTCCAACAGGAGATGATTCTTAGGGTCGACCAGGTTGGTGCATTAATACTTCAAAACATCCATTATTAAACCCCAACACCCTAGTTTAATTTACTGGGAAGTTGGAACCATACCCATTCCTTGTAAATTCCAACGCAGTTATGGCAAACTGTACACACAAACTGTTGGACTCTGATTCTGGAGGTATACCCAGTGTAAAAAGACAATCAGTTTAATGGGTCCAGTACCCATCCTCACAGATTTCAACAAAACATACTGTTGGAGTTGGACTCGATTGGGGATGGTTAGGGTTAAAAAAAATAAAAAATATACGCAGTTGCACAATTTTTTGGAGTTGACAACCCTGTCTATGTGTTTTTCACCCGACACTTACAGATTGAAACAATATTTGGTGTTACGATCAGCCTATATGAGAACACCCCAGAACTGATTTTTGTTTAGGAATTTGGCTCGTTAGTTTTTTGAGAGATGGGTTAGCATGACTTTGGAACTTTAAATACCTACATCTCCAAAACCTGTATCACCTACAAAGCATCATCATGCACCAAACAAAATGGCTTTGGTTGAGAATTTCTTGAACGAAAACTGTAGGGTGGATTGACTCTCGATTATGGCATCCCACTTCTGCCACCAGGTCAAATCCATGTACGAAGAGGCCATCAAAGAGAAGGAGGCCATAGTCATTAGGTACGCCAAGAGTGAGAAAGAAGTCTTGGACCAGAAGAAACTACGCGAGACATTGAGGAAGAGCTACAAGGAGCTGAACTTGACAGTGGAGTTGCTTAAGACGCAGTTAAACGATGTCAAGAAGGAACGCTCTAAGTTGAAGAATACCGCTGCATCTAAGGTACATTGTCCCGAACTTATACCTTCTGGTGTTTATCATGAGCATTTGTACGTGTGTACTTTTACTTAGGCATAAAAAACAAAAATGTTATGTTGGCGTAACCCGACCGACCCTAAAAATACGTCCGACCCTGGATATTTTTTTTTCAAGGGACGAAATTTAATGATTAAAATCTATATAAATCTAGTTATAAATACGTTTGAAACCATTTCTGACCGTTTCTCATTGTTGTGTGTGTGGATTGTGAAAATATTGAACCTGGACACGCTATCGTGTATCACTACCGGCTTAAACAATTAGAAAGCATATCATTTTCATTGCTGGGAGAAAAAAAATAAAAAATATAAATCCCTACCTACCTACCCTATTTTTGGGGGCCCGTTACGCCAACATAACATTTTTTTTTTAATGCCTTATAAACCCTAACTTTATCAAATCTTTCGAAATCCTCTTTGCCAAATGGAGGAATTTAGTAGATTTGATGGTCTTTTGGAAGTCGAATCATCAGGGAATTGTGCAAGATTGAGAGCACTAGAGGATTTTGTTTAACTTTAGAGAAAAATGGAGGATCCAGGTCATCAGGCCCAATCTAATGCCGGATGGTTTTGCAGGATTTAGGCTACAGCGAAAGTGATCAAAATCTAAGTTTTGGGGCTTAATTTGGTTGGTTACTTTTTGGGTAGCTGCAAATGCTATACTCTACCATTAACTGCTAACTTCTAGTATATATATATTGGTTTTTTCATTAGGATACGGAAGCTTCATATTTACAGAAAGAAGTGGATCAACTGAAGGAGGAAATCAGCTCACAAGCGATCAAAGTCAAGTGGGCCCAGAATAAGCTCAAGTCTGAGCTGGATGGGCACAAGGTGAGAGGCAGACGACAGTGTAATTATGCTAAGAGTTCGGAATCTTTTGTTGTCTTGTTTTCCTAAAATGTACAGTAATTTCTGCATGGCTGGCCCGCTAGCTAGAGGCAGAGCAGCAAGATAAGGGATTCGCCTTCGCTCGTAGACTTGAATTCTGTCCAAATCACTGCTCGTAAACAACGTGTTTTTGTTTTAGGATGAGTTGTTTGTGGGAGCACCATGTGGTAATTCTCTTTTGTGAGAGTGATGGTTTTTTAAAAGAACTGCAGGGAACTCAACTTTTTTTGGACAGTATGCTCTGCCTGTTTTCAGGAGACCGAAGGATTGTAACGGTAAAGTGGGTTATAAGGAGCCTGGAAACGTACGAAGGATGCAACTCTTCAGGGGTACTCTGGTTCTGTTCACTGTTACGTCGTACTTCACTTTAACTAGTGAACATTGTTCACTTGATCTTTAACCAGTTTGCGCCGGAGGACGTATATACACGCAAAGTTTTCCCCAGATTCAAACGGATGACGCAATAACACGTCACGAGCAAGGCCGGAAATGTCTGTCAGCAGCGAGCAAGGCCGGAATTGCGTGGTTGTGCTTCCCGGTACTGGCGGCCTGAACCTGCTTCGGATCGAGTTTCGTTAAAAATAATCCCGCGCGTCGGCTCGGTGATGTTAAAAGAATCCCGGCGCGAACTGGTTAAAGGTAGGGTTTACTATTTGCTTTTGCTATGATTTTCGAAAATGGATGGATTTTACACTTTGAGAAAAAAAATGTTGTTCTTGTTGTCTGGTTCCCTGACTCTACTTCAGACAAAATGGAGTAGGTCGGTGAACTAGACTAGCTGGCTTGCTTCCATTTACGGATGTGTTAACAATTGCAAACAACATTTGGACTAACTCAGTTTTACATAATAATTGAGTAGTTTTTGTATGGGTTGTAATAAGCAAATGTTGTATGTTATCTTTATATCCGTATATCAGACTGACGTTATAAATTGAGTATAAAATTTAGCTATTTCATTTTTGTCGGCAGGATACGAGAGTGAAGCTAGCCAAGACGGAACAGAGACTGACCGAGGCCAAAGAGGAGACGGAACAAATCCGGAAGAACTGCCAGGAAATGATAAAGACATATCAGGTACGATGAGATGAAAAAAATGGATTACATGTTCGAACTTTATTGTCTATTGGTGTTAATGTTGTGCATCGGATTGGGTTGACCAGGCCAAACCGCTCAAATCTTTCTCTGTTTCACGATCACTGTGTCTTTTTAGACCTCGGAGGAAGTGAAATCGAACAGTCTCGACAAACAGCTGAAGGTGAAACACAGCGAGCTGGAGCAGAAACTACAAGAGCAGAAGGACCACTTGGAGGTGCATCAGGCCAGGCTCCGAGAACTGGAATCACTCAAGAAGAATCTCGGCAATAACCTAGCCGAACTGGATTCCCTCAAAGTCAAGGTGCTACATCATCACTCCAATTCATCTGAATTCATTCCTTTACCTACCCTCAGGAAGCCAAAATAAATTTAATTCGCCATTGTGAATTGAGTTGTGTTTGAGCTTTGTGTGTGGATTTGAATGAATCTGTTGTTACCCAGATCCTGCAATTCGCTGCACAGTACATCATTGATGATTTCCAAACCCTAGCTTCGTTTCCGTCTTTGGCTTCGCGCATGTATTTTGGCAATGAAGACGGAGGCTAAGCTGGGGTTTGGAAAAACAGCACCTTTGTAAAAGTCTAGTGCACTTCAATGCATCAAAGCTATTACCACCAGTACAATAATTGGCGGTTCTGAGAGATGCCAGAGATGGATTCTGCTACCTTGGGTGGCCAGAGACTCTGAGGCAGTTTGGTCTTGAAATTTTTGGCCTGGTGGATCTTGCTGCACTAGGCAGGGTTGTCAGTTTGACAAGTTTTGCGTGTTGCTGCGTCTGGCAAGGTTTCTACCTAAAATAACCTGGATGGTTAGTGTTAACATTCTCTAAAAAAAAATTTTGTTTGAGGTATTTTAACAATTGTTTTTCACAAAAATCTATATTTATTCAAATTACATTTTAAAAACATTTGTTTTTTTCATTATTTGGTTTCATAAATTGTTTATAGAACAAGTGTTTGAAAACTGAAAGTGTCCAGAATGAGGAACTACTCTCTAAATTCAAAGAACTTCTTAACTGTCAAAAAGAAGAGAACAGACGATTGAACAAGCAGATTGAGGATAAGAAGATGTTGGCGCAAGAATTGGAAAGGTTAGTAATTATTTTTTTAAAGAAGGAAAACAAATATTTTTTTACTCAAGTTTTAAAATGTGTTAACGTGTGCCTATTCCTTGCTGTTATTGAACATTTTGTATTTGTTAGCCCTTCCTCTACGAGAGTTCTTTACTGCAAGTCAGTGGTACATGTCAAATCACTCCAGCTGCAGTGCATTGAAGGATTCTTTGCATGTACAGTGAATAGCACTTCTGTAGTTAATTAAATGGGCATATGGCTTTGCTTTTCAGTGTAATACACAGTGGACTCGGCATGACCCAGTTTACCTGCAGTTTCCTACGGCATTCTTTGGAGTGCTTTGGAGGGCTATGTAAAAACCTAGTGTTTTTTGTTTGGGGGGCAGGGAGGCGGAGGGGGCAACGATTGAAATATCAGTGCCTCAAACCAGTTGCACTTTGAGTTACACTTTGCACCAATATGAAGCGAAGTCGCCCCGTTTGTCGTTTTAGCTTGAAGCAGACGGAGCAACAGCTACGTACAGAAGTTTCCGGTCAAAAAACCGACCAATCGGACTTGGAGGTTGAGCTGGAGAGTAGCAGAGAGAAAGCGAGCGAGCTGCTGCAGTTCACCGAGAAGATTACGAGTAAAAACACGTCGCTGAGCTCCAATAATGCCGCCTTGCTGTCAAAGGTAATTCGTTAGAATTATCCCATGAAATTAAAGATCAATTCCATCAAATTCCATTGTTCAAATGTCTCAAAATTTAGGATCTACTTAACCAGTTTGCGCCGGATGACGTATATAAACGCAAACATTTCCCAAAATTCAAAACGGATGATGCATAAACACGCCAAGTTCAAGTTCGGAAATGTATGTCAGCAGCGAGCAAGGCCGGAAATGCGTGGGTGTGCTTCTCGGCACTATCAGCCTGAACACGCTTCGGATCGAGTTTCGTTAAAAATAATCCCGCCCCTCGGCTCGGCGATGTTAAAATAATCCCGGCGCGAACTGGTTAAAGGGAGAGTAGACCATTTGCAGAATATAAATCATTCGCAGAGCCAAACCTCATCGGGATTAGTTGCCAAGCAACTGTCTTTATATTTTGAGCCCTTTTACCACTTCGAATAAAAAAAATTTAAAAAAATTAATAAAAATGACCTACTCGACGGTTAATGCATGATGAGAAACACCATTAATTTTGTTCTGAAAGTATTAACATTTCAATGTTTTTATGAATTAACTCTGTATTTTGTTTACAGGCAAGTCAGCTAGAATCTTCCGTTAAATGTCTTCAGAGAGATCTGGACGCATTACGGACCAGCTACTCTCAGTTGGTAGGTTAACGGCTCGTGGATTCCAAGAACGCTGAACAATTCAAGCAAACTATTCTAGTTTGATTGTTGGTTTTTACTTTTAATATTAGACCCCAAAACTTTAATTTTAAAGAATAGTTTCATGAGGTGATTTAGATGGAACGTTCCATTCTACAAGGCAAGGCGAGCGAAATGGAACATTCCATCTGACACCGAATGACATTGTTCTTACCGTGGCCCATTTCTAAAACCCAGCTTAGGCTCCGTTTCCGACTCCACCACCATTGCCAAACTGCATGAGCGAAACCAAAGACAGAGACTGGGGTTTGGAAAACGGCCTATTGCACAATTGTGAAGCAGTCCTTATTTTATTTGTTATAACACCTGCATAAATCCTCATCATTTAATTGGTCGGAGTTCAACCAATGGGGTGATCGTGCAAAGGAAGTTATAGTGAAATGGTTGAATAGTTGAATGGAACTTCTATTTTGTGGTTCAGCTGCACCTTGCATGTGATCAACAACCAACCAATCAGAGAATGGGGATTTACACATGTACCAATTGTCCCTGCACAAACTGTCAAAATGACACCTTTTCTTGCACAGAGCGCCGAGTTGAAGCAGGAGCGTCAGTTCCGTGAGCGCGAGTCCTCGCTACTCACGAGCAAACTCAACGAGAAGAGTCGCGCTTTAGAACAACTGTCGATTCAGCTGGATGAAGCCAGGGATGATAATAAGACACTAAGAAGGAAACATGCTGCAAACACAAAGGTACATCTTGAAGACAGTTTTGAGATTTATCTTGTATCGAAATATTGATGAGAACAATTGGACTGACAGATAGATCTGAGTAATTCTTGCCGTGGTGTATAAAAATAAAAATAATAATGGGGTTATTTTCTTTATTTTTTTTAATTGTTTTTATTTATTTTTTATTTATTTATTAATACTTATTAATAAAAGTGTTTTTAATCCTAACCCTAAAGTTTTGTGAAAATTTGTATTGATTTTTTTGAACGGGAACTGTTAGGGTTGAGAAAAACTGATTTGCACATTTCATTTTCACAACTACGAAACTCTACACTTTTATGAGCCATTTTCTCAGTGCTTTGTGTTTTTTACCTTTCCGACGTTTATTAATGCAAGATTTAAACAGTCAAAACTTGTAAATGGACTGTCCGATTGAAGTGCAACAAACAGTATTATAAGGAGAATTTTCTCTTTTCTGATATTCACAAAACATTCCTTTTGCTTAATAGTTCTGTTTAAATTTGCCAAAACTCAAGGTGGGTCATGAAAATGGCCAACTTTATTGTATTTATTGTATTTTATTCTGCATAATTTATGTCCCTCATGTAAAAAAACATGATATTCAGTTCTAAACTTTCAGTGAAAAGTTCCATTTTGGGGTTTGGAAGTGATAATAACCATCTTTTTTTGTGTGTGTGGATTTGACAGGATTTGACGAGACAATTACAGCAGGCACACAAACGTTTGGAATCTGTCGACGCGACCGAGACTCCATCCCGCGATAACAACAGCGTCGGTTCCCGCACCAGTAGCTCGGGGTCGTTGGACACGCTGCCGGGCTCTACTCCAAACGCCGTCAATTCTAGCAGCTCGTCGGTCTCAATCAACACGTCGGTATCTTCAAGACATGAGGAACATCCCGCGCCTCACGTAAGTCTTGTATTAGGTCTTGAGCGTGAGCCACTGAGGGCGCTGTTCAGTCTGTCAAATATATATGTGTGACCACCACTTGGGCAAGCTCAAAGGTAGGATACACCATTGGTAATTGCATGAATTATCAGAAATGGGTGGATTTGGGGGGTTGTATTTATAGTAAATATCATTTAACTGATCTATTCGAAGTTTTACAATCATGGATGCCAAGGAAAGCTAGAAAAAACGGCGTTCGTTTTCAACCGGTGTCGGGCAGTGGTTCTTATGCTGTTTTGTTTTTTTCTTCACAAAAGCCGTCTGCAGATCGATTTTTTTTTGGGGCCTTGTTTTCTTAATTGTGGATTTAGAACTCCAAGGAAGTAATCAATATGCAAACATGTCATATCTCCAGAACGGGAGGGGCTGTGGAGCTCTACTATATACCAAATGAAAGCTTACGTTGTTGGCTTTGTAACCATGTATATAACTAAAAATTTAGAAGTTTGTGCCGGATTTGTGGAGTGGGTCGCATATTGATCCCTTCTGTGTAGAAACCGTCATCTTGGGCCCCCCAAAAAGTGGTCCGCAGTGTTAATGACATCATCATCTGAGGCAAAATGGCGACCAGGAAGAGGTCAGAAAGTGCAAAATCTGGAAAATAGAGCGGGCGCTCAACCAGTCCGAGTTAATCACATTTTTGTTGGGGTTTACTTTTTAACTTGTCTTACATTTTCTAATGACTACAGGATCACACAGTTGCAATCGCTACCGGCAATGATTACCCCGGTGTCGACAAAGGAATGCTAGTGGATCGCATCGTGCGATTACAGAAAGCCCATCAACGGAAGAACGATAAGATGGAATTTATGCAAGAACACATCACCCACCTGGTCGAAGAACTCAAAAAGAAATCCAAGTCAGTTTCACTTTTCATTCTGCAGTGTGTTTTAACTGTCAGTTCCAATAATAGTTGACACTCTTACGAACAAAAAAACAAAGCAACTTGGATTTCTGTTGTGTTCTCTTGTCAGGATTATTCAGCAGTATATAATGAGAGATGAAGCTGGTGCCCTGGTTCCGGTGTCTAGTGACGTCAATAAGGTAGGTATAGGATCGTGACAACTGACAACTGCCACGAGACTCAACCGTAAGCCTAGTACTTCCAGTCGTTGTTTAGCCAGTCACGATAGTGGCAATAGCTCCGTTGTTGTATATCATGTACTCTGTCAGTTCTTATAGATTGTTTGTTTTCTTTTTTAACCACCTCTTCCTCCTTTGTTCAAATCTCTCCATAGATGTTTTGTTGTCTTCTCTTCACCTGATTCATACTATAAATCACGGCCATGACTCAAAATGTATCCACAATTTTGAACCAACTGAAGTTTAGTCAAAACAAATCCGATCTTGTTATTAACCAGTTCGCGCTAGGATTATTTTGACATTGACTGGGCCCAGGCGCGGGATTGTTTTTCACAAACCTGAGTCCGAGGCGGATTCAGGTCGGCATCTGGGGGCAGCACACTCTGTGATTTCTGGCCTCGCTCGCTGCCAGCGGGTCGCTGACAGATATTTACGGCCTTGCTCGTGACGTGTTTATCCGTCGTCCATTTTTAATTCCGGAAAAACTTTGCGTGTATACACATCCTCCGACGCGAACTGGTTAACTTGTGCAACATGCCGTTTTCACAATTATCTAGATACTCTTGAGTTTTATATTTTGTTTGATCTGTTTTGTCGAACCTCATACCTCCATAACCGTCAGATTCCTCAAAGCGTTTTCTTGCCGTGATCTTAAGAAGTTGCCATCGACCAATGAAATGTTAATATTAAACTAACAACACAGTCATGTGCACACATCCATTTTGTTTTCTTTTCTTTTAGAATATTCAAACGGGAAAAAAAAGCTATTCAAATATCCGGTTAATGATCAAATATTTGTGACCCAACCCAGCAAAATGAGTCGCAAGTTGCCAGAGCTTCTTTTTATTTTAACATTATCACACACAATAGAAATCAATGGAAACGGTCAACCCATTCACCAAAATACCATCTATTATGAATTATGAAGATAAAACCAGGTTGGTTATGGAACCAGAGCGTACAGGTAAAACAAAAGTAAAATTGGTGAAAGGTGTGCAGTAACTATGCTAAAGTGATTGATTTGTCTAACAAAATGGCACTGTGATTGGTCATGACTTATAGGACTGGTGTACATTGTATAACAGGTTAAGTTATACTGTGTCACTTGTTAATAATATTAATAATGTTGATGCCAATCTCAGTGATATATTAAAATGAAGAGCGAATGATGTGCTTTCTACTGCATGTGAAAAACAAGTAACTAAAAAACATGTCTTTAAGACTCATTTCGAAGGATGTCACATTTGATATATTCGAAGAAAGCCCTAATAGTTCACAATTGCATCTTGTTGGTTTTTTTCCTGTCACTTTTTTTCCCCAATAAATTGCTGCTTTGGTGTTTTTTTTCCTTCTTTCTTTGCTGTCATTGCTTTCCATTGTTTTTTAGCCTTCATCAAGCTTGAGAAGCACTATGGTAAGAACTCCCACGTCACCGAACGAACCTCTTTTTGTGTTTCACGGCCGTCTTTTCATCAGCAATTACGACTCATTTTTTGTTTGTATTCTGCAGAGCATGCAAGCTAACAGCATGATTGTTGCCCCTCTGAGAAAAACGTCTGTCATCACAGTTTTAATTCTGCTTCATTTTGTTATCACAACGATTTTATTTTTCATTTTGGGGAAAAGTTCTTATTCTTGAACTGCATGCTATTAGGTGTCAGTTTACATTTTCAAACCATCTTTGTATTTGAACTTAAAGTGTTCGTTTTTTTCAACTGGCATGCACACACAATGATATTATGGGTCGCGTTTCATTCAGAATAATGGAAAGCTCCTCGAAGGCACATTAATGCTTGCGACTCGCATGTTCATTACGATCAGAAAGGGGAGGGCGTAACATCATATAACATCACGTGAGCGATTTTAACCCGATTGACCTATGACCTATGACCTTTGACCTGGACTGCTACAGCGAGGTTACAAACTGGCTTGTTTTCGAAAACCTGTTTCATATATTCTTGCCATGTAGCTCAATAAACTTTAGCCGTGAAGTTTTGCTCATGATTTAGCTAGATTATTTCAGAGGAATTGTAAAATTTACCAACTAAATTTATATTAGCATTTTGCTCGCCTATTTGACATTGATTTATGTTCTCCACATTTCATGTTTTAACCAGTTCGCCCTGGGATTAATTTAACATCACCGAGCCGACACGCGTGATTATTTTTAACGAAACTCGATCCAAGGCGGGTTCAGGCCGATAGTACCGGGAAGCACACCCACGCATTTCCTGCCTTGCTCGCTGCTGACAGACATTTCCGGCCTTGCTCGTGACGTGTTTATGCGTCATTCGTTTTGAATCTGGGGAAAACTTTGCGATTATATACGTCATCCGGCGCGAACTGGTTAACTGTAGCCTGCTGTTACTGTTATTTATTTGTTTCTTTATATATATTTTGTTATTGTTTTGTTTTGTTGATATTTTGTACATTTTATTTAATTTTGCAGTGGATGCTTAGATAAATACCTAATTTGCACTTAGTAAAATTAGAAGTACATGGCTTTTTTTTCGTTGGTTTTAAATTTGTCTTTGAATGAACGTAAGCTTTGCGCTCAAAGGAGAGATGTGGCATTTGTTTAGGGTTTTGAGTGTCGATCAGTGGGTTGGAGGTTCGAATCCAGTTGTTGGCCACATACGTTGGCATGGCCATCCAGGATTTTTTAATTTTTTTATTTTTTAATTTTTTAATTTTTTTTTAATTTTTTTTTTTTTACATTGGGTTATCTAGTTTCCAGGACCTATTTTCTTGAAACTCGATGGTTCTCGAGTCTGGAGTGCTGATTGGTAACACGTAGCAACCAATGAAAACTGGTGTGCAAAATGAATATATGTTTTCATTGGATGACGTCATTTCTAATTTACTGGTACATCTCTCCACCCAGGAGTAAAAATGGGTATCAATTCATTTGGTACACAGCATTATGGGGACAATCCATAGGGTTTGTGTGTAAACTGAAATCTCTCTAATCATAAACTCAGAACAATCTAAAATTCTAAAACGTTCAACATCACCCTAATTTGTCTTCTTCTACATTTTCTTTCATTATACCCTAACCCAATTTTCCCTTGTTCTACCTTTACTGAAGACCAACCGCGCTATGGGGACTCGAAAATGTCCCCACTACTCGGTCTGTTTTTTTCCAAACAAAAGAACCTGTCCCCGTAACTCTGTGTGTGCCTACCTGCCAGCATTAGCTGGGGAGTAACCTGCGATAGACTGGCATCCCATCCAGAGGGGGGGTGGGAATACAATTATTTGCGGTCGTTTTGATCCCACATAAACAGAAGTCACTGTAAACTATCTCGTGAAGCAGTTCTTGTTGTATTTTTCAAGGCACTTAGGTAACCTAACCTGGTTTTCCCTTCAGCCTTGCTCTATGGTTGAAATAATCCACAAGAACATTTGGCAAAAAACGGATAAACGTTAACGATAGCCAGATTCGAACCACGGACCTTTCGATCCATAGCTCACCTCTCTACCACCTAGGCTATTGGCAAGTTTGTTGAGGACAGCCGTTCTTTAAAGTTCTTTTTATGTAGCTGAGTTGCCATCATTCTTTCTCATGAATATACATTCACGCACAACCCATTCAAGCTATTAAGAAAGAAAAAATTGTGAACCGCTACACGGGTTAGGCTTAAGTGTCTTTCCACAGAAACCACATTAACTGCAGTCCAGACGTGATCTGTCGGACGTTCAATTCTATCGGGACCAAATTTCTTGGCTCTGTAATCTGCTTACTTTTTTGTGTGAAAATCCCTGCTTACTGTAGCAGAAAATTATGTGCTTACGGTTAGCGTATTTCACAGCTTAATAAGGGATTCTGTGCTTACAAGGTAAGCACAGATTTTTGTATGCTAGTACGTTTAGTACAAAATGGTGACAGTAAACCTGGAATTCTGTGGTTGGCAGAGCCATGAAATTTGGACCAGAACTTTGATAATTCATCATCAGTCAAATTTTACAATTTGTCCTTTGCTTTCTTGACCTTTTTCTCTCTACTCCCTTTCATACAGGCACAGATGTCGAAGCAAGGCGGTATCATGTCTTCTCTCTACCGATCTCAATCGACTGACCCGACCATGACCCTTGACCTCTCGATGGAGATCAATCGCAAGATCCAAGCCGTGCTGGAGGATACACTGCTGAAAAACATCACTTTGAAGGTGAGACAAAAATTCAGGTTTTTTTTTTCTTATTATTTCAAAGTTGCTCACGAATGTCCTAATTGAGATGCGATCTATTAATTTTAAACTTAATTTTAAGGTAATAATTATACAACATTTGCAAACATAAAAAATTAAAATGGCAAGTTATTATGAAATACCTTACTTGACTGTAAGTAATGATAGTGTATCGATTGTCATCAAACAATTGTATCAAAACAATGGTCCGCCGATAATCTTTTTGGGAAAAAAATGGGGAAAAAATAAATTGAAAATCGTTGTAATTTGTTTGTATTAGTTCACATTTTGTGTGCAATCGATTGCACATCCGTAAAAGGGTGCAATCAGATAGTCTGGTTCCCTGACCTGACAATTCACTTATGTCAATAAAGTAATTCATTTTGTCAGAAGTAGGGTCAGGGAGCCAGACTACAATTTTTATTAATGATTGTTTGTTTAGTATTTACGAATACAAAAACTTGAAAGAGGTCATTGTAGTAATAATACCAAACCCTCACACGCATCTATTTTTGAAAATTCCAACAAAAAAACCAAAATGTATAATATCTTTGAAACAAAACAAAAATAGTCCATGTTTGTATTTTTTTCTGTTTGAAGGAAAATATTGAAACCCTCGGCCAGGAAATTGCAAGGTTGCTCAAGGCGCAACAGAAACATCCGTCCAGTCTCAGATGATGGAGAAGACACTCTCGTCTTACGACCGCTTCTTCAAGAAGCATCCATAGAGAGTGTTCATCATGTAGGAGATTTGGCCAAGAGCCCGAATGTCTTCGAGAATTTGGTTTTAAGGGAAGACGATGACTTTACAACCTTATCCCTAACCAACTAATGGTCCCCAAGGACTTGCCTGCTAAATCCAACACAGTCCAACTAACCAAGTAGTTGGGTACCTGAATCCATCAAATGACTTGCCTGCTGAATCCAACAGGATCCAACTGCGTGTTATTTTTGTTTGCTGTTAGTGTTGGATCCAACAGAGTCCAACTCGGCATTATTTACTAGTAACCAAAAGATTGCGATTCTAAATGCGTTTCGGAATATATCAAATGACTTGCCTGCTAAATCCAACAGGTTCCAACGGAAAATGTCAACTGGTTGGATTCTGTTGGATTCTGTTGGATTCTGTTGGATTCAGCGGGGTTAGTGTTATAGAAGGAGCAATGTCTTAGCCTTATTGAACACAATACAATTCTTAGTGGGTTTTTCTAATGTATCGGTATGTTTATTCTAGAAAAGCCATTGAATGTTTAGGTTAGTTTTATTTCACAAAAATGTATTCACTGTTTCATCTACTAAGCTGCTTTCTAACTCGTTCTGTTGACGTTTTTACTTCCCTACGGACACCTTTACGCCAATAAGACGGGGCACTTTTTATCAATACTTTCGAGCACTGCTACACTTCAAAGTTGATATCCCTGTAGAGACATGGCATTATTTCTTTTGTTCCTGTACTCCAGTATTTTTCCCTGTAGACTTTGTGCACAAAATTCCTTGTGGGGACATCTATAGAATGTCCTTGTGGGGACCTTTTCATTCTCTGTTATTTCTTGGTCTCAACGATATTAGCGTAAAGCGTGAACTACACACGAGTACATTTTATTACGAATGTGCACAAACCTATTGCGTGAGCTTAGCCATAGGCAACGTGTTGGAATGGCCGTTTTCCAAACCCAAGCTTCGTCTTCATCTTTGGCTTCGTTCTCCGGTTTGGCAATGGTGATGGAGCCGGAGACGGAACCTAAGTGGGGTTTGGAAAATTGCCCTGGTCTCTTCTAATGGTGTCCCCCCAAACTCTCCCTTTTTGATACTGGCGAACGGAGCCCATAGTTTATTTATTTTGATCATATTAAGCCAGTCTTGCATGTTTTATGCTCAAAAATGATAAACTTGATGCACAAATTTCAGTTTTAATTTATTTCCTGTATCATTTTATCTCTGTTCTTATATTAAATGATGTATATTGGCAAAGCATTCTGACAGAGTTTAGCCGTAACTACGGCAATGCATTCCACAGTTTCCAAAGCATACCTATATGTGTAATTTTGTGTATATATTGTATAATTTATTGAAGAAAACAGGTGTAAATAGCAAGCGAAAAATAAATAATTAGAATTTATAAAGGAAAAAATCAGAGAGTATAGTTGGTAACAGCTAGCAACAGTTAGGACAAACCAAAAATGCTGACATTATGATTTAGGTTTTCCCGCTCATTTTAACACTTATATCACACAAATTACTGATACTATAGTTTTGTCGCCAATTTGAATTTCAAAAAGCCTCCAAAATTTCAAAAAGATTTCATTTAAAGGCATCGCACAGCATTGGTTTTTGGCCATTAAAGTAGTCCATATTTTCTGTGAATAAAGATATAATGTAGTAAAATGTCCTTGTGAAAGTTTCAGCCCCATTGGTCATTTCATGTCTAAGAAAAAAGCGAAAATGTTCTGAACGATTTCTCACCGGCATCAGCGGATTAATTATCGTCTCATGAGACCAAAACTAATTGTTTTAACTCATTTCTCAACGACTATAGCATTTCAGGCAAATCTATTCCATGGGAAGTTTTCTAACATCATCATGTTTATATCGTGTAAGTTATTTGTAAATCTGTGAACATTTATGGTTTTCGAGATTCCCAAAAGTCCAATTCGTCCTAAATTTGTGAAATTTGTCTCGTGTATAGCAATCAGAGTTGAAATAAAAAAAGCATATTCGGTTTTTTTAACATTCCATTTGACGCTGTTGTTGTTTAATTTCGTTTCCTTTTTTCGATTCTACGCCGATGAGAAGAATTTCACGAATTTTAGGACGAATCGGAATGCTGAAAATTAAATTTGTAATTTGTATCTGAGCTCGGCGATGTTCGGGGACGAAATTAAAGTTTCATTTTAGGAAATTTGTGTGACATAAACCAATACTAAAATTAAAGCTTAACATTTCCTTTTTTTCAATCTATACCAAAAAATAAATTTCGCCAAACTTTGACTCGTTTGTGGGTACATTTTATACATTTTCCCATCACGATGTACAGGCCTATAGAACTGGAGGATAACATTAAAAATGCCAATGCAAAAATGCTGTATCAAAATGCAAGTTTTGCGAAAGCAGTTTCCCCAAAAAAAATGTTAGTGTACCTGCATAAATCTTGTTAAGGAACGGTTCAAAATGATGATGCCAGGCAAAATTAAGATTTTATAGCTTGCAGCCCCCTTTTTTATAAAGTAAGAGTCATTAAAAAAAAAACTATTGAGGGTAGGCCTATGTAATTAAGTTAGCTTCTAAACAATTCACGAATTTCCCTAAATGACCAAAACCGTACACGCATATCCTCACACACTCAAATTCCTCGCTCATCATTTATTTTTCTTGGCGTCCTATTGTCCAGCGTTTTTCCCCAAGGTTTAAGGATTATGCGTAGGCGTTTGATGATCGACGACAGTTCGTTTTCATTGAGATGGCATCTTCCTGCGGAAGAAATTAATCCATAAATTGTAGCTTTCATTATAAACACCTGGAAAGTTATAAATAAACACAGAAGTGTGTAGATAGCTATGACTCGTTTCTTGAAACTTGTGTATTGTAAACTGGTGTGTGACAACTTTAAAAGTGATGTGTATTATACAATTTTGATATACAGTATATGGATATGAAATCTTGGTAGAAGGAAAATATTACATGTACCGTACTCCTGATTCGGTTTAGTAGTCTTGATTCCAGCGCCATTTTTGTGAACCAAAGTCAGGGGCTCTAATGACTGATTATCGCACCCAAGACCAAATAACACCTGACCTTGGTTCTCAAGAATGGCGCTGGAATCAAAACTACTCAACGGAATCGCGAGTTATTGGTTTATTTGTCTTCTAACAAGATTTCCTATATTAAAAGTGTAGGTCTTTGAATAATGGAAGGATGATCATTGCATGGTTCATTTACCACCTTGTTTTGAGGCACAGCGGCACCCTAAATCCTATCAAGGGGGCGGCCCCTTTAAAAACCATCAGCAATGCGATTATGTAAATCTCCTTTTATCCCGGACCGCCGGTTTTTAAAAATAGAACAAAAACGCGAGTTGAATATCCGTAAAGTAATTAAACATCGTCCGCGTATTCATAACACACGCAAGTTAAATAACGATGACGTCTTAAAGATAAATCAAATGATGATCCCACGTGATTTGTTTTGTTCAAATTGCACCTGTGCGATGTTGATTGTCGCATTGTGTCCAAATTTTCCCCTTTTGAAAGAAGATGCGCTCACACGCCGAACCTTTTAACATTGGATATCTCCTTGCTGACGTCATAGGTTGTATGCCAGCGATTGCTCGGTTTTATTTTACTTCCTAACTTACTTAATATTAATATTGCCTTATATCTACCACTGCGAAGTATGGTAAAATTCAGTTTGCCTATTCGGAAGTTTGAAAGTTGATGTCGGACCGGATCAGATAATTGAGATGTTTGTTTTATTCGGTAAGTATTAAGTACAAGTCAATCTGTTCTTCAAAACTATTTTTTTTTCAAAGTGAACAAAGTTTTCGGCAAGGCGGGACTTGAACCTGCGACATCCGGAATACCGGATCGGCGCTCTACCAATGGAGCTATCTTGCCATTATGTTGGCGGTCTCCCAAATTGTCAGTATTCTTCCATAAAATGTGTTGCGAATGACTAATGACACTACTCTAATTAACCGTCTAATTAACTATTCTTAGACAGTGTATGTATTTCAATATTGTTAGGCCTACATCTTGAAACATCTAGATAAGTGTGTTTGTTCTATAAAACAGGTTGTTTTCTCAGCGTACAAATCCGCTTGAAATTAAAGCACAAATTGCACAAATAAAACAGCTTGCTATACGCTCGGGGATATAACATCTATCAACAAGTTAACATTCCGAGAAATTTCTTATCGCAGTGCATCAAAAATAAAAATAAAAGACGGTGGCTATAAACTGAAATGAATTTTTAATATCGGTATTATGACGTGTCTTTACTTGTGATAATTGGCGATTATAGATTGGTGTTTGTGAGTGGTGTTACGGACGCCGACTGTGCCAAAGGCGCTGATCAGAAACGGGAAAAAAACATTTGCTAGCTGCAGCTGGTGATATCCAATTGACTTCCTAATAATTAATGACCACTGACTTCTATAAAAACAGCCGCATATCTCTCGGACTTGTCACTAGATCCATTCCTTGTCTATACCAAGAAGAGCATTTTAGAAGAAGGTCTGAAAACCACAACAAAAATTGAAAGTGATCTTCGAGAGTCTGGAATCATCAGGGACGGGTTTACTGCAGTTTTTGTCGTCGTTATACCAACTTCGGAAGTGTTTGAGTTAGGTAAGGTTAAAACCTTTGTTGCGCACAATGTTCATTTATAGTATGAAGTATATTGTATAGGATTTTCCCGAATATTCAAATTCGTCCAGCAACATCGATTTAGTGCGCTCCCGATTTTTAAATTCGTCTTTTGTCAAACAATTTTCAAATGTATTTAGCGGTAAAGCAAATACGAATTTTAGTATAAGTGTTCCTAGAAATTTTTACACTTGTATCGCACAAATTCCTCATAAGGACAATTACATTTTGTCCCCGATCTTCGCCGAGCTCAATTCTCAATTTCAGTTTTATAAAGTTATGATGAATTTCAAACCCTCCTATGGTTTCACCTTTCAAAACCTTTCAAAATCTGCTTACTGGGCAAAATGGATATAAAAAAGTATGAACCTTTCAAAACGCTCCAGAATTTGTTGCTACTGCACTACCACACCTTTCAATACCTTTTGAAAGGAATTGAAAGGTAGAAAAACTGGGCTATGGTATAGGCCTACACTATATGATAAAGGTATGGGAAGTCTATCAGAAAACGGCCAGACCTTCCAAAACCTTGCGAAAGAAAATGAAAGGTGGAGCTATTGCTCAACCAAATATATACAGTTGCTATGCATACATGGTTTGACCTTTCAAAACCTTTTGAAATGTTTTGAAAGGTAGAATTACTCCCCAGCACATTATATAGAATATCTCTCACAGAAAACAGCTAAACATTTCAAAATATTTCAACTTTTATTTGGTATGGTATGCCCCTATGATAAAGGTATGGGAAGTCTATCAGAAAACGGCCAGACTTTCCAAAACCTCACACCAGTTTGTTCAGAGAGTTGTTTTACCTTTCAAAATCTTTCATAGGTTTCTTTTGTCAGACAGCTTTCTCACCTTTCAAAACCTTTTAGTCCAGGAAACTTGAAAGGTTTTGAAAGGTCTGACAGCTCTATGGTAACTGCACGGTATATAGGAGGGTTTTAAGGTGTAGTATACTTCAAATTTGTAGCATTCTGATTTGTGCTAAATTCGTGAAACATATAGCGCAATCGGCGTTGAATCTACGAAAAAGCAAATTTTGTTTATGTTTATCATTCATTTTGACGCTGTTGCCATACCATTTCTTAAGTTACTCTGAAACTTTTCGGTTTAGAATCAATGAATTTATATGAGCAAAGCGTTCAAACAAAATGTTTGATTCAACGCCGAATGCCATATCACGAATTTAGCACGAACCGGAATGCTACAAATACGAATTAGGCATTATTACCTACACCTTTAAGGTAGGATACACCATTTGCAGACATTGAACATTTTTACTACCGAATTATTAAGAAATTTCTTACTTATTTGAAAGTAAATAGCATCCAGCAAAATGATTGGGCTAGATATCCTGTAATTGTTCCGAAAATTGAATTTTCGGTAATCGCGAAAAAAACCAAGGACAAAAAGAACAACTGCCCGACGCCGGTTGAAAACGAACGCCGTTTTTCTTGGTTTTTTCTTCTTCGGCATCTATGATTTTAAAACTTCGGAAAGGTTAGTTAAACGATATTTACTATAAAATAATATTCCTGATAATTCAAGCGATTACTAATAATAGTGTAACCTACTCCTACCTTTAAATGAAATCCATTGGTAACTTATTTAAATTGAAACTGATTGGGAATTCAGCTCGGCAATGTTACGGGACGAAATCGAAGTGTCAATGTAAAGAATTTGTTTGGTATAAGTGTTAAGATGACCGAGAAAACTAGTTGTTTGTGATTTCTAACTTTTGTGTTAAGAAAACGATTTGGGCAGCAATAGACTTATAAGCTTATATTGTTGCTCAAATATTTCTGTTCACTCGTAAGACGTGAATCACTACTTGAATAATTGATTATCTCTGAGTGGTTCTGATTTGGTCATTTTCTGAACCGTTTGCCGCAGATATGGCGTCACAGTGCCGTTTGATCCTAGCCTCAGTACCAGCCGCTATATTGGTAATCACCGCTTTGATGTGCCTGCCTGCAGTCGCGCAAGCCACGGGATCGGCCAGTACGCACTGCGGGTCAGCTTTTCCCGATTTTGTGTTTTCGTCTTGTTCAATGGCTAAGCGATCTATCAGATCGCCACCGTCATCGACACTGAACGACTTGCTTCAGCTCCAAGCGTTTAAATCACCAGGTTTGTGCTTTTTCTCTCTGTAGTATGGCGTGCAAATTGAACATTAATTAATCCCCAAATAGGTATAGGCCCTAGGTCTATATCTCTAAATATATATTGTTTTTGTTATGGAGATATTTGTTGGATAACAAAAAGACATAATTCGTTGATTCTTGAGCTTTTGTGTTCTCTTTATTTTACTTTACACAGCTGCATACCAGGCACAGCGTTACAACACACCTATCCATCTGCGCAAGCGCGATGAGTACATTGGAATGGCCACCTATTGCTGTTCGGTTGGATGTTCCTCAGACGACCTCATTGCTTCAGGAATTTGTTAATTTTCACAGGAAATGTTGAAAAAAATGCTGATTTTTTTTCTCTCTCGTTTTATTTGAATCAAACTAGTTGTTCTGGTCAAGTGAGATGTTGTACTTTTATTCATTAATAACACCGTGTTTGGCAAATATTTCATAACACTGGTACATGTATATCATTCCTTTTATTAAAT
Source organism: Crossaster papposus (assembly GCA_037893245.1). NCBI lineage: Eukaryota > Metazoa > Echinodermata > Asteroidea > Velatida > Solasteridae > Crossaster > Crossaster papposus. The sequence continues at coordinate 125,578 of JBAIAA010000350.1, read as the reverse complement.
GTACATGTAGGCCTATGTCAAAAACCACACCAATCGCCGCTTGATGAATAATACAAGATGTAGCCAGTCGGTGATAATGTACAAGTACGTATAGATGCAAGGACTAACATTAATTTGAGGTCGAAATTAGCAAGCGACCAATCAACGTATAGCATCCTGTCAGACGGTTATGAAACTCTTGTTCTTTTTCTCAATTTGATTAGGTACCAGTCTGTTATCATTTACCTTATAGATAATCGTTAACATAACAAATTTTCATCCATTCTTCATTCTTCTTCACATTACATTCGGTCAAATTTCCCCGGCCCCTTACTCACTCGGAATCACCAGTCCACCACTGACTATGAGTATTATGTATAGTATACACCATTTGCAGATATTGAACACGTTTAATACCCAAGACTAATATCTTACTTATTTCAAAGTCAATAATGATCGTAAGCATCCAGCAAAATGATTGCGCTAGATATCCTGTAATAATTGTTCAAAAAATCTAATTTTAGAAAGAAAAAAATCACGAGAACAAAATATTTTTAGAACCACTGCCCGACGCCGGTTGACAACGAACGCCGTTTCTTTTTCTTTTTTTCTTAGCATCTATGATTGTAAAACTTCTGACATGTCAATTAAACGTTATTTACTGTAAAATACAACACCCCAAATCAACCCATTCATGACAATTCAAGCAATTACCAATTAACGGGAAGTTCATTTGCGACAGTTTAGCCCGCAATAGGTTATGTAGCTATCTATCTAAAGGGCATAGGCCTATAGGCACGAGCATTAATATGAGCATTGTTTTCATGAGAGATTTCTCCTTCAGGTTTGAAATCTCATAATGTTATGCTGCCTGCTATTTTGAATGAAACGAAAGTTACTTCTATTTGTACACGCACAGATTGTATTGCCGAGCCTGATGTGGAAAAGGTGCAAGAACTGTTGTTGAATTGAAACTGAATTTAAGCCGTTTGTTCAATTTCAGACGAAAACGAATGACTGATTTTTTAGAATTAACACTTAATAAACACTTTGCAAAATAGGCCGAGAAAACCTTTAAGAAATAAAGCGTTTAACGATAATTAGTAACTACTAGGTATTTATAGTTTAAATCGGCCCCAACTGATGTATTTTGTAGCCTATGTACCGTATAGTGTAGTTGACCGTAGGAATTGTTTTCATGATTTCACAATTTAACTTTTTTTTTTATAGCCTTTCTATCTAGTTTTAACCAAATATTTCTGAATAGCCGAACACTAATGAGTCGTGCCTGTTAAGTTTGAAAAATAGTGAAAAACACCAATCTGTCAGGTATTATAAAACATACAAAAGAAAAACGGCTGAATAAAGTCTATCAAATCTTCACCTGTCGTTGGTTAATCATGAACAAGATTGTCAATGTCTTTGTCATATACTTTTGGGGGGAATGACATTCAAAAACAGGGTTGAATGGTTTCTTAAAGAAAGTACCATTTACATCAATGCAGAAGTTATGCTAACCGTGCATTCAATGACACGAGTTAAAGAGACTCCTCGCGCGATTACGCCACGTGTGAAACAAAAGAACGTGAAGAATTTGTACCACTTGCAAGGTATCATGACAGGGTGTGTGCAGAAAAACCTCATTGCGTATCCAACTTCGAACGGGCGAGCCTCCAGCAGTAGTACACGCCCAACTTTTCACCGTGCGCGCGTGCTTGATTCCCCGGGCCTAACGATGAGATTCGCCGGTATGCTTTTTCTTTGCGCCCTGGTGCTGCTGGGGAAACTCTCCGGAACACTGGCCGCTTTTGGAGATGATATTTCGCAAGATAACGAAGACAACAGATTTTCAGGTTTGATTTCCTTTCTTTTTTTCTCGACAATTCTAATTTTTGTTTTTTACCTGCTAGTTTTTGTTTAGTTTTAAATACATGTATTTTAATAATTCATACTTCATATTCGTTTGGTCTCCTTGCTCTATGATTACAGCGATGGAGCGCCCAATAGCATTTGTCTTGATCCTAAATTGTTCCGATTCGCCCCTACTAGGACCCCGGCCCTTGCGGGAATTCCAGAGGCTAAATTCTGGGGCCTCTTATGCTTCAAAAACTTTCAATAGGTCGATATAAAGACAGCAATTAGGATATTTTTCATTTCGTTTGCTTAGCATTTTCTCGGTGATTTCAGAAGTCTGAAGCAAAGGCGGCCCAGCCACTGAGACGAATTTAAAGGTTTCGATAAAAAAACAAAAACCCCAAAGCACGTGGCGCATTATGGCTAGGACCACGTGGTCGCGGATAAAGCCCCGCCCACGTTGCATGTGTCCGGTGTGTATCAGCCACGTGCTGAATGCCACCCCCGCCCAGTCGCGCGCGCACTCATACAAATTCGAAATTGGATTAAGCCCCGCCCACGTTGCATGTGGCATACAACCGCATGGGGCTAGTTTTAATGCCACCCACGTCTAGTCGCGCACACTCGTTTTGTGACCCATTAACTTGAGGGTTTGTAAAACAAAAGGGTGTAAGCCGTGCACAGAACTCTCAGCTTGTATTACTGTGAAATTTGAATGGAAATTTAGGCCCTAAAATTGCTCTTTTTTTGCAATGGAGCGGAGTCGTCATTTTTCAAGATGGCGATGGCCAGAGGACTAAGTTTAGCGGAGAGGTACGGCACTGCAGGTATAGTCTTTTGATATAATTTCGGTTTGTCCACCATTAAAATTGAACAAACTAAAACTTGAAAGATGATAAAAAAAAATTACAAGTTTAATTTGATGCATGTGTGTACTGCCTACAGTTTACTCAAGTTGTTAAAAACCAAGCCCAATCAAAAGCATTTTTTTTGTAATTATAGCGCCTGTTTGTGGGGCCAATTTCATAGAGCTGCTAAGCACAAAAATTTGCCTAGCACAAAAGTCTTGCTCATTAAAAACAGGTTACCAGCCAAAATTCTACCTGTTTTTCATGCTAAGCAAAAAAACAGCTGATTATCAATCAAAAACAATAAAGATCACGTGAAAGTTTGGTCTGTAACCTTGTTTTTGCCAAGGACAAATTGTCATGCTAAGCAAATTGTTTTATTCTTAGCAGCTCTAAAAAATTGGCCCCAGGTATCAATTACAGGGCTTATCCCAATCCTTTCACCACATCTGTTGTTATGCCAAGAAAGCATCGTCTTTGGGAGATAATTATAATGCATTTGAAGTGGCCGGACCCAAGTTCCGATGTATGTAATGTATTTTGTAGCTTAAGGTCATTAATGGTCAACTGTTTATATGATAAATTTGCAGATATAATTTCGAGCCTAGTAAGCCCAAATAAAAAAAAAACATGTTTAGCATCATGCCTTTAAAAAAGGCCCTTTTTTAAAATTTTTATTTTTTTTATTTTTTTAAATGGCCGCTTGACATATTTTAATGCAAGTCGTGTAGTGAACATGTCACACCCTATCTTCCTATTTTAAATTAAAACATGACTCACCCACGATTAAAAATCAAAATTCATGTGTGTCAATCATGTATGCACCATACACGTCACACCCTAGCCTTCCCATTAACAAATTCTCAATGACAAATATATTTCCACAGCATGAACACAGTGATGCTAAAATCTAAAATACGATCTTAACATTTTATAACTTTTTTTTTTTTTTTAATTAAAGATAATAAAATTTATCGTAAAAAAAAAAAATAATAAAAATAAGAGGCAGCCTAAAAAAAGGGGTTAAGCTTTAAACATGTTTTTTTATTTGGCCTTATAGGGGGCATACTAAGATACGGAGTAGCTAGAGTATATTGAAGTGCTTGGCAGGGGTCAGTAGATGTTTTCCCCCATCTACCGGCCCGTATGTTACTTCAGAAAGCAAATGAAAATGATTCATTCTCGGGTTGTGCCACTTTCCATGCACAACTTGAATTACCCATTTCCGACAGTTTATACTCGTCAAAGTAACCTAGTAAAACTCCAGCTCTAATCTAAGGTTAAGCCAAACAAAAAAAATAACCTCTGCAAAATAGTCAGTTGAAAATCGAATAATCGAGAATAAAAAAAATCTGCGGCCAGAGTCAAGTGCATGATGTAGTAGACTTTTTGATTATAAAATTTAAAAAAAATTATCGAATTGAATTTCGAGAATCGATGTTCGAAAATTAGATTCTTGTTGTTGCTCTAGCTCTAAATGCCAATCTTCCAATGTTACGAGTTTATTTAGAGCATTCTCGAACAAAATGGCGTCAAAGATAAAAGCCCCTAAAATTTATACCACGCATTTTTTTCTTTTTCTGACAGTCATGGGCCAGGTCACCAAGGATACCTTCGATGTGCAAAGTGGAAACGTCACGCTACAACTGAATTTTCAAGACACTATAGACAAGATGGATTTCTGGCTCCTTGACTTTCAAGAATATAGATTTAATCTGGATGCGTTGCCTGTAGACGAAGCATCTGGTAAGTAGGCTGTCGTTTCACCAAGTTGGAACACATGAAGTGTCCTTATGTCTAGAACCTGTTGTAAGGCAATTTATTATTATTTATTTGGCCAAATTGCAAACACACAATCTATCCACAAAATGAACTGAATTAACTATACAAAACAACCCAATTCAAGCTGGCCAGGATTGACAAAGTATAATATGTAACACTGACTCGAAGCCTGTCGATCCTTACTCGAATGGTAACAACAAATATACATGTACATATAACCCATATAAATATTGTAAAAGTAAAAACTAGAAATAACAAAAGTTTGAATCAACGATATTAAAGAGTGAAACTAAGAATCATATTTACAAGTTATTGCAAACAAACTCCAAACACCCAACAAACAAACAAACTCCAAACACCCAACAAACAAACAAACTCCAAACACCCAACAAACAAACAAACTCCAAACACCCAACAAACAAACAAACTCCAAACACCCAACAAACAAACAAACAAACTCCAAACACCCAACAAACAAACAAACTCCAAACACCCAACAAACAAACAAACTCCAAACACCCAACAAACAAACAAACTCCAAACACCCAACAAACAAACAAACAAACTCCAAACACCCAACAAACAAACAAACAAACTCCAAACACCCAACAAACTCCAAACACCCAACAAACAAACAAACACCCAACAAACTCCAAACACCCAACAAACAAACAAACAAACAAACAAACTCCAAACACCCAACAAACAAACAAACAAACTCCAAACACCCAACAAACAAACAAACAAACTCCAAACACCCAACAAACAAACAAACAAACTCCAAACACCCAACAAACAAACAAACAAACTCCAAACACCCAACAAACAAACAAACAAACTCCAAACACCCAACAAACAAACAAACAAACTCCAAACACCCAACAAACAAACAAACAAACTCCAAACACCCAACAAACAAACAAACTCCAAACACCCAACAAACAAACAAACTCCAAACACCCAATAAACAAACCCCCACCAAACACCCAATAAACAAACAAACTCCAAACACCCCAACAAACATATACAATGTATCCCAATAAAGAGAAAACAAATAGCCTTACTTTAATCCGTCAACCACAATTACAAAACAATACCCCAACAGAGACAAACTACATTTTAGTACTTCGACGTATTGCTACAGTTTTGATGTGAATGTTTAACATTTTTGTTTGTTAAGACACAGCATTGAGAGTCCCAAATTTTGACCACAGTTCAAACAAGTTCACGTCCTGAATCAACTTTTTCTTCTTCTCAACTCCCATCTTGTCGATAGGAACCTTGATGAAAGATAGAACGTCCACTTGCTCCAATGTCTACGAAAATGCTGACTGGGATACGTTCTTCAGCGAGGGTTACGTCCAGGATGCAGGAACGGATGTACTGGGAGCAAAAAGTCTCTTTACAGAAATTAAGAGGGGCGAAATGGACGGTAAGCTAAGCTGGTTTTAATTTTCTTGTCTGTGGTTGATCGAAATATGACAATCAAACATGTTCACAAAAAATGACAAACAATATTATGAGCTGTTGCACCAGAGTATTGTCGCAAAATCATGACCCACTCTGCAAAAATGAGTCTGATATCGTAAAATACAGTTCTCCATACAGGGCTGTTTAATATCGGAGATAATTTTGCTATCAACAAATCATTAATTTTTAATGGATTTGGGGTTTCTCTGATATCTTTATTTTCATATCTGATCGATTGCAAAAGTTGTTTTGATCATTAAAGCAGATTTAATAAAGGTTTTTGTCATTTTCTTACCATAGCATCTGACGAAGCACTACAATTTTAAATCTTCATTTTTGTACAAAGACATTTTTAATATAATGGAGAAAAAGCACATTTCAAAATTGTTTAAAGATCAATGCATTACACTACAGAGTTGGACCATATATCAAATGAAAGCTTATTTTCTGCTTTTTCTGACCAACTGTAAATTTGAAAATAAGATTTTTAACACATCGGACTCATTTTTGCAGAGAGGGTCACAACATGGGGCCAATTTCATAGAGCTGCTAAGCAAAAAAAAATGCTTAGCACCAAAAAGTCTTGCTCATTAAAAACAGGTTACCAGCCAAAATTATACGTGTTTTTCATGCTAAGCAAAAAAACAGCTGATTATCAATCCAGAACAATAAATATCAGGTGAAAATTTGGTCTGTAACCTTGTTTTTGCCAAGGACAAATTGTCATGTTAAGCAAATTTGTGTGCTTAGCAGCTCTATGAAATTGGCTCCTGGTTGGAAAGCCCACAATGTAAGCTTCATTTGGTGTATAATTGAGCTCCAATTCTAAAAAACACACGCTGCAACAGTTATTAAATATTCAAGGCATTTTTCTCTGTCTGCTCTTTTTCCCACCAGACGAGGGTATCATGCGAAACAACAAAATCATTTTCCAGGGTAATATGGACACTTTCGCCAACTGCAAGGATTCCAGCAACGAGAAAAACGTCTGGGAGACGACATCGGTCACTAATGATGAGATTGAGTACCGAACCAAGTTATACGCAACCAACATCAGGCCGAAGGACACTCAAGACCCTACAGGAGGTATGTGCTTAATAGGTTTTAAAGGTTTCATAATGAAACAAATTTTTCCCGGTAACACATTTTGTGCAACTTTGTAATTCTCTAAAAGAATCTTTAAACATTTCGAAATGTCTTTTTCTGGACAAGCGAGGGCGCTGCTGTTGTGGTTCCATTTCAGGAAGACAGTTCAGTTGAGCGATTTTTCTGTTTAAATTGTGAACCCCAAAAAATGTGCTCAAATGTTCGAGAAAGCTTTGCTTGATGGCTTTCCGCCATGTACCGACGCAACAAATTGCCAAAGAAAAGAGAATTTATGACGGCAAACTATCAAGAATTTCAAGCAACTTTATACTGCGGTGCTTATGAGATTTATGCCTGGAGTGACATAAGTTTTAATGATGATTATGGATGGCAATGCATGCATGCAGTATGGCTAAATTTAATTCAACTATATTCGGAACACACCAATATTGACTTGTGCTTTCCCTCTTGCAACACCTAGAGTCTATACAAACTTAGGCATATATCAATCAATTCATTCAAAGCATTCATTTAAAATTCCTAAAAACAATAATCTGATCAACTAAATTTATGTTTGTTTTCATCAAAACATAAATCTGCGTGCTTTTTCACGTTGCGTATTAACTGGTAGATCTTAAGGCAATTACTGAGAGATTTCCATATTTTTCTCGGTCTCCTCTGAACTCCATAAGTCCCTTCTACCTATATTTCAAAATCAAAACCGTAAGAAATTGTTTATTTTGTTTATTTATTTATTCCATTTCTTTACCCAGGGTGTGCCCAAACAGTTTAAAAATAGTTTTCATTGGGGCCCTGCATACATCATTAAATAAAATAACCGTACATATAAATACAACATTTACACAAAATTACAAACTGAATATTCAGACACGATACAAGGAAAAAAATTACATGATTATCACTAACTACTTTAATTTTATGTTATTTGAGCCCAGACCGTAACAAAAAATGGCCTCTGCCTAGTGTTTGGGACTATCTTTTAAAGTTACAGTATACCATTTGTCACTTACAGTATACACATTTGTGCATTTTTATCGTGAAGTAGCAATAGTTCTCAAAATCCAAAGAATGGTGCTGGACAACTAAACCTGATGCAGTTTTAGCTATTTGAATGCTTCATATTCCGAGAAAATATTGTTCTAAGATTTCGATTTAGAGCCAAATGTACCTTTGGATTTTTTTTCAAAAATGTATCTCTGAGATACATTTTTAGACTACAAAATGACTGCATGCCATGACTAATTTCAGTCATTGTAGTCATTAATGATATTTTGTAACATCAAGTAAGCTTTTGAACAATAATTTGGTTGGTTACTTTTGAGTTGCAAAAAGTATTGTACCTTTTTTATAAAAAAACCAACTTGTTTGTCGTGGTTTGGGCTACTGTAGGCATCTCATTTGTGCAGTCGCACATCGAGTTGATTTGGAGGATATCGCGATCGGTTCTTGCCAAGTTCCTGATCAGTTCCTCGGCACTGATCAGGCCAGTCTTGGAGTTTGCTAGAGTCTCGACCGTTTACGACGAGCAGAAGAGAGCCGTACCTACCCAGGCAGCGCTCCATATCAGGTAAATTTTGCATCGGTCCGTTTTATTCGGAATGGTCGATTTAAAAATTAGATTAAAATCGTTAGATTCCGAACTGATAAAGTTAACATTAGAAAAGTAAATTTTGAAGATACCTCGGTCAAATTTAATCCGGTTTATTAAAAAAATTAAAATGGTCATGCGATGTTTTTTGTTTGGAAATAATGTAGTCTGCTGCCCTCCACTTTTTTTGTTGTAGTTTATCTGGGACATGAATCTAGGACCAAGGAACATTTCCAATTTTGTTAAAAAATACTTGAAAATGCACATGACACTCCATTACACAAAAGGAAGTGGCAGCAGAAACACTGTTTTACTGTGAAGTCTTCGTTTTGATCTTGGGTTTAATGTTTTTTTAAATGATTTAACTAGTTAACGTAATGAGTGTTGCTCCCTTTGGGGGGCTGTTCAATAGTATTGATGTTTTAGAAAACATGGAACTTATTATATATGTAATATGGAGCTTATTTTATATGTATTTAAATTAATGGATTTCGCACTGTTGAGTTAAATAAATATTGTTGTTTTTTTAGTTTTTTAAAGATTTTGATAGGGCTAGATCAATGTTATTATCTACAAGAAGTTACAGATCGCATTTGATTTTGACGATTTTTGTTTTCTTGCGTAGGTTTCGAACTATAGTCGACGAAAGTGATCAGATGGTTGTTTATGAGAGCGACAGCGTAACCTACATTCCAGAAAACCTCAGCCACGGTCTGAACACGGTAGTCGACCAACCGGTGGGAACGTTACAGGCGGCACCGCCCTGTGATTTCGTGCTGGACGAGGGAACAGGGACGCAGAGACAATGTCAACAGGTATGTCATAAATGTTTTCATTTTCAAATTAACCTAAATTAATTTTAATTTAAATTTATATGCAGGTAATTTTAGTCTTTACATACAGAGCACACCTCTCGTTTTCAAGTATTCCTACTTTAACTATTTTTCCAGTTCTGCTTTTTTGTTCTTTACTTTTTGAGAAATTTGTACTTTCTCCTACCCCAACTTGGATTTAAAAAAAAATCGCATTGAATATTTGTTTTCTATCCTAATGGATTTTATACAATGTCGTATGTAAATTACACGATGCCAGGTTTCGGTCCCGGGCTTTGAAGGACGGAGTACTGCAATTGTACTTAGTTCCAAGAGCTTAGTAAAGAAAGAAGCACAAGTGTTGTGAGTACAGAGCGTGCCAAATGACGCTGTGGACAAATTACTCCAGGTGCAAATAAAATGATCCTGCAAATTTTGTATTTTATTTTGATTCCTTTTTACTTTCCTCTGCTTGAAAGTCTTTTTTTAATTTTTTTATTTTTTTATATTTTGTCTGTAAAAGTAAATGAGGAAGTTTCTTATCAACGAAGAAAGGAAGATTCATGTAACAAATCTATTTTCAACAAAAACATCTTGTTGCATTCATTATTAATTTTGCAGACTTGGGAGTTTAAACTGATCCTGGATATCGACGTATCCACCCAAGTTGACAATCGAGTACCCATCGACGCCAGCGGAACATTTGAATTTCTCTACATGCCCTACAGGTAAAAACCTTAAAAGACCAATTCGGACTGAAAACTTCGGCTGATTCCAAAGACGTTTTTTAAAGCTTGCACCTATACTTGTTCAATTGTTGAATCTGAATCTGAAGGTAACCAATGATTGTTTAATGATCCATTGCAAGGTGTGACTTGGTGGACGTCGACACCCTGAGCCTGGCTAGCTGCGTGGCGGTGGCCGTGGACCCAGCCAAAATATCGGCGTTAATCACCGTACAGACCACCGTGTTTGTACAAGATGAAGAGAGTGATCAGGTCACTATTATGCTGCACTCGATGACCGGTAAGAATCTCGCCAGTCTGGGAGAGCAGTTGTTGAAACACTTTAACGGTAGCATAAAGGCCAGTTCTTGTTCGGCGGGGAAACTAGACACTAATGCAAATTAGTGACATAGGGGCAAGTTTGTGGTGCGGATGCGAGTGCGAACCCGGGGTTCGAAACCCAACTTGGGCAATATGTGGATTGGGATCTCGGTCCTTGCATGATTCCATGGGTTTTGCCAAGAATATTCTTCGGGGGTTTTCCTCCCACCTCTAAAACTGTACCTTTTTCTTATTGTCTTCTCTCTAAAGGTTTTTTTCAGGCTTGCGAGCTAGTGTCTAGTGCATTTTGAGGGATCATTGTGTTGCACCCCTCGTGGCCTGACTTAAGTCACTGCAGGGTGTTCATTAAATTCTCTGCAAATAGATGACACAAAACGTCCAGTGAGTGGGCTGATAAAACTTTAATAGTGTTCACTCAAAGTCATCCAGTGTAAGAGTGCCTGATAACAATTAAGGACTTAAATGGTTAAAACATAAGGGATAAAACTATGGGTCAGATATTACAACAATCCTATTTTGTACTGAAGCCCCTTTAGACTTAAAGACTTGGCTAGTCTTTTAATTATCTCTACTGCCAAAGTAATATCTACCAAAATAACAAAACCAGAACTTGTAAGATAAACACTTTCTCTCTGTCTAAATTCACATTGAAACAAGATAAAGAAACACATTACATTACTGGTATAAAGAAAAACATTAACTATAAAACCATCATGTGGTTAAAGTCTGGAGTTAAATAAAACAAGTCTACCCAGCCAGTCTTCTTATCGCCCTTCCTAGCCTGGCCCTTGTCTCTCATAAATCAAACCAAAGGGATGTCCTATACAAGCTAGATAAACATGAGGGATTATTCCAGGCTAGCCCATTAACTGTTGAAGCCCCAAGGCTATTGGTGGGCCAAACCAGCATTCCATTGTGCTCGGACCATGTGGTCCAAGTGCCCTTCATCTAGCTACATGTACAAGGATATAGGGGGTGAGCCACACAGGCATTTCATTGTTCTTAGACCATGTGGTCTGAGTGCCCTATGTCTAGCTACATGTACAATGTATACTGTACAGAGAAGATGGCACAATTACCAAAATGACAACCATCAATGACTTTTTCTACTACGAAAATACATATAGTGGGAAAAGTGATCCAACACAAATCTCAGTATAAATCTCATCTATAAAGTCTGAACTGTGAAACGTACAAATTAATGAATCTAAATATCATCCGGAACAATAAGATAATTCTTGGATAAAACATGACTCTGAACAGGAATCTAGCAAAAGTAAATGTGTCATAGGCCAGACTACACAAAAGGTTGATAAAAGTTTATCCAAGTTCAATAATCAAAATACGATATCTTTAAAAGTCTAAAAGGAACTAGGATGACACCTAGATAATCTCTACATTATGAACTGACCATGAACTCCAATAAAATTCCACATACCTGCAAATAGATGACACAAAACGTCCAGTGAGTGGGCTGATAAAACTTTAATAGTGTTCACTCAAAGTCATCCAGTGTAAGAGTGACTGTGGGTGACCACTGATCCACTCACCAGGGCTCTGTGCCATGAGTCCAATTATGGCTGTTCTATGAACAGGCTGTTGAAAATTAGGGGGGGTGGTTTCCAGAGGGGGCATGTAAAGAAGCATGTAAGCATGTACATTTAAGGCTGCTACACTCTCCCCCACCAACTTAAATGTTGACCCCAACATTTCCAAAAATCTTCAAATACAAGTGATTTGTTAGCAAATTGTGTTCGTTAGCCTACTCTCGTGGACTGCTGAGGCAATTGGCTGCTGATACCATTGGTTCCACGGTAACATCATCGGCCACCGGTAGACAGGCCAGGGCATCATCATTGGACGAGATTCCTGCATAGAATGGGGTGACCCCGGCATTGGCATATAGACCGGTGATGGCATCATGGGTACCTGCGGACAGGGCACCAAATGATGTGGGGCGAGCAGGGGACTCCCTGCTGTGACCTCGTTGACAACCCCAGATCCCTGCTGTGGCTGACCCAACTGCTCATAGGCCAAACGCTGAGGGGGCTGCCTTTGTCTTGACGGATAGGGCCTGGTCTCGTGCGGTTCAGGCTCCAAGTTGGGGGGTTCCCCTGATGCTGCCTGGTAGGTGACCTGATCTGTTTCTGGGACATTTACTGTCTCTGGATACGACACAGCTGGCTCAGGTATGGCTACTACTTGTTCTGGGGCTTCTACGGGGCCAGGGTCAGGTACAGGCTCAGGGGCTGCTGGTGGTACCCGCTCTGGTGCTGCATCGGGCGCTGGGGCTGGTGTGGGGACAGTTACTGGTTCCGGAACAACCATCACATCAGGAAAAACTACTGGTGCTGGCACAAATGGTTGAGCTGCACGGTTTAGTGAGCTCGGACACGATGGACATGTCTGTACGGAAGGGGGCTGGACTACAAATTCCTCACCAGAGCTGTCAGACTCGGTCGTGGCGGGAATAGTCTGTCTCTTTGACCGTCTTCTGGTGGGCAATGAATGCTCTCGGGGAGTCACTGGATCGCGAGGAAGTTCACCTGGAAGCTCATCACAGGGTAGAAGCAGATTTCTATGCAGAGTTCGGTGACGACCTTCTCCGCATTCTGGTCGCAGTTCGTAGACAGGCGAATCATCTCCTTTCTGATACACCACTATGTGGATCTTCTTCTCCCAGTAAGCTCGCAGCTTCCCTGGTCCGCCTGTCTCATTGAGGTTCCTGATCAGCACTCTATCTCCTGGCTGGAGGACAGAACTATGCACCTTTCTGTCAAAGTACTGCTTTCCACGAGCTGCCGACTTACTGGAATTCTGTCTGGCGAGCTCGTAGGCCTGCTCCATCTGTCTCTTCCACCGTTGGCTGTACTCCCGAGGGTCTTTGGTGTCGTTGGTGTTCTGTGGTAGACCAAAGGCAAGATCGATGGGAAGGCGGGGCGGACGTCCGTACAGCAGGAAGAATGGGGAAAATCCTGTCGCCTCGGACCGGGTACAATTGTATGCATGCACGACCTTGTTGACAGAGTCTTTCCACCGTGTCTTGTCTGCTTCCGGTAAGGTTCGCAACATCCCCAGGAGCGTACGGTTGAATCGCTCAACTTGGCCATTTCCTTGGGGGTGGTAAGGAGTGGTGCGTGACGGCGTTATACCGCAGAGATGCTGAAGCCTCTTGAAGAGTTGGTTTTCAAACTCCCTTCCCTGATCATGATGGAGTTTGTGGGGAAAACCAAATCGTAAGACAAAGTCGTTAAATAACTTGTCTGCCGCTGTCTTTCCAGCTTTGTTCGTCGTTGGATACGCCTGTGCGAAGCGCGTGAAATGGTCCATGACGACCAGGATGTACTCATATCCTCCAACGCTCCTCTCCAGGTGAACAAAGTCGATGGAAACCATCTCAAAGGGTGCGGTCGTCACGATGCTGCGGAGGGGATCTCTCGTTGGCCGATTTGGCCGTCTTTGCTTGAGGCACCCACACATATTGGTGACATAGTGCTCGATGTCGCGTTGCATGTGGGGCCAAAAGAACCTGTCCCGAGCCAGGTGTATCACGCGCTCTGCACCTAGGTGTCCCATCTCTTCATGCAGCTCTTTGAAAACGATCTGATGGTACTTCTGGGGGAGAACCAACTGCAGTTTGGCACCATATCTCCGAAGAAGAATTCCGTCGCCATCTAACTTGAGCTTGTCCCACTCACGTAGGAGCGCTGTGGTGTTGGGTTGTTCTCCAACCCTGTCCTGTCTATTGGGTCGACTGCCTTGTTGGATGTATTGGATCACATGGCCAATGCTCTGCTCCTCACGTTGGGCCAACTTTACCTCTTCCTTCGTGAAATGACGAGAGCTGGTCACCTTATCATCAGGGCTGGACACTGATGTAGAAATGGCGGAAACCCATGGGTAACACCCCGAACTGACAGCCACGACTGCCTGGATCGTTGCTGCAATCTCGTCCTGGCTAACCTCTCTCGTACACTGGGCTTCGTATTTCTCAATGTCCAGGGGCATCCGAGAGAGAACATCAGCGTCGGTATTGCATTTCCCGGGGCGATATTTGATGGTAAAATTAAAGTCAGCCAGCTCGGCGACCCACCGGTGCCCTGTTGCATTGAGTTTTGCTGAACTCAGCACATAGGTGAGAGGGTTGTTGTCAGTGAAAACTGTGAAGGAGGGTGCATAGAACAAGTAGTCCCGGAACTTCTCTGTGACTGCCCACTTCAGGGCCAGGAACTCCAGTTTCCCAGAGTGTAGGTTATAGTTCTTTTCTGCCGGACTTAGTGTGCGAGACCCATACCCAATTACTCTCATCTTCCCATTCTGCTGCTGGTAGAGAACAGCTCCGAGGCCGTCATTGGAGGCATCAGTGTGGAGAATAAAGGGCTTCTCGTGGTCAGGGAAACCCATCACTGGTGGATGGATGAGGCAACCCAAAAGTTCTTCAAGCACGTGCTGATGGTCAGCCGTCCAGGTGATTTTTTGTTTTGATGGGACCTGGTTGTTGCCTTTACTGGAGGTTGACTTTCTTTTGAACTTCTTCCGTGGACTGTTGTCATGAACTGACGGCATCTCGTTGTTGGGAGGGGCCCGGAGCAGCTCGTAGAGACTCTTGGCTTTCTTTGAGAAATTTTTGATGTACTGGCGGTAATACCCCAGCAGGCCAAGCAGTTTCCGTAGCTCACCGACTGTGCCTGGTCTCTTATCCCGTAGAGCCTCGACTGCTGTGATATCAGACGGGTCCATCTTGTGCCCTTCCCCTGAGACAATACGTCCAAGGTAACGAACTTCGCTCTTAAATAGGCTGCATTTACTGGGTTTAAGCTTCACGCCCCGCTCCTGAAAACGTCTCAGTACTTGACGGAGATTCTCCAGATGACCCTCAAATGTGTCACTATACACCAGCACGTCATCCAAGTATACTACAGCTACTTCACCAACCAGACCATCCAGACAGTTCTCCATGGCTCGTTGGAATACTGCCGGAGCATTTGTCAGACCAAAGGGGATTCGGTTCCATTCATACAAGCCCCACGGGGTGATGAAAGCTGTGGCGGATCGACTGCTCTCGGCTACAAATCCTTGGTGGTAAGCCTTGCCTTGGTCAAGTGTCGAAAACCAACGGTTACCACCAAGACTGTCGAGCACATCTTGAATGCGTGGGATGGGTTGCCGGTCTGGGATCGTCTTCTGGTTAAGTTCCCGATAATCAATGCAGAGGCGGAGGGACCCATCCTTCTTCCGCACACAGACAACTGGAGAGGAGAACGGTGACTCTGATTTTTCTATCCAACCCCGGTCAAGTAGATCCTTTAAGTAGGTCTTGACTTCTCTGTATAGTGGGGGTGGCACAGACATGTATGATTTCTGCACTGGCCGGTCATCCTTCAATCGAATATGCATCTGGAGGTCTTTGATGCAGCCCATATCACCATCATCCTTGGCAAAAGCTCCTGCCTCCTCTCTCAGCATCTGGGTGGCCACTTGGCGTTGTATTTCTGTCAGGTGCCCGACATCTACTGGAGGAACCCAGGTGTTGTCATCCGGTGTCACGGTTGGCCCAGAGTTGATGTCTTTTGAATGATGGTTCATTTGTTCAAGTGGTGGTATTGGCTCAACAGAGTCAATCACCTCGAGTGAACCCAATGGGGTGCTTCTCGGGAGGACTATGTCCCTGTTGGCCACGTTGGAGACTAAAATATACACTGTACAATATCTTCCCCTGCCTCTCTTGAGCTTGACGACAGCAGGCTCTACTCGGAGGTCCTCAGGGACAGTCAGGGCGACAGCCGGTTCAAAGACTGCAGTCATGTCGTTAATCTGCTGACTCGACCTCACCGGGCACTGCACAATGACTGAGCCCCGCTGAGGAACAGTGACACATTGTCTCCCCACAGTGACATTGCCAAGATGGACTGAGGAAGACCTCTGCTGGATCAGGTTGGTGAGAGCCCTTACCTCACTATTTCTCATCGATGGAAGGGCTGCTCGGACGACCTCGGATGGGTGTGATTTACTTTCGCCACTGCTAACGATTTCTTCTATCACATTGTAACCAATTATGGGCACTCCTGTGATCCCTCCTGTGACTAGGACAGGAACAGTGATGGCACGCTGTTGTCCAGCTGACAACTGGAAAGTGACATCTAGCCATCCCTCAAAGGGAATATCGGTGCCATTTGCTGCGGTGAGGTTTAGGTCATCCCCGCCGAGGAGTTCGGAAAGAGGGCGGAGCTTCACATCTGGTAGATGGGTCACCTTCCATTGGGCAGGTATGATGGAGACTTGAGCCCCAGTGTCCCATAAAGCACGGGTCATCACGCCTTGTATGCAACAGCTTACCAGACATCTTTTACCGACAAGACGTGTGACGTCCGTCCTCTTCGATGGAGACACACAATTCACATGGGACTCTGGGCGTCTGATATCCCTGGTTACTGCCCGTCCCTCGGCAGCAACCCCTCGCCGTTTCCCGATCGAGCATTTCTCGACCGACAACCACGGGCAAAATGCTCGCTTGACCCACATTTAAAGCAGTGGTCACAAGTACTGCCGTTTCCACTCTGCTGGCAGTGTTTACATCCCCGCAAGGGTAGTCGGCTGGGTGGGGCCCATTGCCGCTGCTGATTCTGGGCGATTGGTGCCGTCAGTGATTCCTGTAGGCTGGCGAGTTGCTGTTTCATCGCGGCTATTTCCATTATTCCAGCTTTCATTTCTGCAATATCTGTCATCAGAGTGCCCTCCTTTGGCTTTCTTTTCAACCCTTCTGGGCTAGAGTCGGCGTGTTGCACCTCATGGACAGAAGCAGTTTTGGCCTGCAACTTTTCCTGCCGCTGCATCTCATGGCTGGCTGCCATATTTACTTTCTCGAAAAGTAGCTCGTCAGTGGTCGAGGAGTCTCGCAGCAGTGAGCGAAGCTCGTTTCTTACAGATTCACTCCGAAATCCAGTGGAAAGTGCATGCAGGAACATGTTCTGGACGAGAGTAGGGTCATACTTCAAACCAGAGCCACTCTCCTGTGAAGCAAACATGACCTTCTGTTTCAGGTCCAGGGCTCGCACCAGGAAGCTCTGTGCAGACTCCTTGTTGTCTTGTACAAGGCGGGACAACTGATGATACAACTCCGTTGCATCCTTTTCCTGATAATGTGCCCTCAGGATGTGGCGAAGGATGGGCAGTGTCAAACCAGCTCTGCCCTCTAGATAGCTCCGTAAGGATGAACCCGGGACCACTGCACGAATTACTGCCTCAACAATCTCGCGGTCCTTGTGTCCCTTGGCATGACCACTCTCGATCTGGTGAGCGAGACTGGAGAATGACAGACGGTCCCGCTGTCCCGGTTCGCCGATCTGTCCTGAGATTTTCAATTCTCTGTGGCTCAAGGTCATCAAGCTGGAGATGTCTGATTTCAGAGTGATTTCCGGCTTCTGATCAGGTTGGGGGCCTGCAGCTGGTTGTTCTTCCCCCACTACAACGTCTTTGAGGAAATTTTGAAGGTCTTCAAAGTCCGAAAGCCCCTCATCCTCGCGCTCCTCAAGCTCCTCTCGCAGCAGGTAACGGCTTATTTTTCTTCTGAGAGACTTGGGGCACTCCACATCCTGGTATCCTGGGAGGTCTAAGTGCTGACACACCTCCCGCAGTCGTAACAATGGGAGCTGGCTGACCTGCTCTATCAGACGCTGGCATACCTCTTGTGCTGATTCTGCCATCTTGTAGGGCGAATTAGGACGCTACGACGCTCCTCTGTTCCCTCTACTAGGTATCAACAGCACCGTTGCTTCAGCCGCCCCGTCTAGCACAAGGTCATTCCGTCCAAGCTCCCGGCTATTGCTGTACCGTGCTGTTCCGGTCGGGTTTGGTCACTGGACAGGTGCTGACATTCGTCCCCGCATGGAAGTAGAGACAAAAACACCTGTCCCTTCACGGTCGCCAAATGTTGCACCCCTCGTGGCCTGACTTAAGTCACTGCAGGGTGTTCATTAAATTCTCTGCAAATAGATGACACAAAACGTCCAGTGAGTGGGCTGATAAAACTTTAATAGTGTTCACTCAAAGTCATCCAGTGTAAGAGTGACTGATAACAATTAAGGACTTAAATGGTTAAAACATAAGGGATAAAACTATGGGTCAGATATTACAACAATCCTATTTTGTACTGAAGCCCCTTTAGACTTAAAGACTTGGCTAGTCTTTTAATTATCTCTACTGCCAAAGTAATATCTACCAAAATAACAAAACCAGAACTTGTAAGATAAACACTTTCTCTCTGTCTAAATTCACATTGAAACAAGATAAAGAAACACATTACATTACTGGTATAAAGAAAAACATTAACTATAAAACCATCATGTGGTTAAAGTCTGGAGTTAAATAAAACAAGTCTACCCAGCCAGTCTTCTTATCGCCCTTCCTAGCCTGGCCCTTGTCTCTCATAAATCAAACCAAAGGGATGTCCTATACAAGCTAGATAAACATGAGGGATTATTCCAGGCTAGCCCATTAACTGTTGAAGCCCCAAGGCTATTGGTGGGCCAAACCAGCATTCCATTGTGCTCGGACCATGTGGTCCAAGTGCCCTTCATCTAGCTACATGTACAAGGATATAGGGGGTGAGCCACACAGGCATTTCATTGTTCTTAGACCATGTGGTCTGAGTGCCCTATGTCTAGCTACATGTACAATGTATACTGTACAGAGAAGATGGCACAATTACCAAAATGACAACCATCAATGACTTTTTCTACTACGAAAATACATATAGTGGGAAAAGTGATCCAACACAAATCTCAGTATAAATCTCATCTATAAAGTCTGAACTGTGAAACGTACAAATTAATGAATCTAAATATCATCCGGAACAATAAGATAATTCTTGGATAAAACATGACTCTGAACAGGAATCTAGCAAAAGTAAATGTGTCATAGGCCAGACTACACAAAAGGTTGATAAAAGTTTATCCAAGTTCAATAATCAAAATACGATATCTTTAAAAGTCTAAAAGGAACTAGGATGACACCTAGATAATCTCTACATTATGAACTGACCATGAACTCCAATAAAATTCCACATACCTGCAAATAGATGACACAAAACGTCCAGTGAGTGGGCTGATAAAACTTTAATAGTGTTCACTCAAAGTCATCCAGTGTAAGAGTGACTGTGGGTGACCACTGATCCACTCACCAGGGCTCTGTGCCATGAGTCCAATTATGGCTGTTCTATGAACAGGCTGTTGAAAATTAGGGGGGGTGGTTTCCAGAGGGGGCATGTAAAGAAGCATGTAAGCATGTACATTTAAGGCTGCTACAATTGGTTTCATTACCAAAAAACAATTAATATCAAAACCTTTTTAATAAACAATCTTTTATTCAAGCTCGTCTTAATTTTACTTTTGTCAATAGGTGCAGGCCGCGAGGATCTGAGCTATGGCACAGGATCCCGGGGCGTGGCTCACAAGGAATATGTGGACTTGAGAGTGAAGTTCTCCCCGGCCTTGCTGCGTAAAGACTACGATCTGTTTCTGCTCCTCTTCATGGTGTGCAAAGGGCAGAAGTACGCCACTGAACAGTTTGTACAGGTATTGGGAAACCATGTAATACTTGACAGTACTGGATCATGAGTTAGGAGGAGCTGATTTGCATAGACTTAAGTGGACTTTGGGACAATCGTAAATACCTCAATGGCAAAATGTCATCGCTTGCTAACGCAAAGAACTATTCTCTGTTACTTAAGAAATTTCAAATGCATATTTTTTAATCCACAGGGGTGTCTAGAAGCACCGCCCACCGACCGCTACGTGGCACACCTGGATGGAAACTTCAACTTCGTACCTCGCATCACCGACGAGGACGGCATCGTGATTCTCCTCGATGCCTACAACACGAGCCACGTGGAAAATGACTACGTACAGCAGTTGGATCAACAAGACTACCTGCGCACAGAATTTGGGAAGACGCTCGCAAGTAAGTATTATGTGAAGCCACTCGGGCTAGGTTCGGGCGGGTCTGATCTTGACGCGCAAAATGACAACGCCACACCCCTAAAGAACAATTCTGCCGCTTGAAATATTTGAGCCCATTGCTTTTTGAGACCCTTTCTTAAACTGGGTTGAATTGAGGACTGAAAGTTAATAATGAACCGTTTTGTTTTGCCTTCCAGTTCCGGTGCACCGGTCCACCTTCTACAACGTTGCACTGTCAGCTGAGCAAGATGTCTACACCATCACGGTCGTCTTCCAACTCATCGAAACGCCCGGAAGAAAACGGAGAGCACCCTTGACGTACATGCAAGATATCGTCCTGGCTAAAAGTGTGGTCGGCCAGGCGGGAGTAGGAACAACGGGAACCATCGTCACACGTCACTCCCGCGACGTCGAAGACAGCGTGCGATACACGCACGCCAATAAAATCCCGTTCCTGGCCCGGGGGTGTCCCGAGGATGCCGCGCATGTACGCGAGGAACTGGATTGCAAGTGCCCAGAAGGAACGACGTATGACTTGGGCTCCTTTGACTGCGAGGCAGCGACTAAGATTCTTGAAGACATCACAGAAGTGGAAGATGACGATGAGGCGAGTGACGTCAAGGAATCGGATAATGCTCAACGCAACGCTCTCTCTGTCTTGCTCATTGTACTGGCAAATTCTCTGCTCTTTCTCGTATTGAAAAAGTAACAAAACCAGAAGAAAGGAATATCAAGTTTGCTGTAATAGGCCTAAATCCTCAGAAAGATTTACCATAATCCAAAAAATATCAATTTTATTAAATTCCTCTGATGGGAACAAATTTAATATCACAAATTTAATAGTGGAACTTGCCAACAATAGTTATTGAAGCACGAAATACAGAAACTCGCACTAACATTTGAGCTGTTTAATACAATACCTGTTTACAAGTTTGAAAATTACGGTTTTAGGATTACATTATCTTGCCCGCTGTGTTAGTCAAGATACTACGATAAAAATGTGCCATCTAATGGCTTTTGGAGCTTAGAGGAATCTTTAAAAAAATGTCCTTATAGTATTACTGTCATAAGATGACTAAATTAATATTGCAATATACCGACATTAAAGTATTCTATGAATTTTATCACATTTTTCATCTGACGGTGAGGTGTTCTTAGTATAAGAGCCTTTGCTTTCATAATTCCAAATATTCCAAGGATTTTAACAAATTGAATTTATTCCTACGAAATAGCTATATTTATGCAAATTATTACTACCGGTAATCAGTTAACAGTTTGTGTGTTCCTTAAAAATGTAAAAAAGTTTCTGCGTTTGTGTTAATGGTTTGTTAAAAAAAAAAAAAAAAAAAAAAAAAAATCATAATTAAATTCCAGTATATATGTTATTGTGAACTTGAATGTTTAGTGATAGTCAACATGCACTGTTTGTAACATCGAATAACCTAATTTAATATTTGGATGTACACAAAGAAATGTATTAAATTAGCAAGCATTAACTGCCTTGAAATGTTCTTGCATTTGTTTCAAGTTTTTGTTGGTCAACTTGTTTTACAATTTTCTCCGTAAAACAAATTCAAGCTACAAATTGAATTGCAATTTGTGGCAGAAATTTAGATAATGTTTTTTAGTTACACCGAACATGATTGCTATACATTGCAACAATAGATATTTCACTTAAAATATATTGCTACCGACAATATTTACTTTGTAAACACATTAAATATATCGACCATTTTGTTAACCAGTTTGCGCCGGGGGACGTATATACACGCAAAGTTTTCCCCCAGATTCAAAACGGATGACGCATAAACATGTCACGAGCAAGACCAAAAATGTCTGTCGGCAGCAAGCAAGGCCAGAAATGCGTGGGTGTGCTTCCCGGTACCATCGGCCTAAACCCGCCTCGGATCGCGTTTTTCGTTAAAAATAATCCCGGTGCGAACTGGTTAAAAACCACGAGTGAAAATCACTTCTAAGTAATCCCCATTTTGTTAATCCTATCAAACTTAGTAATTTTTTTCCCCCCCCCAAAAAAAAATAATGAATTTTCACAATGAGTGAATTTTTTGCAATGTCCTCTGAATCTTGTACCAAAACTGTAAAATGGTCAACATTAATCACCAAAATACAACAAATATTTGATTAAATGGAAAATAACGAAACGAGGCATCAAGGAAAGTTTGATCCACCAGTTTACATTAAAGGTAGTATACACCATTTGCAGATATCGAAAATATTTACTACCGAATTATTAAGAAATATCTTACTCATCTGAAAGTAAATAATGATTCTAGGCACCCAGCAAAATGATTGCGCTAGATATCCTGTAATTATTCGGGAAAATATAATTTTATAAGAAATAACACAAATGACATAAGAATAACTGCTCGACGCCGGTTAAAAACGAACACCGTTTTTCGTGCTTTTCTCGGCATCCATGATTGTAAAACTTCGGACAGGTCAGTTAAATGATATTTACTATAAAATACAACACTACAAATCTACCCATTCATGATAATTCAAGCAATTATCAATGGTGTATCCTACCTTTAACCAGTTCGCGCCGGATGACGAATATAAACGCAAAAATTTCCCCAAATTCAAAACGGATGACGAATATATACGCCAAGTTCAAGTTCGGAAATGTATGTCAGCAGCGCGCAAGGCCAGAAATGCGTGGGTGTGCTACCCAGCACTATAGGCCTGAACACGCTTCGGATCGAGTTTCGTTAAAAATAATCCCGCCCGTCGGCTCGGCGATGTTAAAATAATCCCGGCGCGAACTGGTTAACAGGACAGTGTTTCAACATTGACCTTTTGGGTTGACCCATTTTATACTTAGGAACGTTTCGTCTCCGACCTTATGAAGTTACCTGCCATTGTCCATCAATGAATTCCCGATTGGAATTGACATTATGACGATGTTTGGACTTCTGTATAATGGTGTCGTCGTGATCCTATAAAAGGAAATGGAAAAAACCCAAACATTGTCAAATACACAGGTTGATGTAACCATCTTACCTACAGAAAAGACGACTTTTTGATTGAATAATTCAATAATGTTACTGATAAGAGAGATACATGTGTGCACTGAAAAAACAGCCCGACGTCTATTCTAGGTTAGTATTTACCACAACTACCTATAACAATGGATGAAGATCCTTTCTAGAAGTCCGAGGTCTTTTCGTGCCGAGAAATAACTGAACCATTTGTCATGTTAAATTTGTGAGGCAGTTTAGTTTTTTCTGTGCGAATGTACCTCCGACTGTGCTTTACAAAATGGGGCCTTGATTTGAAACTAGCCTAAGAAACCCGGAATTGGTCTCGTTTTTTAGAAAGATTTTCCATCCATTGATGTAGTTTTGGCCTTGGGGTAGTAAAAGTTTGGTTGTCCTTGTGTACGAGCCTCCACCTAGTTGTGGGGACAGGCTCTTTTGTTTGGAAAAAACAGACCGAGTAGTGGGGACATTTTCGAGTCCCCATAGCGCGTTGGGTCTTCAGTAAAGGTAGAACAAGGTAAAATTGGGTTAGGGTATAATGAAAGAAAAAGTAGAAGACAAATTAGGGTAATGTTGAAAATTTTAGAGTGTTCTGAGTTTGTTCGCAGATTTCACTTAGCACACAAACCCTATGGATTGTCCCAATAACGCAATGTACCAAAATAATTGATGATTTTTGTGGTGAGCCAACCAGGGCCCAATTTCATAGAGCTGCTAAGCACAAAAAATCTGCTTAGCATGAAAATTTGTTCTTGGCAAAAACAAGGTTACAGACCAAATTTGTACGTGGTCTTTATTGTTTTGGATTGATAATCAGCTAGGTTTTTGCTTAGCATGAAAAACACGTAGAATTTTGGCTGGTAACCTGTTTTTAATGAGCAAGACGTTTTTGTGCTAAGCAAAATTGTGTGCTTAGCAGCTCTATGAAATTGGCCCCTGTGTGTAACCATCACTATGATTATGTACCTCGTTTTCCGTCTGCATGATCATAGCCCTGTCTTGTCGTCCATCCCACATTGGAGTGGAATATTTATGCAGTATACTGACTCTCACAGCCGGTGACAAGGACTGTTCAAGAATCAGCACAATCTTTGCCCACTGAAATAAAAACAAATTAACGGGATTGTATACCATTTGTCAGTTGTGTATCAAAAGTGCTAAATTGTAAGAAAGCCTATAAAAGAATTTCAACAGTTTGCGTCTAAAATTACACATTTTAAGTATGTGAATAAAATTAAAACTGCTGCAAACTGCGTACTGGCTGGAATGACCTGAAATATACAAATCAAATAAGTTAAGAGGGCCTAATATTTTGATCTTGACAAGATCTTCTTCAGAGACAAAATGGCTGTGTACAAGAAACAAACATATATAGGGCAACATACAGCAGGACTGCATGATACACATCATGTGTGTCGCTTTCTCCCACATTTACTGAGGTAAGTAAATGAGTCATCTGTGTCTTTCAGGAATCCTCGATCACATCAGGGCAATCAATAATTCTTGAGTTTGATTTACCTGTCTCTGCCATTCGTTCTCGGTCTCGGCTATGGAGCTAAACGTACTCCCCATCATGGCAATGAGCAAGTTGACTAAGAGTAAAGCCACCAAGACCATGTACACACAGAACAGCAACTGAAAAAGAAAACGGGGGCGAGGTAACACACACGCAAGTTTATTTCATCAGAAAGTCATGGTTACGGTGTTAGACTCGTGTGCCGCACGCGAGTTCACAACCCTGATGGTGAACATGGTGTGTGTTCTTGAGCAAGACACTTTACTACAATTGCCTCGCCCAAATATTCAAGTGATGACGTATATTGTTTGGGACTAGTATTAAAGGTAGCATACACCATTTGCAGATATCGAAAATATTTACTACCGAATTATTAAGAAATATCTTACTTATTTAAAGGTAAATAATGATTCTAGGCATCTAGTAAAATGATTGCGCTAGATATCCTGTAATTATTCCAAAAAAAAAAAATTATAAAGAAAAATTTGCGATCGCCAAAAACAAAGATAACATAAGAATAACTGCTCGTTGGTAAATTCAAGCAATTACCAATGGTGTATCCTACCTTTAACAAAACCACATTATTCCAAATAAAATAAAAAACAATGTATTGAGACATTGTTTACATATATAATTTTACCTTGCCCATTATGGGATATCTTGTTTGATCAAACGTGGCATAGATGTCGCCGAATTCGCCCAGAGACATGACGAACATGCCAATAACTGAGTCCAAAAGATGAAACTCTCCCTTATAGCCAAGGAATACTATGTGCATTGCTGGGGGAAAAGGAAAAGGAAAAAATGGATTAGTTACAAAATAAGGAGTTCAAAAGTGAGGCAATTTAAGTTGACGTCCTGTGGTCAGTTTTAGGACCATGGCCAGAAACATGTTTCAGCTTTAGTCATTGGTCGAGCGTTTTCACGACTTCGGTTTGCAGGAGTGACGAAACTGTTCCGACCATGTTACAAAGGCATTCCTAATTGGCATTTTCAGGCCGGCATCTGTGGGTAGCACACCCTGATATTCATCTAGTTTACTTACTTGTGACTGGGAATACCACTTTAAAATACTTGTTCCCAGTTGGGACTTTTTTGTTTTTGCTTACCCTGGGAGAACCCAAAGAGGAAGATGAGATAAATGGCAAGGAATTTGAGCAGATCGCCGTGAATCATCTTGTAGATCATGAAGATAAACGGACCCACAAGCTTCAGGGCTCTGAAATGTTGCAAAATGTCAAATAGAAATTCAATAATTTAATCACCCCCAAAAAAACTCACTAGAATCTTGCAAACTTTCTGGGATTAGGAACATTTTTGAGATGGTTCTATATTTGAACCAGTTCGCGCCAGTATTATTTTGACATTGACCGCGGGCCCAGGCGCGGGATTGTTTTTCACGAACCTCAATCTGAGATAGGTTCAGGCCGGCATTTGTGGGTAGCACACCCTGATATTAACGGCCTCGCTCGCTGCAAACCGGTTGCTGACAGATATTTCCGGCTTTGCTTGTGCAGTGTTTATCCGTCATCCGTTTTAAATTCCGGAAAAACCTTGCGTGTATACTCGTCCTCCGAAGCGAAGTTGTTAACCAGTTTTCGCCGGGAATATTTTAACATCACCGAGCCGAGGTGCGGGATTTTTTTTTACTGAAACTTGATTCGAGGCGGGTTCGGGCTGATGGTACCGGGAAGCACATCACCCACACATTTCCGGCCTTGCTCGCTGCTGACAGACATTTCCAGCCTTGCTCGTGACATGTTTATGCGTCATCCGTTTTGAATCTGGGGAAAACTTTGCGTGTATAATTAAACGTCCTCCGGCGCAAACTGGTTAAATAAGTCAAAACTTGTAAACTAATTAACAAAAAATATAATTTGGGAGAAATCACAACGGCTATGAGTTTTACCTGAGAAAAAACAGCGAGTATGGGCAAGCAGTCAAAATAGCAAATGTAATGAAGACATCCTCATAGTATGGGTTGCATGGAGGAATACGACCAAAACACGCCAAGACGACGAAACAACAGGACAGTAGAAACATCGCTTTGGCTGGTGCTAAAATCTGTAATTAAACACACAAAATAATCATTTAATATATTTTCAGTCCTGATAGATCAAATTGGAAATTGTAATAATATACATCATTGACTATTAATTAAAGGCAGAGTAGCCAATTTGTCATTTGTGCATTTTGTTTTCCATTTCAAGCAGCAAAAGTGCTTAAAATCAATATGAGGAGGGTTCAGGCCGGCATCTGTGGGTAGCACACCCACGCATTTAGATGAGACCATTTAGTTGTTTACTTTTCGCATTTTTCGTTCCAACAAAAGGTTTTTACATCTTCCGGCCTCACAGGGACAATATCAAAATTTTAACTGGCATCCTAAAGATTGACATCCCAAAATTATTATTATTAAACAAAAAAAGTTCCAGAATGTTACCATTAGATCCAGGAATGACCATTTTCCGAGGTGGTACATCTCCTTTGCCGCGTAGAAGAGGTAAATGAAGGATCCAATTAACGTGATGACCTCAAACGCCACGCGTGCCTGTGGAATGACAACAGAAATGCTTTTAAACAGTTCGCGCCAGGATTATTTTAACATCACCGAGCCGAGGCGCGGGATTTTTTTTTAATGAAACTTGATCCGAGGCAGGTTTAGGCCGATGTTACCAGGAAGCACACCCACGCATTTCCGGCCTTGTTCGCTGCTGACAGACATTTCCGGCCTTGCTCGTGATGTGTTTATGCGTCATCCGTTTTTAATCTGTGAAAAACTTTGCGTGTATATACGTCCTCCGGCGAGAACTGGTTAAAAACCTGTATTTTATTCTAATCATAATTGCATCAAAATTGAGCGCAATTGAATTGATTAGGTCTGTTTTTAGCACCTTCACGTTAATGTTTGTGCTCCTACCTGATTTGTGGGCGTGTCTGTGTACAGCAGATAACAGGGATTGGTTACCTCTGTTTCCTTGGCAACAACTGAGCCATTCGATAGAGTTTCATTTTCGAATATGGTGAATGCTTCAGGATCCTGTGAGAGAAAGAGCAATAATTATTTATCCAAAAGGTGTATATTCAGAGATTATAGTTGAATGAATGTACCTCTGAAGCAAAATGCAATTCTGTTTGTTACCCAAAAAGTTTAAGGGCCCGAGACAATTTTTTTATGAGGAACACATTTTGTGTAAGTTACCGGATGTCAATTTGGTTCTTAAAAGTTTATGAAAATCAATGGTTATAGGTTATTAAAGGTAGGATTACACCATTGGTAATTGCTTGAATTATCATGAATGAGTAGATTTGGGGGGTTGTATTTTATAGTAAATATCGTTTAACTGACCTGTCCGAAGTTTTACAATCATGGATGCCGAGAAAAGCTAGAAAAATGTCTGTTTTCAACTGGTGTTGGGCAGTTATTTTTATGTTGTTCTTGTTCTTTTCGTGATTCGTAATTTGGGAACAATTACAGAATATCTAGATCAATCATTTAGTTGGATGCCTAGAATCACTATTTACTTTCAGATTAGCAAGATATTTCTTAATTATTTGTTTCAATATCTGCGATTTTTGTTCTTCTTTAATTTATACCTTTCCTGGCCGAAGATAGAATGCGGTTGTGATCACGGCAAGGTATAGAAGAAAAAATGCCAGACGAGCAAAGAAATTAAACCGACCAAATGTCTTCCATTTCTCATCCAGAAGCTTGTAGATGACTCCTTTCAACATCTGCAGATGTTCCTTACTTGTCTATAAGAAAGGAACCAAAAATATACAAAGTAGCATTTAATAACCTTCTTAGACATAAAACCTCATAGGTAGTATACACCATTTGTAAACATTGGAAAAAAAACTACTGAATTTATTATTATGAAATGCCTTACTCGACTGTAAGTGAATAACAGTCTAGCTTTCTGTGTCTAGCACCTGGGGCCAATTTCACGGAGCTGCTAAGCACAAAAATTTGCTTAGCACAAACAAGTCTTGCTCATTAAAAACAAGTTATCAGCCAAAATTCTACGTTTTTTTTCATGCTAAGCAAAACACCAGCTGATTATCAATCAAAAACAATAAAGATCACGTGAAAATTTGGTCTGTAACCTTGTTTTTACCAAGGACAAATGTTCATGCTAAGCAAATTTTTGTGCTTAGCATCTCTGTGAAATTGGCCCCTGATGCGTTGTGTATTTTCAAACGATTTCCAACAATTGTCGGCTGGCAATCGTTGGAAAAACCTCATTATTTTCAGACACTGCCCCAATTTATTACATCTAGTTAGTCTACATTCTATTTGCAATATGGCTAAACATCCGTCTGGTATCCTAACCTGATAACTCCCCGACGTCTATAAATTGCTTTGTTTTAGTCTGAAGGAAGTCAAGGAACCAGACTACAATAACCGCATTTTTGTCTTGTTTTTTCCAGCTTCTATGAATTTCCTAACCGATCCATTTTTGAAAACTACAGCTAACAGCAAATGGTGTGTACTGCCTTTAAAATTGACTTTCAATCGCATTATTTCCCGGGGGAACACATTTTAATGCTATGTCGCCGGCTCGTGATCCAGTGAATGTATCACCTGTAAATTTATGACAAAAGCACTGAGAACATTCAGATGCAATAGATGTTATGCACACATATGGCGCACCATTTGCCCTAAGGATTTAAAGGGATGCAACGTAAAATGGTTAATGTAATCCCTGAAAATGCACCTTTGCGTCACATTCACCGTTATTTTCATTTTTTCATTTTCATTCTTTTTTATGCTAATACTTGATCTCGTACCAGGGCCCAATTTCATAGAGCTGCTAAGCAAAAAAAATTGTTTAACACAAAAAAGTCTTGCTTATTAAAAACGGGTTACCAGCCAAAATTATACGTGTTTTTCATGCTAAGCAAAAAAACAGCTGATTATCAATCCAGAACAATAAAGATCAGGTGAAAATTTGGTCTGTAACCTTGTTTTTGCCAAGGACAAATTGTCATGCTAAGCAAATTTTTGTGCTTAGCAGCTCTATGAAATTGGCCCCTGGCAGAAACCTCAATGTTATAAAGCTATAGTTTGAGCACAAAACAGTTGCTAGAATTGTGGACGATTTTGCTGTTGTGTATGTTAATCTTTTCTGTGGTGATTTCTTGTTGCATCAGTACATGGGCAGTAAGTCAATGAGCAAACCTTTCTTACACGCATTTTCCAAATATACATTATTTTGGGTTCTTAATTTAGAACAGAAAAACCCCTAATCTGAACAGTGACTTTCTGAAATGACATCACAGTCTCTTTACAGTTATCCGAAGAAGCATGGAAATAAAAAAATGAATTTTTTTTTGCACTTTTCAATAAAATTAACTAAAAAGATGTCGAATAGTTTGTACAGTATACCTTTAAGAGCAGAAAGTTGCACAAAATGTATTAGTTCCTTAGAAAAACTAATCACATAAAATTATGGACACTTGAAATGTTATGATGATTATACCAACATATGATGGATGTGCCTATTAAAATGTACTTTCCCCACATTAATGACACTATACATTAACATGCAGCACTATTAATAAAATACAAAAGTGCTACTGATAGACACAGCCCAGAAACGTCGCATGCACTTTTTATAGCCGCACTTTACCTGGTTGACAATAAGATGCAAGGATGATTTATTATTGATAGAACCGTCGTAGTTGATGCTATCCAATCCGTCCAGGGCGTACGATGCGCAGGTTACGTTGCCGTACTTCCAGGAGAGTTGACGTTCCAGGAATAGGATGTGCTCGAATAGGTCTATCCTGTGAAGCTTGGCGGCTAGGGACAGCGGGGTGTAACCGTGTCTGTTCTTGATTGTACAGTCCCCTCCCAGCTCGTACGCCAACGTGAACATATCCTAAAACAAAAGAAGAAAACAAATTGTATTGCTTTAAAGGTAGGATACACCATTGGTAATTGCTTGAATTATCATGAATGGGTAGATTTGAGGCCTGAGGGGGTTGTATTTTATAGTAAATATCGTTGAACTGACCTGCAGTCCGGACGGCGATCGCAAATTTTTCTTTATAACATTTTATTTTTCAGAATAATTACAGGATATCTGGTGCAATCGTTTTGCTGGATGCCTAGAATCATTATTTACTTTCAGATTAGCAAGATATTTCTTAATAATTTGGTAGTAAATTTTTTCAATATCTGCAAATGGTGTATCCTACCTTTAATGTCTATTTACATTGTATTCTCTGTAATCCAATGTTTTGATATTAATGCCCTTGGTCTTTTTTTACATTTCCCTAATCGTGTCCAATAAAGACTTGAATTAATAAAACGGTTCTGGTACCCCCCATCCCCCCCACCACACAAAACCCCCCCAAAAAAACCGAACTTAGCAGGAACAAAGTTCGTTACCCTAGGTGAGATTCGAACCCGGATCGCAAAGATTGAAGGTGAAAGAAGAACCATTTTGCCAACATAATTCATTTTTTTTACCCCATTTGTACCCAAGCTTATGTCTGTCTTTTAATATACACCTGAAACAAACCCAAAATATGTTTCAATATATTTCTTTGAATTGCTGAAGGGAAAAAGACATCTTCAATTAATATATGTGTATATTTTGACTAAGTCCCAAATGTACAATTAATTATAAATGTATTAAAAACAGTGGCACATCAAATATCAAAGACTACACGTCCAAGATCACTTTTAGCCATTCACCAGACCATAACTAACGGCACCTGACTCATTATAAACCCGCTGTAGTGGATCCATTCAATTCTCCTTAACCGTAGCTCGAAGGAGGCGCCATTTTGTCGTAAGTTATGCCTTAGGGAGCAAGGTAGATTAAGAAGATATTTCATAGTCTGCTTAATGTCGCAGCTCCTAATTAGATTCAAGATTTTATGAATTTGATCATAAATTTGTTTATTTGCAATTGGTGAATATCTGCAAATTGTTTATCCTACCTTTAAATTTAAATTAGCTTTTTTATCCCTGCAAGATCATTGTATGCAGTACAGTGTTGCCATGACAGTGTTGCCATGGCAGTGACTTGTGCTAAATGTCACAGCCCATAATCCAATAAAAAAACGAAACACGGGTTTAAAGGTAGGATACACCATTTGCAGATATCGAAAATATTTACTAACGAATTATTAAGAAATATCTTACTCATTTGAAAGTAAATAATGATTCTAGGCATCCAGCAAAATGATTGTGCTAAATATCCTGTAATTGTTCTAGAAAATAGAATTTTATAAAAAAAAGATCGCGAATAACTGCCCGACGCCGGTTAAAAACAAACACTGTTTTTCGTGCTTTTCTCGGCATCAATGACTGTAAAACTTCGGACAGCTCAGTTAAACAGTATTTACACAAAAAAATACAACCCCCGAAATCTACCCATTCATGATAATTCAAGCAATTGCCAATGGTGTATTCTACCTTTAAGTTCGAAACATTCTCCAGCAAACAACCATTAATGACACTTGACTTTACTGCTTGATGCACAATTGAATTACCTTTTTATCCTGCAAGACCATCATATGCAGCACTGTATTGCCATTAGTGTCTATAGTGTTAATGTCACATCCCTTCACCCATAACGAACGGAACACGTGATTCAGATCTAAGCACGCGGCTAATGTCAACGGCGTTTCTCCCCAATAAGTCAGTCTGATGGGTGATAAATAATAAAGACATGAGAATTAAACAAAATAAATTTTACAGTAGTCTTCTATATTAAACAACTGTTCATTCTTATGAATTTATCATATGAGACTTCATGGATTGCATTAAAGAGGGTTCATGTGATGAATTTTTCTTGTTGGGAGCACATTTTGTGCAACAAATGTCTACTCTTAAAGTTGGTGTTTCCGTGCTTTTTAGGGGGTTGCACCCTGAAAAATAGATTTTCAAATTGAATTGATAATTTTCCAGCATTGTATTTTCCTTTGAGCATTTAAATGAGACATCCTACAAAAAACCCAAAAAAGCCCAACAGCGAGTAATTAATTAATTAATTAAATTCAAATTTGAATTAGGAGCATCTCTCTCAATTTTTTTAAATTAGTATACAGCACATAATCTTCGTTGAAAAAAGCATGGACAACTAAACTTTAAATGTATGAAAAATAGTTTAAAAATCTATTTTTTGTTCATTGTATTTAAAAAGTACACTTTTCAAACATTTGAAATTCCATGCTCCTCCGGACAACTGTGATGTCATTTCAGGAAAACACTGTTCAGTTTAGGGTATTTCTGTCTGATTTTGTGAACCCAAACATGTGGTAAATTGATAAAATTTCTGAGAAAAATTTGCTTATTGGGTTAACAAATTACCAAAGAAATGAACATTTATGACACCAAGATTTCTAAAAATCTAGCAACTTTTTGCCTTAAATAGCTGACATTCAGGTTTCTGCACAGAATAACATCACACATTTGATTTGATTTTTGTTTTGTTTTCATGTAAACCTTAATCTGTAAGTCCTGTTTTACCTTTCTCCAATTTTATTATAAACATCTTTGAAACCTAATTTCAGAATTGTTATTATGTCATCAAACATTCACTATAACACAACTGTAGGAATTTAAATGCCTTTTTCTCAAGAATCAGTTTTACCACTTAAAAAGTAAGTTGCTGGTCTATATTTCCATTACTAAACCCAGTACCCCTCAGTGTTGTATACCATTGGAAAGCTCTTGTTCTGCAGAATACAGATAAATAAATATCTCAATTCCTAAAAAAAAATCAAATTTATAAGCTAATTTTGTGACGACAGGTCAGATATTATACTCACCCCTCATAGTTGGTCTTTTTGTTCAAGATAAAATGTTCGTGTTCCAGTGCGTCCACGCACCACGTCTTTTGGTCATCTGGTCTGAAGAATCGCCCATAGCAACGGACATTCAAATCAGCTCCATTCTCAATCAGAAATTTGGTCATACTGATGTTCTCATTCACGATGGCTTTGTGTAGACATGTCTCCCCTGAAATGTTTTTAAAAAAAAGTGTAACCAAAGACCTGCGATACTTGTGATACAGCTGAAATATGCGTTTCAAGAATAAAACCCTTTAAACAAAACAAAAAATTATAAAAATCTATCATTTGTGACCTGTTCCAACAAAACCCGGACAAAGTCGACTTTTTAGTTTTTCAGATTTTGCTTTTATCAAATTCTCTAGGTTCTCAGCTTTAAAATGATGTATCATTTACATATGTACCCCCACCCTATCTTCCCTGGGGTCTGGATTTAGTGATAAAACCCCGACAACCTAATTATGAGATAAACAGCTTTGAATTATTTCTATACACAAATGTTTCACAAAATTGACAAAAAAACACACTTCTGGTAGACGGATTTTGTTCAAATTTGAGGAGATTGTAGATTAATAGTGAGTGACTTAGGAAAACCTAAAACCTCAAAATGGTAAAATCCATCCCGAAATGACTTCAGGAGTACATTGTGACAAAACACATTGTGCGACTTTGTCCGGGTTTCGTTGGAACAGGTCACATTTTTTACCATAATTTTCAGTTCCGAGCATGAAGTCATTGATCATCTTTGGCCACGCCTTGATGAGATGCCTGGCAATCTCAAAGTTGACATCTTTGTTGTGCGGACTCATGAAACAAACGTGGAGCAACGTTTCTCCCGAATAACCCCGTCGGTCAATGTCCCAGCAAACCTCCCGCTGGTCTTCTAAAAAATTAAGAAAAAAAGAAAACGTCCCACTTTGGTTACCATGGCAACAGAATACATCTTCCAAAACCTGCTTAATTAAAGGTCATCAAACTTTACTCTTGCATAGAATTTTAAATGTCCTAAAATTGTTCTTATTCTTTTATCTTAATTATTTGTCATTCATTTATCTACCGATATCTATTTTATCATTTTCTAGCTTATCCTAAATTTTAATTTAACCAATATCTTATAAACATCAATATCATCATTATTATCAACATCAATGCTCTTTTCGGCATAGCCACTATAAACCTCATCATCACCAATTTTCAATCAGCATTAATCTTCAGTATCCAATATATCCTCCCATCTTCTGCATCATCAACAAAATAAACAAACAAGATCATCTTAATGGCCATCGTCTTAATCATCAACATCTTCATCCTTTCTTGTTCCCAACTTGACACTAGTAAGATTCATCATTCACCTTTTCCTGATCCAACCTTGTTGGTACTCCCAAGTGATCCAGTAACTTTCTTAGACTTAGAAATTGGTCTCCTCTTCTTCTTCCGGTCTTTTGCATCCACCACGTCGTTGTCAATCCAGTTGTCCTGGTTTCGGATCTTCACCAGTGATTTGATGGGCACCATCTTGCCTTCTCCGCCGTCGTACAGGAATTTGCCGATATCGGGCCCCCGTATCTTGCCTTCGAACGCCACCTGTGCGGGGATCGATTTCCCGGCCTCCCTCGCCAAGTCGACAAGGTCCTCGTACAGTTCGTAGATTTCAATGCAAAGATTGGCGTGGTTCTCGCAGTTTCCATACTTCACGTCTAACGCCTTCATTTTATAATTGTATAATTAAATATAATCTTTGGCAGAATATCGCCGATGATGTGAGCAGAATATAATAATCACAGCTGGTGGTTGCTCAATGATGGAATGTTAATTTTGCTCCATGGGTGCTGATGACAAGATCGAATCCCTCATCAAGCCACTGCGCTCGCACTAATATTTGACGATAATGGACGGCATGCCCATCCGCGCGCTGGTCTCCTCATTTGTTCCAACAGGGAGCGGAAGGAAGCGCATCTGTTAACATCATCTCACTCGCCCCAGCTTGTCATCGTCTCATAACCAACAGGTAATTTCACTCTCTATACTATACCCATCCCGATGAAGCGCGCCTGATTTACTCACCCCGTGTGTGTGGCGCGCTCGGATCATAATCAGACAACCTCATTTGCCTATCAAATATCATGGCCATTTACTGTTCGCCTATCCCCTGACAACTGCATAAATAATGAGCTACATTGACCGTGTCTAGCAACGACCCCCGCCGTACCTTGCCCAACAACACAACACAACATGCACCCACACGACCACCTGCTGTATCGGCTAGCGTGCGCGCCATGTCACCGAACACGACAATTTCTCTCGCATTTTAAGACTCCAAAGTAACCTTTTTTAAAAGAGTCTGCGATCAAAAAAGAATAAGCAGCCAATATGATGAACACGTCGATGCCGAATTCCACTACGTGGAATGTTAAAAGGAGGAGGGATTTTAGTCAACTTAAAACGGGGACCGAGCTTCCGGGGTAAGCAAACTTAACGTGTGTACTACTACCATGTAATCGTATTCCACGCGGTTATAATTGATTGATTGACGTACGCGTATTACACCTGTAATTAGATTATCGTATACCTTTTATCGCGTAAGCGGTGGCCATGGCGATAACATTAGAATACATTTTTAATTCGCCGACGGGCGAAGTGTTTATATCATTCTTAAATAATAAAATAACTGTTGTCATGAATCGTAAATCATGTTCCATAATTTGGCTGGTGATGAATTACATTCGGTGTGATTAATTAATATTGCATTGTGCTAACATTTGATGTTGAAAACTTAATATTCGTATATGTAATTGTTGTCAGTTATTCAATAAACTTTGTTGAGATATGTAATTAAAACTGATTGGGAATACAAATTAGTCAACCTCTCCAATTATAAATGGATGAACATTTTTTTTTAATTGAATAAATGTTTTTGTTTTTTCCATAGGTATCGAGGATACATTGAGCAGTATAAATATCATGTTGGTGACACGTATGGTAATGCAACAAACAAGCTATCAGAGGTAAAAAAATATTTTAAAAAAGAGGAATAATCAATTTTATAATATTAATAATGTTATTAATTGATAAATTTGTATTTTTAAGAAATTTAGAAAAGCTGAAAAATTTGAAACACCTCAACCTATGTAGGTACCTATTTATACTCCTTATAAATTGTAGTACAGTTCCTTGCCCAAGAACACAAGTACCATGCTCCCCGTCGGGGTTTGAACCAATGTACCATGGCACACGACTCAAACAGAACATACACCGTAACCATTGGAACACAGCGACCTACACGTTTTGTATACAAATGCAATCTTTATCAAACAACAAATGTGCCGGTACAAAATCCTCAAACAAGCACCTTGTAAATTTGTTCCCTGTTTCATCTGAACAGACGTGGAGAACCAGGCATCCGGCGTACACCACGTCGCCACAGAACTACTTTGACTCTAAGACAACGTTTGTCGGTACAGGGCTCAGCGGTCCGGATGACGTAGAAGGAAGCGGGGCGAGACAGGATCTCAGACTCCCCAAATCAACTGGAGACAATAAACTGACGGAGCAAATGGTACCTGGCTACACAGGTATACCGAAGCGTCAATATTCATCTATTTTATAGGCGACATTCTGGAGATCGAACTCCCCTTAAAAAATGTCTTATTTCATTCCAAGAATTTTCAAGTCTTAAACTAGCCCCAAACTTCCAGAAGCCTTGAAATGGTTTAAAAAACAGCTATGAATTTTGTGTCTTATTTCAACATTTCATTCCAAGAATTCTCAAGTCTTAAACTGGCCCTATAGTTCGTGAATTGCCATTACGACCGAGGATCCCCTATTGTGTTTTCCTTTATTCCTTTACTGAAACCTAACCCCATTGCTTAGCGCTTACCGGAGCGATCGAGGACAAAGAAACCGTCCTTCGAGGATCTTTTGTTCCCTTTGTTTTCTTTTGTGTTTCGATACTCGATCGCAAAAAGAAACAAGTGCAAAACTTCTAGAAGCCTTGAAATGGTTTAAAAAACAGCTATGATTTTTGTCCTTCCAAATTATAGTTTCCACATCATAGCATTCTAATAGTTTTTGTACATAGATGTGGTAGACATTTTCAGAATGGTGTTACATCCTGATGGTATTTTTGTCATCGCATATTATCTAAACGAACGTCAGTCAGTGCAAAAATGACGAAAAAGTGAAAGAATGTTGCAATATCTTCATATATCATTACAATGAAGGTCAATCACTGCAAAAATGTTGAAACCCATGAATGACTTCAAAAATATTCTCGAACCTCCCTAGACTTTGTACACTACCACTAAAGTGGTGTCGGGATACTACATTCTTTCCCGAAAGAACATGAATTTTGGACTGAGAAACTTTTTCAATTTTGTTCGAAAATAAACTCGACAAGAAGTGGCAGCAGAAATCTTCTTGTTTTTTTCAGCCTCTTCTTTTCAATAACAAATTGGCTTTAATTTGTTTTTGTCACATTGAATCGATTTCTTTATTCCTGTCATGTCATTATTGTTTTACATTTTGTTCCTAAGTCCTGAATGTTTTTCCTTCCAGGCTATATTCCTAGAATGCCCTTTAAGTTTGGCAACACCTACAAAGAAGATTGCGATGTCTGCATCGACGACTTCATGACAAACACTAAGGAGCACGACACGAAGGTGCACACGCTACTAAAGACCCAAACACAGATCAAACCTCTACGGCCAACAACAGACGACAAAACAGTCATCGATAGGTTGAACCAGTACAGGGACAGACATCCAACTTCCAAGATACTTCTAGGTGAGTGAAATCTGCCAAAATTTGGCTGCTAAATCACTTACCTATTGAATTATACAACTCGAAAACCCAGTTTGCGACATTCCTTCATTGTGTTAATATTTGATATTTCTGTCTGGTCGATGTTTGGTAAAAGCAGTTCTAATAATCAATGTGATGAATTTTCAGAATAGATTGTTTACAGAATTTCCTTTTGTGAAATTTCATTATCAAATGCTTTTATTACATTTCACTGAAAAAAAGACAAGGAAAATCTTATTATTGTAGAAAGTTACGAAATGGATGATGAAGTAATGGACTTTTTTGTGGGGGGGGGGGGGGGGGGGGGGTGGTTTGGCTTGGTGTAAAAAATAGACTTTATTGAGAATTATACAGTGTCACATCATAGAATAATAATTAGACTTCACCCCTGCATACCACGCTCTGAGCTGCAAAGGAGAAAATTTAGATATGGAGAAAAGTGCCGATGTTAAAGGTAGGATACACCATTGGTAATTGCTTAAATTATCATAAATGGGTGGATGTGGGGGGTTGTATTTTATAGTAAATATCGTTTAACTGATCTGTCTGGAGTTTTACAATCATGGATGCCGAGAAAAGCATGAAAAACAGCGTTTGTTTTCAACCTGCGTCGAGCAGTTATTCTTATGTTATCTTTGTTTTCTTGCGATCGCCGTCCGCGTCCGGCGCGTCCGGCGATCGCGAATTTTTCTTTATAAAATCCTATTTTTCGGAAAAATTACAGGATATCTAGCGCAATCGTTTTGCTGGATGCTTAGAATCATTATTTACTTTCAAATGAGTAAGAACTTTCTTAATAACTCGGTAGTAAATATTTTTGATATCTGCAAATGGTGTATCCTACCTTTAAACTGAAAGCAGTCGTCGTAAAAAAACCAAATTATTATACAAAAATAAAAATAATGCTTTTGGATGCAGCAGCACAAAAGATAAATGCGAGGATAAGAAACTAATTATTTTTTAAATTTGGCCTTAATTTGCCTTTAATTTTGGCTTTAATTTGTTTAATCCTTTTTATCCGGTAGAGGATAAGCGTTCATCCAGAGAAGCTCCAATCCCTGGTTACGATGGTTTCATCCCAAGACAAGGTGTGTCGGAGCTCGGTCTGGGAGCTCGCTATAACACCATCTGTGACAGGTCTCTCAATACATTCTATGACGAGACGGACAGACACGCAGAGAGAATCGGACGAGCCTATGTTTCAAAGTAAGTAGGAAGTTGGAGGTTACTGCGGGAACAAAAAAAACCGAGAGATTAGTGGATTTGAAATAACTTGATCCCTTCTTCATTCAAACACTTGGTTTTTTTAGAGAACCGTTTTATCAAAACCAGTTTAATGATATCTTTGCCTTCTATCTTGCGTTGCTCTTTTTTTCAGAACCGATGTACCAGATGACCAGGCCAAAGCATCCATCCAACTCACCAGGGAAGATCGGAATGTCTTAATGCAAAGACGTCTCTACAAACAAATTGGAATGGTACCCAAATATACGGGATATCTGCCACGTAAGTAGCAATCTAGTTTTTTCAAAAAAGGAATGTTTTGTTCCCCGAATTAACAATTTGTATATAATAAAAATTAAAAAAATGAAATTTTTGAAAAATTATATTTGCTATTTTTCACAATGGATCTTCTTTAAACCTTACAACTCATTTTAATTTCTCTTTTATATACTTGTTAAAACAAATTTTACATTTTATAATTTTTTTATATTTTATTTTTAATTATTATAATTTTTTTTATCAAAAAAATCCCAAACTTTTTGGAAACAGAGATTCGATTCAAGTTTGGCCAAACGTACGGCGACACGACTCGTTCACTGCCTGTATGCTTCCACGAGCAGTCAACCTTCGGTCAGCATCTGTCCACGGTCCAACAATCAGTTTGAACCTGCCGAACCGTCCAGTCAGCACAACTTGGGTGTCCGTCGTTGGAACCAGAGTGTAAGATAGAACTGCCAGCTGTCTATCGGGCATTTCAAGTAAAAACACCCACCGAATGATAGAACAAATTAGGCAGATCGTCTTGCAGTTTTAATAATCAATAAAATATAATTTTTCAATCAAGCTAAGAAATAAAAATCAGATTTTTTTTTAAAACGATTTTGAGGGAACCCTGAAACTGCATAATTATACAAGTACATTTACTAAGCTCATATGATTTTTTTTACTGCTTTAAGTACTATTTTGTAAACCATACCTTCTTGTCTTGATACTAACGTGCATTGATATGGTGCTCTAAAATTTGCTACATGAAAAATTTGCTTAAACACAAAGTTGAGGCACACTTAACCTAATGATATCAGGATTACAGGAGAACCTGTTTATTTTATTCACAGTCAAGCCACTTTTTATCGTGCTCCCTGAATCACATATTCTAATTTGCCGAGCGATAATATCTGCGTATAGACGCGCGTATTTATAAACACGCATAAATTAACTAACGCGTTTACCTTACCCGACAAAGTCGTGCGCCTTATCGCGCTAACGATTTCAAAAGTCACGCAACCGTCGCGTACTATTTTGTTTGTTTACACACGCGCGACATTGCGACAAAATAAAGGCCTTGTAAACCGTTGAATTGGATGGTGCCAGATTATTTATGCATTTCAATCCTCGCGTTAATTTTATATTTTTTTTTAATGTCGCTCAAAACGTTAGCGTATCATTAATTGCAAATTGTTTATTATTCATCAGAGCAGACTGGTATTAATTTGTAATCAACTTTATTTCATTTATTTTTATTTCTGTTTGCAAGTTCCAAAAATGAAATTTTTTCTTTGCTTTCATTTAAAATGGCCGACCTGTGACAATACTGTTAAATGGTTTTTGAGAGGTTTTAATGCAGTATTGTTTATCACAAGCAAGATTATCTAGGATACTTTTAAGTATTTTAAGCATTTCTTCCTTTGGCTATTGTACAAATCGTGAAAATCATGTAAATATATTAATTACTTTTCCAGATTCAAATAATGATGATAAATTAAACACAAGGTTATGAATAGTATTATTATGCTAGTCCTGCAAAAATACACCAAAAATGTGTGAACGTATGACTAAAACGAATATGACCTTGCAGATTAATGCATTATATTTTTATAAATAACAATATTTCAATTTTTAAATGTTCACAACAGCAAAATATATTGTTTTAGGGGTGGCTTAAGATGAAGAAAAACTTCAAAATGTTCAACCTGTTAATACCGATCATTGTTTTAAGAATTTTGGATAAAATATTATATTTGTACTTTTTTTATGATGGATGTAAACATTTTTAATCGAAGCAAGGGTAATTTAAAAAGTATATAATGACTTAACTCTTCTCAATCGTTCAGAATGCTTCAGGCGGTTTTGGAGGGTCGCACATGGATACATTAACAATTAAAAACCACCTGATGCCATTAAAATGTGGCGCCTTTTTGTACAAAATACAAATTTGGACAGCTGACCAAATGCTACACCGCAATAAAGCAAAAAAAAACCACCTCTTTTTGGGGTGGGACGGAAAAGCAAAAGTAGAATATCTACTTAAAACAGACAATTTTGGTGATTTTTTTTTTCTATCCAATATATTGAACGGGGATAGGCAGAATATCTACATGTCGAATTGTGCGGATTTTGTTCGCTTTTGGAGGCGTGTCACAACTTTTGTTACAAAAAAACAATCTAACCTAAATTTGATTTTGAAAGTAATAAAGAAACACGGGAACTCCAGCCACATTGTGGTGCCTGTTGTGCTTCAGAAACATTCAATCGGTTCATATTTCTTTTCAGTGATTCGGAATTTAGAGGCAGAGCCGATACCAAAGAAAAAAACAAAAACGTAGGTTCTCGTTTCTATTTCTTCTCCTTGGGTATTCTTCCCATCAAATAGAACTCTCTGTTGGGTCTCATATCGGTAAGATGAGCCATGCGATTAGACATGGCAAAGAACGCGGCGATCGCCCCAATGTCCCAGGCATCCTCGCGATCCAAGCCGTGTGCTTCCAGTTTCTTGAAATGTTCCTCGGTGATCGTCTCCGACTTGCAGATGGCGACGGCAAACTCCACGATGGCGCGTTGTCTTGGAGACAACTCGGCACACTCCCAATTAGCCGCAACCTGAGAAATACAGAGATAAGATTCCTAAATACTTTGGCTCTAATTTGTGGCCACACTTGAATCCTTTATTTTCTTACAGGATTAACACAGATTCTCACAACATAGTGCAGATTGTTTTTGAGATTTCTCTGAATTTGTTTTACTGATTTTTGTTTTAAGCATCGTTTCAGGAAGTACTATTTTGTTTATTAAGTAACTGAACACCCTTTCTAATAAACTTAACCAATCTTATTCACAATTACCTAAGACAGTTTGCCCATTCCTATTGGTTGAGAGCTTGTCACATGGGAGCTTTCAAACACCTGATAAAACAACTGGTTTTAAACACTTAATTCCCACATCAATGCATTAGCCAATCTCCATTAAAGAAGATATTGAGCACTATGTGCGTGAGGCACAAACCATTAGCCTATTTAAGATATGGCCGACACGATGGGAATTGATTTGGGTATATATTTAAGAATTTACCCAAATCAAAGGGCACTTTTGACCTAATGGCATTCGTGAATGAAAATAATAAAAGTATTAAACAAGTACAACTGGCGAGGGGCCTGGGAATGGCTAACGACCCTTGCCTTTATTCCCTTTCTAATAACTTGGTGAAGTTTGTTTTTTACCTGGTCGGCTAACGTAGGATTCTTGGAGTAGATCCTAAACAGCGCCGAGTGCGATATGATGCAATACAGACATTTATTGATGGAGCTGGTTGCCACGACGATCATCTCTTTGTCTGCTTTAGTGAGGGACCCTGTCTCCTTGGCCATGAGCGCGTCGTAGTACATGAAGAAGGCGCGGAATTCCTCGGGCCGATGGGAGAGCGCCTTGAAGACATTTGGAACAAATCCCGACTGAAATGGAAGAAGTTCAAGTAAAATTTTAATTTTCTGAAAAAATATGTTGGAAACGTGTCTGTCAAACTTGGCAAATAGTTTGCTACTGAAAGCATTTTCCTTTGCAAAGAGAACTTCAACCCTGATGAGCCCCTAGTGTTTTTTACCACAGAAACCTTCTCCATTCTTGCAAATTCCAACAAAATATAGTAAACTCTACACCAAAATTGTTGGAGTGTAATTCCGGTGATGAGCCTAACCCAACTTGAAGGACAATCAGTGGATTCAGCATTGTTAGGGTAAAGGGTCCAGGACCCATCCTAACAGATTCCAACAAAACATGCAGATTTTGATGGGTTGAGTTGAGTTAGGGTCAAGACATTTTAAAGACATTTCAAAGACAATTAATTAGCAAGGACCTGGCCAATACAACGCCTCAACCTAACGTTGACATTCCAACAAAGGATCTAACTACCTTCTCTGCCACTTCGTTGATGAGGTCTTGCATATCTTGTGGGAGGTCATCCTGATTAGGAACAGGGTAACGACTGATTGGATACTCTGTTTCACTGCAAAACCCTCGATTTAAAACAGCAACAGGGTTTGTAGAGTTCTGGGCTATCTGTAAAATAAACAATCGGGTAATTAGGAACTTATGTTCTGAGAAAAGCATGCAATTCATCTTTTAAATTAAAGTTTGGATGTCACTCGTAATGCAATGAAGAACGTCGTTTAACATGGGCTAGCCCCATTCTGTGGCCAAATACTGGACCTCGCTC
The DNA here is from genome assembly GCA_037893245.1 of Crossaster papposus. NCBI lineage: Eukaryota > Metazoa > Echinodermata > Asteroidea > Velatida > Solasteridae > Crossaster > Crossaster papposus. The sequence goes on along the minus strand of JBAIAA010000350.1, from coordinate 81,279 downwards.
CATATGCTAATACTACTTATGATACGGAGTGAGTCCAGTATAGTAATGCAGTATACGGCCACAGAATGGGGCTAAACATGGGCTAGTTGTCAACCGTGGTTGGTCTTGTGTGATTAATGCCTCAATAACGGGACGATTTGTCAACAACTAGATAAACAAATTCACATGATTTTCGTTGATTAAAGATACCTTAGGTACCACGCTACCGTTCTGCCCATTTTTACAACGGTAAAACGATGACAAGACTGACAACTTAGACCTTGAATTCCTGCACAGTTGACGGCAGGAAAATGAGATCATGGAGGCCGCCATGTTGAATCTGGTCTGGTGTCGTTCACATTCTCCTCGTCATGCGTAGCGAAAGTTTCAAGACATATCAGAGCCAGACTAAATGTACATGTACTAGTATATACTATACGTTACAGCCTGTGCGTGAAATACGATAGTGCGATCAGCGGACCGAGAACGATGGCGAGTTCTCTCTTTTGCAAGATTACGCGGATGGGTTTGAAGGTAAATAATAAACTATTATTATGTCTGCGATATTTATGTTGCTTTTCAGGAATCTTTACATGCGACACATTTGCCAGTAAGTTGTCTGGACAGTGCCATTTGGGGTTCCTACACCCACCCTACACTAGTCCGTAGTCGTACTCGGGCCTAGCCTGAAACTATGGGTCTAAAACTGTTCCTTTCTCTATGACTATAATTTGGTAAATTGTTTTTACAGTTACCATCATACCACGTGGTCCGAACTGTAACAACCAGTCAATTTTGTCATAATCCTCTGGTAAGTTTATGCAATTTTTTTTTATTGTATGTATCATGTTTGTTTTTAGAAAACTTTAATTAATGTTGTGTGTTCTAAAAATATTGAACCAATTCTTGTTCTGCTCAATGTTAGAATTTGTCTGCATTTGCTAAGTGTTTCATCTCCAAATTTAATGTACGTATTACAAATACGTTGATACCATTTTTTAATTCTTTGCAATTGCAGGCATTTATGTATTTTAGGCTTTTGGGATATTCCTAATCCTACTTTTGCTACTTTCCCCTTTTTGTTACCTTGCTTATCGCTACAGTACTTTAACTAATTTTCTCTGTGAAATAACAAATTAAAAAAAAACCACTTTTTTGTCCCGCAACTCCAAAAAATGAAATTCTGTTTCAGTAAACAGTGTTTAACACTATGTAAATCACACAATGAAGGGCTAAGGGATCGCGATCACTTAGAGTAGACCAAGTTAGAAACCTGCAGAATAACCGCAGACGACAAGTTTAATGTTCCACACCACTTCATGTCTTTTTATTGAACACAATCTTGAGTTTTGGGCAAACCTATTGTCCTCCATACAGATTTCATTTCCCTTTGAATGGATTTCATTCAAATGGAAATGAACCCTGGAAGGAAGTACAATTAGTTTGCCCAAAACTCATGATTGCGCTCAACATCTTCATTTTTTTGTCTTTTCTTTGCTTTAATAATCTTTGTTTTATTTTATTTTATTTTTTTCAGGCCCCGGCGGCCCAAGCAGACACTAAGAGAACCGTCACGTTAATCCCAGGAGATGGAGTTGGTCCCGAACTCATGCTATCCGTCAGGGAAGTGTTTAAGAGCGTCGGGGTACCGGTTGACTTTGAGGAATTATTTGTCAGGTAAGCCGTCCAAAAAATCAACATTTTTACGATCTTTGGCTGTGTTCCGTGGTAAGATATGGGTCGCCTTTTCATGCCATCGACTCATTAACCACGTTGTAGCCGCATCCCTTGCAAATCAGCATCCTATTCCCAGATGTGAGTAAGAACGATTAGCCTCCGAAAACAAAAATAATAATAATAATAAAAACTAAAAAAATTAAAAAAATTAAAAAAAATTAAAAAATTAAAAAAATAAAAAAAAATTAAAAAAAAATAAAAAATTAAAAAAATTTAAAAAATTTAAATGATATGTAAACAAAAAAACACGTTGTTTTTGCCCACAGTGAAGTGCAGGTCGAGAAGAGCGCCACCATTGAAGAAGTCGTAGATTCCTTTAAGAGGAACCAAGTTGCACTAAAAGGCATCATTGACACGCCCTGGGGAGGAGGTGGTGAACTGCAGACGCTCAACATGAAAATCAGGTTTGATATGTTTTTATGTTGTTGTAATGGAGGCCGTGAGTAGAATATTGTAAACGTGCCTATCGCAATCTTCTAGGCTCTAAGGTAATATTAGGGGGGACAATACAAATTTTAATATTGCTTTTAGGAAGTTATTTGGGACTATTTCTTGAAGGGCTTGGTGAGTAGATTGCAAATCTCTTTCAACTTTCAAAATCGGTCAAAGCGTTGCCAAGTTATGGTCCGATAAACTTTTCAGATTGCGCTTTTTCCTAGACAACAAACGTATTAAGCAACAGTAATTAAAAAGTGTTTTTTGAACCATCTCATTTATTCTATTTACATCTTTCAAGCATTTCAAATCATCTTTTCTAGTATGTATGTTGCTCATATTTTTCATATAAGTCTTTCTTTTTCAGATGATACATTTCATGAGATCTGCAAATTCTCATGTTGTTACTCGTTGTCTAGTGGGTCTGCACGGTGTGTATGACACCCCTAGTAATATACGACATTTGCAAACATTAAATATTAAACTACAAAACTATTACAAAATACCTTAATTGACTGTAAGCGAAGAACTGTCTCTAACATCCTGTGAAATCATGACATCTGGTGCGTTGTCATATTCAAGAAAAACATATTTTAGAAAAAATACAACCCCAAATGCCCAATTCTCAGAATTTAGATAGTACACATTTTGTTTGCAACTAGTTTTCTATCCACGAATGGGTGCAAGTCTGGTTCCCTGACCTGACAATTTCTGGTGATCTATAAAGTGCTCCGTTTCATCTGAAATAGCGACATGGAACCAACAAAATTGTTTTCCAGCATCTATAGACGCAAAATGTTGAACATTTTTTTAAAATTACCTGCAAAAACAAATGTTGTATAATACCTTTAAATCTGTTATCCTTTATGTTGACAATCGGAAAACACCCCATCAGATTTTGACCAAATCTTTCATTTTCATCGCAGACGGGAATTGGACGTCTTTGCCAACGTTGTCAGATGTCGCACATTACCTGGAATTCAGACAAGACACACTGGTCTAGACTTTGTTGTCATTCGCGAACAGACGGAAGGAGAATACAGTGCACTTGAACATGAGGTAAATATCTGTGCAAAAGTACCAGCCTCAACGGTACGAAAAGGCGACATTGGAATGCATTGTTGACGACGTCTGACGCTTACGCAAAGATACTACTTTTTGCACAGACTAAAATCCTGCTATGCGCGCCTGAACCAGTATGCACACGCAGTGGCACATCCAAGGGCTTTGGTTAGTGGTGAAAGAGCACCTGGACTTGTTTGCACACAGAGCTCGTAAGTGCACTACCGACTGCGTGTGGAATTTGAGTATAGATTTCACGAAGGGTTACGATGCGTCGAACTGACGATGTGTTCTGTGAAATGAATCGCAAGACGCATTGCCAATTTTAGGCGTCCAGGCTGTCAGCATATGGTCGCCTGGGTGTCGACTGTATGGTCGGGAAGAGTCTTCTCAGTCACCCAGAGAGTCGCAGCCTCTTTCTGGTCGCCGCAGGACAGTGGGTTTGACGCCAATGAGCGTAGCTCGACTCCTACTGACGTGAAGCTGTCGTACGTTGTCGCAAGGTGACGTAGGTCGTCCGCAAGGTGACGTAGGTCGTCGCTGGTGCTGACCTTGGTAAATTCCATTGGCGACTACCTCTGTCAACCTACGTCAACCAGCGAAAGGTACTGGTGTCGGGAGAAGTCAAGTTGCCCTCGACAGGGTCGTACAGCTTGTTGTAGGTTGTTCCGGGTGGATGTATGTTGACTTCGGTTGTCGTAGGTTGTCTCTTGTCGTAGGTGGTCGTCCTTAGTTGTGACGATTGGGTCGCTAGTTGTTGGTAGCTTGCCATAGCTTGGGCGTCGACTAGGTGTAGGTTCTTGTAGCTTGTTATAGACATTGTCGTAGTGAGTCCAGTCGCCGGTTTTTCGGCGACCTTCTATGACTATGACGGTCGCCGGCAGTCACCGAATAAGTCGCCCAAAAAAAACAGGGGCATCACGATGGTAAGAAAATATTTCTCATTGTTCAATCTGTACTTATATGCTCATCACTAGTCATGCTTATGTATTTTTATTCTTCAATTTTCCCACTAGAGTGTTCCTGGTGTGGTAGAATGTCTGAAGATCATTACAAGGGCCAACTCTCTACGAATCGCCAAGTTTGCCTTTGACTACGCCAGACGGAATGACCGCCAGAAAGTGACTGCCGTCCACAAAGCAAACATCATGTGAATATACTGCTCAATTTCTCTAAACTGTTTGAAGTAATATTCCCTCATATAATACTCTTTTGTCGTTTCTAAGTGTATATTTTAATTTTTTGTCTCATCTGAACGAAGTTCAGAAAAAGACTATGCAATCACTATTTCTGTATGTAGTCCGTCCATTTGTTCGATCGGCCGGGTGTCCGTCCGGGAGTCCAATTCCAATCAAATTTGGGTGATGGATGAAATATTGTAACCTTTATATGATGGTCATGTCAAAGGCTATGTACCGAGGTCAAAGGGCATTTGAGGTCAAGTTGTAAAAGAGGCTGGAATTGTACAATTGGTCTCATTTGAAAACTTGAAGGTCAATTGCAATCCATCTTGGGTCATAGATGCAATATGAAAACTTGTATGTGATTATTAAAGGTCACATATTGAGGACAAAGGTCATTTGAGGTTAAGTTGTAAAATACGAAAATTGCGAAAGTAGGCGAGACTTGTGGTTTGAGGACCATCTCTGTTTTTGATTATTACAACTTCTTTCCATTCATCCTTTGTAGGAAACTTGGGGATGGGCTCTTTCTCGAAAGCTGTCGTCAGATCTCCACGTTGTATCCCAAGATTCAGTTTGAGCCCATGATCGTCGACAACTGCTGCATGCAGCTGGTTTCCAACCCTCACCAGTTTGACGTGTTGGTCACCCCTAATCTGTACGGCAACATCGTGGACAACCTAGCAGCCGGTCTGGTTGGTGGGGCCGGGGTGGTTCCCGGCGAAAACTTCTCGGCGGAGTACGCCATATTTGAGCCTGTAAGTTGATTATTATTATTAATTATTATTCATGAATACCTGAGACAGTTTTATAGCTATTCCTTTACGTCGAGAGCCTGTCACATGGGAGATTTTAACCAGTTCGCGCCGGATGACGTTATATAAACATACAGTTTTTCCCAGATTCACAACGGATGACATATAAACACGCCACGAGCAAGGCAGGAAATGTCTGTCAGCAGTGAGCAAGGCTAGGATTGCGTGGGTGTGCTTCCCGGCACTATCGGCCTAAACCCGCTTCGGATCGAGTTTCGTTATAAATAATTTCGCCCCTCGGCTCGGTGATGTTAAAATAATCCCTGCGCGAGCTGGATAAATGGCTGATAAAAACACCAACCAGTTTTAAATACTTTTCCGGTGTGTCGTGTTAAATTTGGTCTTCTGTGAAGTCTGGTCGTGGCGTTTCGCCCTTTCATTGGTTGACATCTCACACGACATGTGCAATACTACTACCGAGTCTTTGTTTTATATTTGTAAATTCACACTACCAGGCACCAGTGCATTTTGCGCCACATCACACCACATCACGCAACATCACGCCACATCATTGAGTCCGTGTCACGCACGTGTTTATCTTCATAATAATAAGATTTTAGGACTGATGTGTTGATAGGTTCCTTTTTTAAAATCTGTGTTAATTTTCCATCGATTGATCAGGGTGCTAGACATACCTTCTCTCAAGCTGTTGGTCGTAACATTGCTAATCCCACAGCTATGCTGCTGTGTGCTGCCAATATGCTGAAACATCTTCAGTAAGTATCAAATCTAAATCACTATAAATTGATTTTTTCTTTATGGAAAATTTTCCGACAATGTATTCTAACATAGTATTGATGCGCACTCCATAGTGAAACACAATTGGTCAAAATTTTCCAAAAAGGAATAGGAAAACCTCAAACCAATTTTCCCTAGATCTAAAAGATGATTTTTTTTTCATTCAGTTTATAAAAAGTCTGAGATTTAAGGATTAAGACTAATTGATTCCTCAGTCTTAGTTGAAATGTTGATCTACTTTTAGTTTGCCTCCTTCAATTATAGAGTTAATGACTTCAATCCCGCCAAATCATATATGTGACCGTCCACGACGAAAAGGCTGTAAAGTAGGCATCTTGTCGTTTTGAGATATTTAGAGAAATGAAATCTACAAGAAATAATCTTTAAAAATGATGTATTACAAGACATAGTTGGTATTTATGGTTGGCTACAACAAGTAACACAAGTTTTTATTGTTTTTCACATATTTTAATGTTCTTTTTCTCATAAAAAGCTCTGGCGACTTTACAGCCCTTTTGTAATAGATGGTCACGTATTATGTCTTAATTGTGATTTATTTCTTTGTATTTCTGAATCACAGCATGGACTCGTATGCCAAGCTTATTCAGACTGCAGTGGAATCAGTTCTCAAAGCAGGCAAGGTAAGTCAAGTACGACTGTTAACTATAACTATCGGATTATTTCATTGGTCGTCACTATTTGTACTGATGGAGAGGTAGGATGCTAAGTTCAGGGGCCAATTTCATAGAGCTGCTAAGCACACAAATTTGCTTAGCACAAAAAAGTCTTGCTCATTAAAAACAGGTTACCAGCCAAAATTATACGTGTTTTTCATGCTAAGCAAAAAAACAGCCGATTATCAATCCAAAACAATAAATTTCACGTGAAAATTTAGTCTCTAACCTTGTTTTTGCCAAGGACGAATTGTCATGCTAAGCATATTTGTTTGCTTAGCAGCTCTACGAAATTGGCCCCAGTTTAGTTCAGTTCTGTAGATATTATGATTGTTATTTAAAAAAAAAGTATATATATCTGCATAAGTACCTTATCTGTTGCAGTATAAAGTTGCAATGGTCGACTGAGATTAAAGGTAGGATACACCATTTGCAGAAATCGAAAATATTTACTACCGAATTATTAAGAAATATCTTACTCATCTGAAAGTAAATAATGAATCTAGGCATCAAGCTAAAATGATTGCGCTAGAAATCCTGTAATTGTTCCGAAAAATTGAATTGTATAAACCAAAAATCATGATCGCTAAAAAATATTTAAAATAATAAGAAAAACTGCTCAACTCCGGTTGAAAATGAATGTCGTTTTTCTTGCTTTTATCAGCAACCATGATTGTAAAACTTCGAACAGGTCAGTTAAACGATATTTACTATGAAATACAACCCCCAAATCCACCCATTCCTTATAATTCAAGCAATTACCAATGGTGTATACTAGCTTTAAATACTGTTTCTGTATGCCATTCAACATTTCTTGTTGTCATCTTGATTGAAGGTCCGCACACAAGACCTGGGTGGGTACGCTACAACCAGGGAGTTTACGAATGCAGTCCTAAATAACCTCAGGTAAACACGCTGCGATGGGTGTAATCATCGACGGCAGTAAAACACCGAAAATGTCTCATTTTAGTTGATATAATAATAGTTTAAAGGGATCGTATACGTCGTTAAGTAATTGGAACCCACTATTTGTTTCAATCCTATATAGTTATAGATATATACCATAAAACTAACCTGTAAAAATTTCATTTCAAAAGGTGGTAGCGATTTTGAGATATTGCCGAAAATCTGGAGCAGTTATGTCCACACAGGAAGAATAATCTGCATTGGAATACACAATCTGAGAAACGTCACTGCAGTAACGCTTCTCAGATTCAAATTTTTGGGGATAAAAAGTGATATCTTTTTCCATTAACCGCAGTACTTCGAAGTGAAAAGTTTCTAAAATTGCATTATACTATCTAAAGCTGCTGTACTTCTTACCAAGTAAGTTTTTATTGCCAATAATTTTTTGAGTGATATACGATCCCTTTAAACCCCAACCTTTCCAAACCCATCAAAAGTCATCCTCCCCCTTTGGTGGATTCTGTGGAACTTGATTGGTCCTGCAGGCCCTGGCTCGACTTAAATTTGATGGATTCTGATGGACTTGGGCCGTGATGCCTGAAGCACTGCTGGGGAATCTGATTAATTTGTCCGCCATGCAGTATTGCTGTGTTGTCACATAAGAAGCGAGTAAGTGATGGATTTTGGCAGAATTGGCCGAGTATACTTAGTAAAAGGCAGTAGGGAGTTGGAGTTAAATTCTATTAGATTTGCCAAAGTTATAAAATAATTTACTTAATTCAATTAATAATCTACTATAAGGATTGATTAAACAAAAAATTGTTCTTCACAGTTCAGGAATGTTAGGAATAAAATGTGATATGAAACATTTATAAAAAAACCAATAATTTTGTAGACAATAATTCAAAGGTTTATAAAAAGTATATACATATATGAGAAAATGAAAAGATCTATGTGAAATAATATCGACATTATTTTACACTGTGATTTTGGATGTTAAACTTCAGACAAAACAGTTTATAGACACTGTAGAGATTTCAGGTGAGGGAACCAGACTTCAGATGTGTGACAAAGTGTGGACTGACTAAATTTGGTTGATTCTGGGCATAAATTGACCAAAAAAAATTGTTGTGGTCATCTTGTTAATTTAATTTTTTAGTAAGAACATCCCTCTAATAATATGATGAATTCACTGATTATTGTAGACCCCATATGCACGTGCAGGTTTTAAGCACGCCATTTAACATTTCTGCAGTTTACAGTTGTATACATGTACATTTTTATTATTTATTTAAAGTACAGTTAAGTGGTTTTAAGTACTTTTACAAATTGCAAAGTTCAAAATAGTTGTTTTTCTTCAGGAATTTAATAACATTTGTGTATTTTTACAGGTTTTGCTGTAATAAATTGGAAAATGAAACAATCCATGTATTTTTTTTAAAGAGTTCAGGATGACCAATTCCATGTCCCCATATACAACACTATCCTTTATCCGAGTCATTAAATTACTTCCTATCATTGACCATGAACTCAAATTGCCCCCCCCCCCCTGCACAACCTGGGCCGCCCATTTTATACTTCCCTTTTTATTTCGGAATTCCATTGGGATTCGTTCATGCAATTTGCAACAGTGACGAAGCCGGAATGGAGCCTAAGCTGGGGTTTGAAAAACGGCCCCATCCTTTTAGATTTTGGCAGGATCAATCCATTATGAGGAGAGGGATCTCATTCATCAAAATATTTTACACTGTACACTTACTTAACTTATAAAACAAATACGATTGCTTGATCGTATGTGGGAACATTGTTTACTATTTTATAATTCTTCCCGAAAGTATTTTTTTAGTGTGACGTATAATATAAAACTATTATTATAGTATTAATCCCTCGACATGGAGTAATTTTCCCACTTTTATTAATAATGGTAAATTGGTCATGGGTCAAAACTGATCTATAAATAAAACTACGTCTGCTTCCGTCGGAGAGGCGAACGTAGCTAGCTGCGTAACACAAGTTTTCTTCCCGGAACTCGGCTAGAAAATTTCGACAAGAAGTGCAAGGTGCTGTTGGCCGTTCAGGAAAATTCTGCAATTGTTTCGAAATGGCAGGAGTTGTAAACATTGGACCGGTCGAGTTTGTCCATATTTTAAACGTGGTAAGTATTGCGTTTTTGAATTTCTGTGTAGGCTGCACAAATTCATTGGTCGGCCGTCCAACATTGGCATTGCTACTTAGCGAGTGTGGTGGTGGGTGGGGTGCCCTGAGTGTACTGCACTGGGCAGGGTTAAAGCATGGAGAAGTGTAGCCTAGGCTAACAAAAGTAACAAAATTCAACAGCAGTCAAACCCTAGACTGTACACAGTGTCAACAATTGTGTGCCCTTTGCTCGAAAATAATACCAGTATCGTTATTTTGTTAAACAATAACAGGTTTAAAATTTAAGGGGTGACAATATTTGTGGGGATAGTGATGTGAAAGGGGGTTCTTTAATGTCTATCTAACCGCTGTTATGGGATTCTTGCCATAAATGTCGTCTCTTTTTATTAACCTGTTGGGCTACGAAAAAAAAACACCATAAAAAACATTCATCATCACATTCATCATAATTATTTCATCACAATGAAGGTCAAAATCAGTGCAAAAATGTTGAAAAGAAATGAATCTGAGAATGAGAAACATTTTTGTCAGGAAATATTTTACTTAAAAATTTTCTCGACTCTACATAAGCTAAAGAAGCGTCAGGAACTACTACATTCTTTCCCCCAAACAAATTTCATTACAGGGAACCAATATAACACGTCTTGAAGTGGGCCCACAAAGACTGATGCTTTTGAATAATGAAAAGTTAGAGGCCGGTCCTATCTCGCGTGTCATCGTTCCACCTGGTCATTACTGCAGAATCAAGGATCCTATGAGGTGAGTTATCATGCGATGCTGCTCAGTAGCGGCTGTCATTACGGCAGTTGAAGATCTGATTCCCTGACTTGCCCTAGCAGCCACTGATAATACTCTGGACCTTTTACTCTTGGTATCAAACTATTTGTTAGTCAGGTTCCAAGAGTGAAAAGTCCATAGTGTTTTTAATGTCAGGCTGGTAAGTCGGGAAATCAGACCGTCAACTGCCATAACGATAGCCACTGCTAAGTTATTTTGTGCACTTAAATGGAGTAAATAGACGGGTAAAGTGTTGCACAGAGCCTGAAACTCGTTTTTTATTTCTATCATTTCCAGCCATTATGAGAAGGGCCAGCAGTGCGAGTTGAAACACGGGCAGGTGGAGATTCGTTTCCATCAGGTACAGAAAACATATTAAACTTATTTCTCGGACTCAGAAAATCAGGAAAAAAATTGGGTTTGATATGTACACTTAATAATAATTAACTTAATTTACCCAAATTAAATCAAATCATCTTTTAACGACTGGTTCCTGGCGAGATTATTTGGACATTGACCAGACCAAGGCGCGGGAATATGTTTCAGGAAACTCTATCCGAGACGAGTTCCGGACGTCATCTGTAGTAGCACACCCCAATATTTCCGGTCCAGCTTGCTGCGAACAAGTCGCTGACAGATATTTTCGGCCTTGCAAACTGGTTAATAACCTGTTTGCTTTACATGCAAAATGTGCAATTTTTTTGGAGTGTTTTGGAGAGTGCATTCTTACAAGTTACTGTAAATGTCCCAAACCAAGATTAATATGTTTTTATATCTACAATTTTCAACAAATGTGAGGGGAGAGGCGCTGGTTATGACTGCCGTGTGGCTGCTCGTATTTTTAATTTTTGATAAGTTGGAAAGCACTTTATAAACTAGATTGTTGTCCTTTGAATTCAAAATGTTAACGCTCGTACTTTAAATGTTCATTTTTAGGATCCGTTTCCCCTTTATCCAGGGGAAATCCTGGAAGATGCTGAAAATTTGCAGGCCTTTTCAACACGAGGTGATAACAAGATTTTAGCTTTTAAAGCAATTATTTTTTTAATTGAAGGTTCATTTTTTTTAAAACTGCAGCAAGTATACTCTCTGTGCTGAGAAGAAATATTATTTCCTATTTTAGGCTATAAAAAGGCCATCCATCCCTTACCAGTGGTCAAAGTCAATCAAGCCATTCAACTGAAAGCCCTGCTAGATCACGAAGTTGACGGGGTACAACGACTCACCGGTGACCTCTGGCAACTGGAAGGACCTTTGACCTATAAACCTACCGCCGAAGCAGTAAGTTGGGATCAGACCTTTTTGCCATATGGGATGTACACGCAGGGCTATCCGTTTTTGAAAAATTGATTAGTATTTAAATAATGATTCAAAACTGCCCATGACTGAATATTTAAATATTTGAAACTCGCCGATCAAGTTTTACGCACGTCAGCCCCTCATTGCGTTTGCCTTCGTCGCTGGTCAAAAGTTGCATACAAAGTGCACCGGTTAAAATTTCATGCGACGGTGAATATTATAACTATCAAAGGACCTTAATCAGCTTAAAAAATGAGACCATTAAACAGGGGTCGACAAAAAAAGTAACTGGCAAAAAAAACCAAATTAAAATGACATCAGATGTGTGTGCATAGTGCGTAATGTTTTTTTTACTTTTCAAATATTAAAACTGGCAAAGAGCTATTTTTGAATATTCTGTTGATGAGCAGATGAACAAAGTAAAATGTGAATGAGTTTATAATTTGTGAGGCAACAACTTGGTGTATATTTGAGTACCACCTTTAAATTCTGACCTATAGTATTTAGAAGATTAATTTCATTCCATTATAATAATAAATTTAATAAAAATAAAAAATAATAAAAATAATAAAAATATATTAATAATTATTCACAACTGATAAAGTAACCATGGTAAAATACTACAGAATAAAATAACAAACTGTAAAATAAATGTCTTTTTTCTGCCATTTTAGGAGATTGTTGGCTGGGTAAATCCTGTCATCATTGGTCAAGCTCAGGCCTTTCACCTCAAGGCAAAACAAGGATTTACAGATAAGGATGGAACGTAAGTATTCAAATTTCAAGAAGCATCATTTTAGTTGGGTTGAGTCAGTTCGGTTTGGTTCAGTTCGGTTTTGGTCTTGCGTTTGCAGGTCAGTTATTAAGCCTTCTTGTGAAAAAAACCCAAAACCCAGAAACAGTTTGGAAATTTACTTGGTGCAATGGTATTGCAGAGTCACTGTATCCAGTACTATGTGGTTTGCCATCTATAGTCTGTGACATGTAGACCCACTCGTAGGTCGCTCTAAGAGGGCTGTATGGTAGGATCTCTGTACTGAAAGACGGCAATTAAAGAAAATAACATTTATATGATGCAGATAAACCGATGCCCAAAGAGTAGACAGTGTTTGTGAAATATAGGACAATTTGACGGAGCAAGGTATTTTTTTTAGGTCAGTTTGCTTAGGGCTGGTTCGATTCGGATTTTTTCTTGAATTTTAGCCATTGTTTTAATTGACCCTATTTGTAACATTAAACCGAACAGTTCTCAATCCTCGAAAATCAATTTTATTTTGCACACGCCCTGAGGAGTTAGGGTTAATCCTGTCTTTTCTTGTCTCTGTCCAGTACCCGTGTGAGTGGTGAGGAGTGGTTAGTAAGGAAAGAAGGAGCCTATCTACCGGGAGTCTATGAAGAGGTAAGGTTTGTACTAGGAAAAACTGAAGTATGCTACTGCTTTATAGAACTTGACATACAACTTGGGCAAATTGTTTTTATGAGGTGCCCTAACTATACATTTAATTGTTTAATTGCAGGGACCTTTTAATATGTGACCTGTCATCACAAAATGAGCGTAAAGTCGGCAAAATAAAATATTGAGATATGGGTATTTCTAATTTCTGTGGAAACAGAGCTTTCCAATGGTATATAACACTTGGAGGTTTGATACTCAATATTTTTTTCTTTTTCTTTTTTAGTCTGCAGTCTTAATACAGATATTATGAGAAAACGGGCATTTCTTTCGAGAAATTGTGTGAAAGGCATAGAAAGGCATAGTCAAAATTGTTTTATAAACTTTTTTTTTTTATCTGATCGTCCTGAAAAATTGGGAATTGATTGTTGGGGATCTAGTCTTTAAAAAAACCCATATAATCTCAAAATCGACCACCCCTTCAAATTTTGACTTTAACTGGCCGTACTGGGAAATCACTCCGTGCAACTTTACGCTCATTTTGTGATGACAGGTCACATATAACTTTCTGTGAGTGATCACACATTTTAATCCTATAACCCCCCAGGCCTTTTTGGCTAGGGACCTTCCTCAATCCTGCAAAATCTCATTTCTGCAAAATTCTCCATTGTAATTGCCACCACGTGGATTCAGTTTGTCTCTGAAAAATCAGTTGTTACTTGAATGTGCTCAGTGGATCGATGACCTTAACAAATCCAGCAACAATCGCTGTTAGTGGTTTAAGGCAGCGCCGATGACATTCGGAAGCAGTGCAGATGATATTAAGCATAATGCAGGGCTCAATTTTGCATGAATGAACGTAAACATTGCTGGCCAGCCTACAAACTTGACATAATTTTCATCTTCCAAAATAAATCAACGCCCTTTTTTTGCCATTTAGCTGCAATTCTTCCAAAATACTTTAAAACCTTGAGGATTGTTTAGGCTTGAGGAAGGTTAGGATTAAATTTTGATCCTAATCCTTGTAGGTGGTTGAGTTGGAGAATGCCTACATCCTCACCCAAGATCTCGCCCTCCATCTCCTGGCCGAGCACACTGGCCGAGACGCTCTCGGCAAGCAGAGACAGGCCGGAGAAGAATGGCTAGTGACGGTGGACGACACTGAAATGTACAACCCTGAAATAGGAGAGGTCAGGACAAAACAGTTTTCAAAATCTTTCCAAAATTAGTTGTCATAGTTGTTTGGCTACGTAGAATCATTTTGTTTACTCTTCTCAACCCAAGTTGAACTTAACCCTGGGCGAACCCGCTGCTGCCTCTCGTTGAGTTTTGGATTTTTCAACCCCGAGTTGAGCCTCGTGTCGTTTCCAAAACTGAGCTTATTTTGATCAGTTACTACCTTTTTTTTAATCCACCCTGGTCTGGAGCAGGGTCTAGTTCAACCCGGGTTGAAATTAATCTCTGTCTTAACCATATGAAGCACGATATGTGGCAGAGAAAACCCCCCCTCTTTTGTGTTGACCATTGTGTTCCCGGAATCTTAGGAATTCCTTTTAGGTTTCAAGGGGGGATGGGTTAGGTTACAATAGTGTTGAGTGCGTATAAAGTATAGGGTACCCCTCTGCCACATATCGTGCTGGGTATAGTCGTAACGGAAGGTTTTATAAGTGCACCTTATAAGTGCTGTTTATTATTATTATTAATAATCATCATAATTCATCAACAATTGTTCACCTCTGATCTGGTCTACAGGGTCATTTCCCAAAAAATCCACCTAAATTGGGGATTAGATTTTGATTTATTTGGGAAAGTTAGGGTTGGAAGTTCACATTTTGTTTGATGCAATAAATGGAGATCCCCTTTTAAATTTACTATTGAAAACAAAAATTGTATGCATATATGTGACCCACTCTGCAAAAATGAGTCTGATGTGGTAAAAATGTTTTTATCAATTTTACAGTTGGTCAGAAGAAGCAGGAAATAAGCTTTCATTTGATATATGGCACAACTCTGTAGTGTAATGCATTGGTCTTCTACAATTTTGGTAAATTTGCTTTTTCTCAGTTATATTCAACATTTCTTTGAAAAGAAATGAAGATTTACAATTGTAGTTCTTCATCAGATGATATGGTAAGAGAATGACAAAACCTGTATTAAATTTAATTTAGGGATCAAAACAATCTTTTCAATCGATCAGATCTGAAAATATAGGTGTCGGAGAAACCAAAATGCCTTAAAACCAAAATATTATTTGTTGAAAGAAAAATCACTTCTAAAACAATAAACAGCACTTTACGTAAAAGTGTATTTTCCAACATCAGACTCATTTTTGCAGAGCGGGTCACATATGCACATTTGATCAATTTCATAGCGTAAATTTTTATTTATTTGGTTTTTATTCATTGACCTTGTTTGTCTCTGCAATCTTCTATCCCGTAGTTCTGTAATTTGTCTTTTTTTTACCCAAAGCGAAATATTTGTTTTTTTGGTGGCAGAAAGCCTTGAAGTCCATAAAGAAGACGGTTCTTGAGAAGGGTCAGTATTGCATCGTGTGCAATCCAGTTGATGCAGATGGCAAGGCCCAGTTGGGATGTGAGGACCTTCGCAAGGGTCCCACCAGCTTCTTCCTCCATCCAGGTAATAGCTTCGAGCTCCTAAGGTCTTGTAATCCATCATCCTTAACCAGTCTACGCCCCGGGTTTATTTTCAATTTATTTTTAAACCGCCATGCTTGACGGGTTAACGCGTCATCCATGGATAGTAAATTATTGGTTTTGGCCGCGTGTGTACACATCTTTCACTAATTAATGATATCATCAACTTCAAGTCTAAGAACTTATGTTCTGCGATAGATGCAGATCTTTGAGACTTTTCTACTGCCTAATCAACCCCGACCCTGTCAGACGCTTGTACAGTGCATCACCAGGTGGTCCAAAACTATTGAGAGCCAGTTCCCATTGAACAATGGCAGAGATGGGTCCTGCTGCGTTGGGTGGCCACAGATTCTGAGGCAGTTTGGCTTCAGTTTGACCTAATGGATCTTGCTGCACTGGACAGGCTAGTCATTTTGACAATTCGTGCGTGTTGCTGCATCTGTGAGGTTTTCTACCTAAAATGATCTTTAGAGTAAGGGTCAAGGTATAGAATCTCATTTCAAGTATGCTATTTGTCTCTTGAATGTAACATCTTATCTTTTTTTTTAATGATGCCAATTTTTTTTTTCTAGATTAAAATTTGATTATTATTATATTTTATTTTGCCGAAAAACTATGCTTTTCCTTTAGTCATTTAGCTAAATTCTACAAGCTTTGCTTTCACTGATGAGAGCCTTTTCAGTATATTTCACTAAAAGAAGTTGATTTAAAATTTGCCCTGTGGATTGCTTTTTCCATGAACCTTAGGTGAATACATCAAGGAAGGCATTAAGGAGCAGTTTGTTCTGGCTGAAGACCAAGCTGTCGTACTGCGGGCTAGCATTGAGTTTGAGGATGAATCCGTCCCCGGTGAGTCATTGATCCAGTTTTTAAAAATCAAATAAAGAGACCTTTTTTGTAGTTAACCAGTTCGCGCCGGGATTATTTTAACATCGCCGATCTGACGGGCGGATTATTTTTAACGAAACTCGATCCGAAGCGGGTTTAGGCTGATAGTGCCGGGAAGCACACCCACGCATTTCCGGCCTTGCGCGCTGCTGACAGACATTTTCGAACTTGAACTTGGCGTGTTTATGCGTCATTCGTTTTGAATTTGGGGAATTTTTTGCGTTTATATACGTCATCCGGCGCGAACTGGTTAAAGGCCGTGTTCCTATAAGCGATAACAAAACAAGATTACTTTATTGGACTTGCCCAAATAGCTTGCGACATTAAAACCACCAGGCATGTTGTGGATAGAGTTTTTAATTTTTTGTGGGAAATGTTGGTAAAATTATGACGAAGACGACCAAATGCAACATCAAAAAGGAAAAAAAAATGGTGATCACTACGATGCACACTGCAGTGAACATGCAAAATTAACTACGTCGTTGATTGCAAAACACCAACCATTAAAACACAGAAGAAAATGCCATATTCTACCAAAAGAAACTTAATATATAAACAAAATATAAAATTATCACTTGAGAGAAGTATACTTTTAGGTTGGTATTGAATTATTTTTGAATCACAAAAAACCACCCTTGACTTGAATTGAACCAAAATAAACCGCTAAAATAAAATGTCATTCCATTTCCGAAGTGAGTAAATAATTTTAGTTTATATCTGCTGTTAACCAGGTCGCGCCGGGATTATTTTAACATCACCGAGCTGAGTGGCGGGATTATTTTTAATGAAACTCGATCCGAAGCGGGTTCAGGCCGATAGTGCTTGGAAGCACACCCACGCATTTCCGGCCTTGCTCGCTGCTGACAGACATTTCCGAACTTGAACTTGGCGTGTTTATGCGTCATCCGTTTTGAATTTGGGGAAAAATTTGCGTTTATATACGTCATCCGGCGCGAACTGGTTAACCAATGTAATACCAATGTTGCCTTTCTATGTTTATTTCCTTGGTTATGACAGGAGGGCCAGTCAAGCGTACCCCGGGCGATCTCTGGATGATTAAAGGACCCATCAGCTGTATCCCACCTGTCCAAGTACAGGTGGTGGACCAGGGAAACGGAGTGCTAGTCAGGTATCTCAAAGAAATCTTTGTCATTATAGCTTTGCCTTTATTGTTTTAGAAGACAGTTACCAGTCCTTAATTCTGTATGATCGTAGCCTCGTAGCTCCATATGCATGTTAACGTTTCAGGTAATTTTTTTAACTTCTTAACCAAAATAAGAGTATTAAATTCTTCATAAATTTTCTGATTGATTGGATTTCAGGCGTGCCATACCTCTTGATGACATGGAAGGAATATACGTCCGCAACTTGAAAACAGGCGAGGTTAATATTCAAATTGTATATATATTCAGTGATTAAATATGAAATAAATTCCTCTTCATTGATGTATGATTTCAGGTTGAATTTTGTAATTTAGTGATTTTTTGAATTTTTTTGTGATTTTGGATTTTGGATTTTTGATTAATTTTTTTAATTTTTTTAAATTTTTTTGTCAAGGTCCGCGCTGTGATGGGTCCTAATTCCTATCTGCTGACAGAACACGAACAATTGTGGGAAAAGGAACTGCCACCATTGGTTGTCACTATTCTCCAGTGAGTAAAAATGACCAATTGTTGTTTCTGATTCGCTTAAAATCGAGACAGAATACTAGCAAAGAAGATCTTTGTTTTCGAGATTAGGCAAATTTACATTGTTTTTTTTGAAAAACTGTAACT
The DNA here is from genome assembly GCA_037893245.1 of Crossaster papposus. Classification (NCBI taxonomy): domain Eukaryota; kingdom Metazoa; phylum Echinodermata; class Asteroidea; order Velatida; family Solasteridae; genus Crossaster; species Crossaster papposus. The sequence continues at coordinate 62,809 of JBAIAA010000350.1, read as the reverse complement.
TCTCCGGAGAACATTAACCTCTTGCCGTTCGATTATTTTGGCCGAAAAACACCATTTATGATATTTTTGCCAAATTTTAAAACGAACACTACAATAACCAGTCGTAGAGAATCATTTGAACAATATTTGTTTGATACTTCTTATGATTACAGGCTATGTACAGAGGCCAAGTCTAGGCTTCATAAAGCCTAGGCTTCATAAAGCCTAGGCTTCCCAAAGCCTAGGCTTCCTAAAGCCTAGGCTTCCAGATGCCTATGATTTATAAACCCTAGGCAAAGCCTAGGCAAAGCCTAGGCTTCCCAAAGCCTAGGCTTCCCTAAAGCCTAGGCTTCCCTAAAGCCTAGGCTTCCCTAAAGCCTAGGCTTTCCTAAAGCCTAGGCTTCCCTAAAGCCTAGGCTTCCCTAAAGCCTTTCCAAAGCCTTTGCGAATGTACACTGCAAGATTATGTTTTATACGTCCTCCAGCATTGCAGTTTAAACAAGGTACATGTATATTCCTTTGGTATGGTTAGGAAGTCTAATGAATAATGATAAGCATTGTATTTGTGTTGCTCTTTTTAGGAATGGGGGAGGATGCGGAGCAGGTGATATCAGAAAGCTAGCTTACTTTGAGTCCTCTATCGATGCTGACTATGCAACAGGCAAAGTAAGAACCTTAAGAGGGGCATTACACCCTTAAATCTCCAAAATTTTATGTTTTGGATTGCTTACTTATCCTATTTGAAACCTCTGGTTGAAAGGAAACCAACCTAATGTCTCGCCTTTCTCGAGAAAAGACTTATTCAAAAAAATTGGTTTACATTGGACACGACGAAGTACACATACGTTTTTCCATACTCTAGAAAAATAATCAATATGTAAACATGTCATATCTCCAGAACGGGAGGGGCTATGGAGCTCTGTTATATACTAAATGAAAGCGTACATTGTGGGCTTTTCCAATTTGCCAATTTGTTCATACAGGTTTTTTATTTTCTTCATTGCTCATAATGTCAGCTGCAAGTATTTTAATGTATTTTGTTCCATTTTAGATCCGAGATAAAACCAGAGTAGTGAGATATCGTTGCCCTGGAAACACAGCTGTGCAGGTAAATAGATAAAAAACAGTGTGTAAAACAGAGTTGCTGTGTATAGAAAATCTGTGACAGTAGCAACATGTTTAACCAGTTCGCGCCGGAGGACGTATATAAACGCAAAGTTTTCCCTAGATTCAAAACGGATGATGCATAAACACGTCAAAAGCAAGGCCGGAAATGTCTGTCAGCAGCGAGCAAGGCTGAAAATGCGTGGGTGTGCTTTCTGGTACCATCGGCTTGAACCCGCCTCGGATCGAGTTTCGTTAAAAATAATCCCGCGTGTCGGCTCGGTGATGTTAAAATAATCCTGACGCAAACTGGTTAAAGGTGGAGGGAAAACCCACAGAATCAAGTAGGGACTGAAAAAAACCAATCTACATATGGACCAGGGCAAGAATCGAACCCGGGCCACAGCGGTGGTAGACTAGGAAAGTAACCATTGCGTCGACCATCAGTAATTTCTTTTTCTGCTTTTCTTTTTTTTTCTCTCTCTGCTAATCTTAAGGTTTACAAGTACCAGGAGAAGACGGCTCGTGTGGTGTTTGGTCCGGACATGGTCATCCTTGGACCACAGGAGGATTTTAATGTCCTGAGCCTGAGCGGTCAGTAATAAGCCAAAATCTGACACCACTCAATTTATGTTATGGCAATAGAGGTCGGTCATTGCAAAAATGTTGAAAAGACATGAATCTAGAACTTCGAAACATTTTCAGTTGTGTTAGAAAATACTTTGAAAATGCACTAAACTCTCCATAGACTTGTTACACAACCAAAGAAGTGGCATCAGGATACTATATTCTTTCTAATTCTGCTGGTTTTTTGGGGGCTAGTAATTATTTTGTAAATTTCTGCCACAACAAAATATTGTGAGTGTGATTTTTGTCTTTGTTCGAGCAGGGAAAGAGAATGTGCATTAAATACTAATGGATCTTTTTAGATGACGTTATTATTAAAGTAAGTCTTGTGTTGAAGAACTGCTTATCATGTTGTTGTCTTAATTGTGTTTAGCTGGTAAGCCCAAGGTGGGGAACGCCCTTCAGACAATCTGCCTCATGCTGGGACCTGACTACATTACTGACATCCTAGAGGTAAGCGGAAAGGAGTTGAATTAATAGAGATGGGATTTTTATTTTAAGCTTAAATACACTTGGGGTTGAAAAAAATGTTTAATTGTTTTCAAATTTGATTTTAGGTTGAGACATCGGACCACGCCAGGCTGAGTGTACGGATTGCCTTCAATAACTACTTTGAGGTCAGTGCTTACATTTGAAAGCAAATTTGTAAACATTTATCCTCTTTAACCATTCGCACAGGGATTATTTTAACATCACCGAGCTGACGCACGGGATAATTTTTAATGAAACTCGATCCGAGGCGGGTTCAGGCTGATGGTACCAGGAAACACACCCACGCATTTCTGGCTTTGCTCGCTGCTAACAGACATTTTTGGCCTTGCTCGTGGCGTGTTTATGCCTCACCCGTTTTGAATCTGGGAAAAAATTGCATTTATATACATCATCCGGCGCTCTACTGAAATATATATTTTTTGCTATGTTTTCTTGATTTAGTTTGAACATGGTAATGAGCGATCAGAGAAGGGCATCTTTAATGTTCCAGATTTTATTGGATTCGCTTGCCGGCAAGTAGGTAGGTTCTCAAGGAAAACCCTTGATAAATATCTCAATTTGGTTTCTCTGTATTCCCAACATTTCCGGAATTATTAAACCCTCAAAAACGTTTGGTTACTGTTATTAATGATATTTTTTTCTCGCGTGAACTAAGTTCAGAAAGAGATGATGTAATCGCTATTTCTGTACGTAGTCTGTGTGTGTCATTTTGGTTAAGTTTCGAAAAATTGTATGCAAATTAGAAGTCAAAGTGCAATCAAGCTTACATGCAATTAACCTGTGACCTTTATATGAGGGTCGTGCCAAGACAAATACTGAGGTCAAAAGTAATTTCAGGTCGTAAAGACAAATGTGTGTATTCAAATTTCCCCCCATTTTTTATGCTTTCTGTCCCTTCCATAAATATCCCTAATTTCATTCTGATCTGCAACCCTTCGTTCTTGTGCAAAGTTCTCTTTTGGTAATGTTTTTAGTAAAACACCTTTGCTCTTTTATTTTGGTGACATTTTTAGGAAGTCGTATTCGGGGAGCGGTTTCCAGAGTTCGTTTTGATGAGTTTCATCGCCATTCCAACAAACTCCTCCAAGGAGCCGTCTTCGGGTTTGACGCCGAGGGAAATACCAAGAACAGACTGAAGTTCAAGGCTAACCAACTGGTAATGTTGCTTGTTCTTGTGTTACATTTGTTATTACGGACTCGACAATAAAAGTTGTATTTATTCCTTCTTTTTTTTAACCAGTTCGCGCCGGGATTATTTTGACATTGACTGTACCCAGGTCCGAGGTTGATTCAGGCCGGCATCTGTGGGTAGCACACCCTGACAGATATTTCGGCCTTGCTCGTCATTAATTTTGAATTCCTGAAAAACAAAATTGCCTCCTCCGACGCAAACTGGTTTTTGTTTATCACTTAATCAAATTCAGAGGGACCTCAACATTTCAGAAAGTATGCTATGCCTTTCTACTACCTTGGGCCAATTTCATAAACAGTGTAAGCACAAAAATGTGCTTAGCACAAAAAAAGTCTTGCTCAGTAAAATTATGTTATCAGCCCAAACTCCTTGTGTATTTTCATTCAAAGCAAAAACGAGCCGAATACAAGTCACAAACAATAAACATCAATGAACATTTTGGTTTGTAACTCTGTTTTTTTCCAAGGAAGAATGTTCTTGCTAAGCAAATTTTGGTGCTTACACGTTTTATGAAATTGTCCCAAGGGTGCTACTCCAAACAACTTATCTCATTGCCTTTTCACCATGCAAACCCTCAAATCTCATCTCACAATTAATCATAAGCCATTAAAACTGCTAGTGGAGTTACCTAGCTTTTGTTGTTATTGTGATTGTAGGTGATTAGCAACGTTGACATTCAAGGCATAGAGCCAGTGGATGTGACCATGAGAGACAGCTTGATTAAATCTGTGCAGATGGCTATTGAGATATCAACCAAGTAAGTGTTGTAGTATGTATGTGTAGTGTTGTAGAATGGCCCAGTGGTTACTGTGTTCGACTCGTGTACGATGGTGCATGGATTTCGAACCCGACCAGGAACATGGTGTTTGTGCCCTTGGGCAAGGCACTTAACTACAATTGCCTCTTTCCACCCAGGAGTATGAATGGGTACGTGTGAGGGTCAAGGCCGATTGAGCACCTTTAAACGGCTGCCGCGTGGCCCATGGCCTGTACAAATTGTGATTTGGCCCGCGAGGGCGGACAAATCAAGATTTGTCTAGCGATGGCATACAAATTGTGATTTGGCCCGCGAGGGTGACAAATCTGTTACAAATCGTGATTTGGCTCACGAGGCGTACAAATTGTTATTTGGCCCGTGATTTTATTGTAATAAAAGTCAAAGTATCAGCCATAGAGTGATTATAGTGCCGAGTCTGTCCTTTGTTAAATTAAAGACACAATGGTACTAAAATGTTCCCTAGATTGTTGTTGTTGTTGGTATTGACCACATTTCTGCTACTTTCCTTGCCAAGGTCAATCGAGAGAGCCGCAGCTCACGACGCTGCCAGGAAGGAGCAAGAAGCTCGAGGGCTGCTGGATCGACAGAAGCTCCTGAACGAGAGGGAAGCTGAGCGGCAGAGAGCCAAGCTGATTGAGCTGCAAGCTGAAGCCGCTGCAATTGAGTCGACAGGACATGCTAAAGCTGAAGCACAGGTACGTCCAGACTTGTATTTCAGTCACCAAACATTGGGTAGAGTCACGAGTCAGAAACACGAGTCGCCTTTAAGAACTGAGGTACCGCGGAAATTAAGCTAAAATGATTCAATTTTTTTTTAAAGCTTTTCTGTAATTGAATGAACTAGAAATACATGTACAGTATGTCAAATAAACCACGAGATTAACAATCAGTTAGAGTCATTCGACAGACATGTAACCTGTTTGCTTATGTCCTTATTAACCAGTTCGCGCCGGATGACGTATATAAACGCAAAGTTTTCCCCAAATTCAAAACGGATGACGCATAAACACGTCAAGTTCGGGAATGTCTGTCAGCAGCGAGCAAGGCCGGAAATGCGTGGGTGTGCTTCTCCGCACTATCGGCCTGAACCTGCCTCGGATTGAGTTTCGTTTAAAATAATATCGCCCCTCGGCTCGATGATGTTATAATAATCCCGGCACTAACTGGTTAATTTACATAAAAAAAAAAACTTTTACAAACAAGAAGTTCATTTACACTTTCCATGGCGAAGCCTTAACCAAATGATACAAATTTTACACTGGTAAACATTTATTTTGGTCAAGTCACTAGTTGCACAGGTCGAGTCCGAGTCACGAAATATACAAGTCTGATGTACGGTATTACGAGCAGATTTCAGGTACCTTATCTTATTTGTCTTAACCAGTTCCCGCCAGAATTTTTTCAAAAAGTTTTAAACAGACGAAGCACAAACACGCCACGAACAAGGCTGGAAATGTCTGTCAGCAGCGAGCAAGGCCTGGAAATGTCATAGGTGTGCTTCCCGATACCATCGTCCTAAACCCGCCTCGGATCGAGTTTCATTAAAAATAATCCTGCGCCTCGGCTCGGTGAATGTTACAATAGTCCCAGCGCGAACTGGTTAACAGTGACTCGCAATTGTTACCTCTGAACACTCACAAGTTTATTTGTTTCCTCGCAGGCCCGTGCCGAGTCTCTTCTCATCGAGTGTCACAGTGCCATCGACTCGGCTCGTCTCAGGGCTCAAGCGGAGGAGGTGATTCACGACTCGGACCTGCAGTCTCAGAATCTGCTTCGCATGTCAGAGCTCGGCTACAAACGACGACTGAACAAGACCATTGTTCATAAAGCCAATGAACTCTGCGATATTGAGGTAAGTTTATGGCGGAGTGTAAAGCCTTGAATTTTTCCCTAAATTCTTTTTTAAACTCTCCTTCGTTTGTTGTTCCGTTCTTCCGTTCTCAAACTCTCCTAAGGATAATCAAATCAAACTCTGGATAATCAAATTATAGCTTTGTAGTATTTGTGTTCATGTTCAACGTTATATATGTGACCTGTTCCACCAAAACCCGGACAAAGTCGACTTTTTAGTTTTTCCGATTTTGCTTTTTTTTTCAAATTCTCTAGGTTCTCAGCTTTAAAATTATGTATCATTTACATATGTACCCCCACCCTACTTTCCCTGGGGTCTGGATTTAGTGATAAAACCCTGACAACCTAATTATGAGATAAACAGCTTTGAAGTTCAGAAAAGCGTATTATTTCTATACACAAATGTTTCACAAAATTGACCAAAAAACACACTTCTGGTAGACGGATTTTGTTCAAATTTGAGGAGATTAATAGTGAAGGAAAACCTAAAACCTCAAAATGGTAAAATCCATCTAGAAATGACTTCAGGAGTACATTGTGACAAAACACAATGTGCAACTTTGTCCGGGTTTCGTTGGAACAGGTCACATATGATGGTTGGGTCAAAGGTCAAAGATAATTCGAGGTCGTTGAAAAAAAAGCTGGAGTTGTGAAATTTGTCTCATTTGGAAACTTGAGGTCCAATTGCAACCAATCTTGGGTCATGCATGCAATATCGTAACCTTTATATATGATGGTTGTGTCAAAGGTCAAAATAATTTGAGGTCGTTGGCAATTAAACTTGGGTCATGCATGCAAAAGTTAACCTTTATAAGGAGGACCATGTCAAAAGTCAAGTACTGAGGTCATTTGAGGCAAGTTGTAAAATAGGATAATCGCAAAAGCAGGCGAGACATGTGGTTTGAGAACCATCCTTGTTTGAAAATTGGGCAAATAAGTGGATGGGTGCCATGCCATTGTGTAGATACAATCGATCGAATAAGAAGAGCATTTAGTGGTTGCTGATTTGGCAACATTTGAATTGAAATTGAGATTGTAGATTATTTTCTCGGAATATTCAGCATTTACTGAGCTCAAGCTTCATCAGGCAAGTTGTTAAGTTGAATATTCTTGTGCCATTGTGTCAATTTATTAACCCCCTTTTAAACAGAATAGCTGACCGTTTCATTGTCTATAATTTTCAAATGTTCCCAGGTATCTCGATTTGAGGCCATGGTGAAGACTCTAGGAGCCAGTACCATCGCTGCAATCGCAAGCGCTGGACCCAAACTACAGGTCAGTCATTAGTCTTGGTTTCAAGCCGCGGTAGGCAGCCGATGCGGTCGCCCTCTAACGTACGCCGTAGACCACGCCATGACTAACTCTGATCGAACTCAGGCTAGTCGACAATGGTTAGACTAGTCTAGTCGACTATTCACTACCAGCCTACTGCGGTTGGTCGCATCGATGGTAACCAATAGCCGCTTTAATAGCACAGTACAGAGAGGACCAGTTTGGCAGTTGTCAATAGTTCGTTCGCACTTCAACTTCAGTGCGCATGCCCTAATGACATCACGAACTAACCACTAGTTAACTATAGTTTCTTGATCGAACTTGGCCTAGGACGCCTTGGCTAACTGACATAATCGCTTGGAAAATTCTGAGCAGAATTGTGTCGCATTTCATGCGCGTGTGACGTTGCGTGTATATTTACGTGACGTAACATGCAATTATCAAATTATGCACGCAACGTCACACGTGCATTCAAATAAAAATGTATTTATTTATTTTTATCACAGTACTGTGACATGCTAATTTGTTTTCTTTTGTTATGCGTTATTACCCACTTTGTAGGCGGAGCTTCTGGAGAGTCTCGGGATTGAATCGACGCTCATCATGAACGGTGACAACCCTATCAACCTGTTCAAGACCGCCAAGGGAATGGTTTCAAATGTGGGGAGCCAGTGAACAGACGCCGCTTCAATAGTTTCTAAATTAAATAGTCTGAATAAAGAAACATTATCTTATTTACATATATACATGCATATGCAATTATATACATATGTATATTTGCATTGTAAATAGTTTGGGAGTGCCCATTATAAACTAACTATTGAGAATATATTTTGTTACATATTTTCTCTATGCTCCCTGCATACAATTTTGCAATTTGTTTTGAAATGAAGACCATTCAAAGAATGATGTACAACTTAGCCTTCTATACTTTTAGAGAGACGAGTTTTAAAATTGGAGGTCTTGCTAATTAGTCTAATGTTCACTGACCAGTATCTATTTGCATCTATGATGAATATTCATTGAATGGTAATTTACTAAGGCATTATGGGAATCTTTTTTTAAAGACATTATTTGAACCTAAGGTTTATATATAAAACGTTCGAGAATTTCTTTTTTCAAGAGCCAGTAGCTCAGTAGGATGAGTTTAAGATTGCAGTGCGGAAGGTCCTGAGTTCCAACCCAGGCGGTGCCATCCTGGGAAAGAAAAATAAATGAAAAAGAGCCTTGGGACTGTAGAGCGGAAAGGTCCTGGGTTCAAGCGAGGGCGGTGCCATCTTCGGGACTGGCAGTATAGGATGAGCCACAGAAGGTCCAGGGGTGCCTTAAGATGAATTCAGGACTTGAGCCAGGTCCTGAGGAGGAGCAGAGAGGGGGAGGCCCTGAGTAGGGGCAGGGAGGAGCAGGGGCAGGGGGCCCTGAGGAGCAAGGAGCAGGGGCAGGGGGTCCTGAGGATGAGCAGGGGGTCCTGAGGAGGAGAGGAGTCCTGAAGAGGGGGGCCGTGAGGAGGAGCAGGGGGAGAGAGGCGGGTCCGGAGGAGAGGGGGTGAGAGAGAGAGAGGGGGGGCCCCGGGGGGGGGGGAGGGAGGTCCGAAATATAGACTATCTCCAAAAAATCATTTTAAAACTTTTAAAAATTTGGGCATAGGTTCCCCTCCCGGAAAACTTTCTCAAAAGTTTTTCAAAGGGTTTGGAGATAGTCTATTTTACAAAAGTTTGGAGATGTTTTTTGATTTTATTTCTGCATTTTAATTGAAGTTTATATTTTATAGATGTAATAACATATTTGTTGTACAAATGTAATACTGTTTTTCAAAATCCTATCATGAACAATTCAGACAATAAATCTTAATCACAAAGCAATATGTGTTACAAGTATTTTAAATTCAGTTCTGGGTGTTCCTTTGGCCAATTGTGGGGTTTATGACCCACCTAAGTTATGAAAAGAGCAGCATTCTAAACACATGTACCACTGTAAATTTAAGACAATAGGGTCAATACAATTAACAAAAAACTCCCTTCAAATGAGACAAATTTTACAATTCCAGCCTTTTTAACAACTTGACCTTAAATGGTATTTGACCTTTGACACGACATCATATAAAGGTTACAGTATTGTATGTCCCAAGTTTGATTGCAATTAGACTAATTTTACAATTCCAGTCTTGTGTACAACTTGACCTCAAATGACCTCAGTACTTGACCTTTGACACAGCCATTATATAAAGGTTACATTATTCTAAGTTTTCAAATGAGACGAATTTTAAAATCCACCCAAAATTTATTTATAAGGGGTTAGCCTTGCCTTTGGATGAAAATTACGTCAAAATATGATTTTGTCCTAATCCACCCAAGATTTATTTATAAGGGGTTAGCCTTGCCTTTTGATGAAAATTACGTCAAAATATGGTTTTGTCCTAAAATGTCCCAAATCCACCCACAATTTATTTGTAAGGGGTCAGCCTTGCATTTTGATGAAAATGAGGTCAAAAAATGATTTTGTCCTAAAATGTCCCAAATCCACCCACAATTTATTGTAAGGGGTTAGCCTTGCATTTTGATGAAAATGAGGTCAAAAATGATTTTGTCCTAAAATGTCCCTTATCCACCCACAATTTATTGTAAGGGGATAGCCTTGCATTTTGATGAAAATTACGTCAAAATATGATTTTTTCCTAATCCACCCAAAATATATTTATAAGGGGTTAGCCTTGCATTTTAATGTCCCAAGTTTGATTGCAATTATACTAAGTTTTCAAATGAGACGAATTTTAAAATTCCAGCCTTTTTTACAACTTGACCTCAAATGGCCTTTGACCTCGGTATTTGACCTTTGACACGACATCATATAAAGGTTACAGTATTTTATGTCCCAAGTTTGATTGCAATTGCAGTAAGTTTTCAAATGAGACCAATTTGAAAATTCCAGCCTTTTTTCACAAATTGACCTTAAATGGTATCTGACCTTTGACACGACATCATAGAAATGTTACAGTATTGTATGTCCCAAGTTTGATTGCAATTGGACTAAGTTTTCAAATGAGATCAATTTTACAATTCCAGCCTTTTTAACTTGACCTCAATGACCTCAGTACTTGACCTTTGACACGCCCATATGAAAGTTACATTATTGTAAGCATGTCCTAAGTTTTCAAATGAGACGATTATTACAATTCCATCTTTTTTACAACTTGACCTAAAATGGCCTCAGTACTTGACCTTTGACACAACCATTATATAAAGGTTACATTTATCTAAGCATGTCCTAAGTTTTCAAATGAGACCAATTTTACAATTCCAACCTTTTTTACAGCTTGACCTCAAATGGCCTTTAACCTCGGCATTTGACCTTTGACACGACATCATATAAAGGTTACAGTATTGTATGTCCCAAGTTTGATTGCAATTGCAGTAAGTTTTCAAATGAGACCAATTTTAAAATTCCAGCCTTTTTTTACAACTTTACCTTAAATGGTATTTGACCTTTGACACAACATCATATAAAGGTTAAAGTATTGTATGTTCCAAGTTTGATTGCAATTGGATTAAGTTTTCAAATGAGACCAATTTTACAATTCCAACCTTTTTTACAGCTTGACCTCAAATGGCCTTTGACCTCGGCATTTGACCTTTGACACAAAATCATATAAAGGTTACAGTATTGTATGTTCCAAGTTTGATTGCTATTGGACTAAGTTTTCAATTGAGATCAATTTTACAATTCCAGCTTTTTTAACTTGACCTCAATGACCTCAGTACTTGACCTTTGACACAACCATTCTATAAAGGTTACATTATTCTAAGCATGTCCTAAGTTTTCAAATGAGACAAATTTTACAATTCCAGCCTTTTTCACAACTTGATCTTAAATGGCCTTTGACCTCGGTATTTGACCTTTGACATGACATCATATAAAGGTTACAGTATTGTATGTTCCAAATGAGACCAATTTTAAAATTCCAGCCTTTTTTTTACAACTTGACGACAAATGACCGCAGTACTTGACCTTTGACACGACCATATAAAGGTTCCAGTATTTTTATTTGCCTACAATTCACCTACATACATACACACTATGGACTACGAACAGAAATAGTAATTGCATAATCTCTTCCTAAACTTCGTTTGAGCGAGACAAAAATGACAAATTTCTTAGAGAGGTGGGCATGTTGCAATTACCGGACGTCAATTTGGTTCTTAAAACTTTATGAAAATCAATGGTTATAGGTTATTAAAGGTAGGATACACCATTGGTAATTGCTTGAATTATCATAAATTGGTGGATTTGGGGGGTTGTATTTTGTAGTAAATATGGTTTAACTGAGCTGTCCGCAGTTTTACATTCATTTATGCCGAGAAAAGCACGAACAACAGCGATTGTTTTTGACCGGAGTCAAGCAGTTATTCTTATGTTATTTTAGTTTTTTCGCGATCTTTATAAAATTCAGAATAATGACAGGATATTTAGCGCAATCATTTTGCTGGATGCCTAGAATCATTATTTACTTTCAAATGAGTAAGATATTTTTTAATAATTCGGTAGTAAATATTTTTAATATCTGCAAATGGTGTATCCTACCTTTAAAAAAGAACAAAGTTGCTAAGGTTTTGCCACAAGGTCGGAGTATTTTAAAGCGTCTGCATTGGTAGTCATATAAATAATATTACTTACACCGTGTCCAACATCACAATCCCTTGTTGAAGTAGACTCGATCGATACTCCCGCCTCTTTCTCGGATGGTAACTTGGAGTTCTGGTTCCAACTGGTTGGATCCGATGGAGCTGTGTCACATAAACAGATAGATAAGGTGTCAATTACAAAGTCAGGTGTAGCCTTAGGGTACGATGTAACGATGAACCGATATCACCACACATAAACGCATACACCGTTGTTTGGAAGAGTATTGGCATTCAATGTGCCTATTAGAAAGTATTAAGACTTATTACTGCATTATTTTCAATCTACATTTCGTGCGTATGATATTTTGTTTTTTACAATAAAAAAAATAGTTTCCTAAAGATTTTTTTTTAAAGGAACTCTTCAATCGTGTGTACAATCCCAAAACCGAGGGGTGAATTTGACCAAAGTTTATGTTTTAATCAGACGTTGATCACGACATGATTGGGTAGTTTTGAATATGATCTGGCGGTCTATGCGTTTATATGTCTGTGGCTATCACCCACAAACCACCAGCCACGTCTTGGAAATAATAAAACGGTTGTGCAATGCACGAAAATATCGTGTTGAAATTCTTTTTTTGCCAGTTCAAGTACGATGTTTCAGCGTCACAACAGTTGGACTAGAGTCGTTTGCACTGCAATTTAATGGCACATGCGCTAGGTACGTCACAAACCAACCACCAGTAAAACATTGGTCCTTGAAGGAACTTTCCCGTGATAATACAATTTCATAGTTTTGGGCTATCACGAATCTCCAACAACGACTAAGTCAGATAATGACAGACGGAATTCCACAAGAAAGAATTACAATGTAAACACGTCTCATAAAACTCAGTAGGTGCAGGAATGAAGTTGGGAAAGTGAAGCTCTCAAATGTACACTCACCTTTTCTGTGGGAAGAGAGCACAGCACATGGGCGTCGCAAAAACCAACCTGCAAAAGTAACAAAGAATTATAATCGGAATATTCACACAAAATATGCGAGGCGTTCTGGCAAAAAGAGACGAACTGGGCAAAGACAGTAAAAAGAAAAATGTTCAAATAATTATAAAAATTAGTGATTTAAAAAAAGTTTATTCATATTTATTATCTTTGGTATGTCTACTTCACGTATTTTAAAGACAAAGCATATTACAACTTTGTAAGGCAAAACAATCGGCATTTTGCATTTTGCATTTTTTACTTTTGTTGACATGTCGATAAAAGCCAACTGTAAACAGCCATAACTTGTCAACGAAATGTCCGATTGAAGTGCAACAATATCTTATATAATATATTATGTTACGACTGTTCTCCCCTTGTACAATATCTTGTAACGATTCAATAATTGGACTTTAAAAAAAATTCAATCAATAATCTACAATTATTGGAATGGAGTGACAGGATCTACCAATTTATCTTGTCTACTGCTAAAGAAACGAGCTTGATCAATACTCACGTCAAACCCACCAGGAGGACTTGTATCGGCGCATTCATGACTGGGTAGCGCTTCAAGAACGAACCTTGTTCCAACTTATGGATGATAAGCGGTGGTAAACCTGCAATAAAAAACAAACAGGAATATCGCGAAGATTGAGGATTCTGAAGTCTCAAGCAATCACTGGGAACTAGAAGAAGGACACTCGATAAAGCGCAGACCCTGTGCCCTAACCTCAAAAACATCTCCCAATGTTACACAAATCATTCAAAGTGATCCAGATTCCTGATCTTGATGCAGATCAATCTGAATATTTTATAAAATCATCCTTGACCCATAAGCTATCTACCCACCCAGATTCGTTAAAATTCCTATATTAGTTTTTTCCGTAATCCTGCTAACAGACAGACAACCAGACAAACAAACAAACAAACATCGGCAAAAACAAACAGCTTTACCTTACATACGTACTGTGGACATTCCTTTGTCTTCGTGTAGTTAAAAAACGTTGACTAAATACTAATTTTTCTCGCTGCCCCAAAACAAATTTACCCTCAAATTTTGATTCTGGGCCTCTCAGCTCTTCCTTCTATCTTTTCTATATATAACCCTAACCCGTTTTTCCTCTAGCGCTCTTTTTCGGAAACTGAAAAACAGATTGTGGACCTGGGCAAGTCCACAAACCGTAACCTCTTCCCGCATCGTGTGGACCTATATTGTTCAGAGGTCCACAGTGCGTAAGCAAGACTAACTCAACCTCCTTAGCGGTGGTATTAATGGAGCAAAGCCTTGTATCGTTTGACTCACTCATGCCGGGCAAAGCCATGCATATCCTGGAGAAGACGACTTGTGAGATGGCTTTACGTGCCGCGACCGTCGACTCGCCTATCCGGTTACCGTCCTCGTCGAATACCGGGATGCCACTCTGTAATTCCTGCTTTCTCATCATCGGGATGTTGATGCAGTTGGCTGCCGCCACGGCGAAGAAAGGAACAAACCGACCAACAATCACCGGAGCTTTCTGAAGAATTTGAAGGAAGAGATTAAAAAAGATTTCGATTTTCCTCCCTCAAGAAGGCAAGTCGTTTCACATATTCCGGAAAGCTTTCAGAATCACGTTTTGTTGGGTTACTGGCAGGGTTGTAGTCGAGTCCCTGCAAGTCCGTTCACGAGTTCTTTCGTGAAGCCAGTCTCAAGTCCCTTCATAAAGGCAGTCACAAGTAACTGGATGAACAATGACAAAGAAATGCTTTTGTCAAAGCTGATTTGAATAGCTTGCGATTTGAATTGGAACTGAAGGACTTGTGATGGACTTGCAGGGACTTGCAGGGACTTGCAGGGACTTGCAGGGACTTGTGATGGACTCAACTACATTCCTGGTTACTGGTAAATAACGCCAAGTTGGACTCTGTTGGACTTAGCAGGCAAGTCATTTTATACGTTCAGGTACCCAACAACTTGGTAAGTTGGACTGTGTCGGTTTGGGTAGGCAAGTCCTGGGGAACCATTAGGGGGGGTCAGGGAATGTCGACGTGAAATCTGACAAACAAGCTCACCTTAACTACACTGTTTAAAACCACTGCTGTAGTAACTGCACCGGTAGATGCTAGTGCATACGAGAGACCAAGTTGGCTGAAACACAAAAATGAGAATCAAATTTAGGATGAATAGATGGATCCAAGTTTTTAAAAATAAAATCAGAGTGGTTTGGTATCGATGGGAATGAGACTTGAATGATGTTAGAAATGTTATGATGATCAACTCTCAAGACTTTTAACACAACCAAAGAATTGGTAGCGGGATACTACATTCTTTCCCGGAAATTAAAAAAATAAAATAATGCAAGGTAGGCAAACAAATATCTTAAATCAAACTGAGAAAATTGTATTAAAAATTGTCAAAGCTCAAAATATCTTTTTGATGAAGTAAAGATCAAGAGGTACGTCGTTGGATTGAAGTCGTTTATTGAGAGGTACGCACCTGTTAGATATTGGCGAGTCACCACTTCTGTTGGTGTAATTAACGATTGCATTGAAGGACTGGTTGAACCACTGCCAGAATAGCACGGCTGGTGTGGTTCTGAAACGTAAAATTTAAAATAAAATGTAAAACAGACAAATGTTTACATGCAATGCAGGAAACTAACATGAATCTCCTTTTCTTTATCTTCTAGAGTAGTTTTCCAAACCCCAGCTTAGGCTCCGTCTCCATCACTGTTGCCAAACTGCATGAACCAAGCCAAAGACGGAGACGAAGCTGGGGTTTAGAAAACGGCGTAGGATAATTTGTTTATAACAAGTGAAAAAAAACCCACTTTTTTTCATCCCTGCTCACTTCTTTTTCCCCGGTTGCCTCTTTTATTTTTTATCAATATATATCAATATCAATCTTGTATAATATATTTATTTTATGTTCTTTCTGCAAAATGTTAGCCATGTATACAAGTTTAGAATCTGTTTTACGGTATAATGCTATTTTGAACATTTATCAGGAATCCACCAGAAAATTTGCCATCTTTAAGAGAAAGCCCCCCCCCCCCCCCCCCAATTTTTTTTTTTTTAAATAAAGCCTGTTGGAGAAAGTGTTAATAAAATTTTAAAGTAGGCAAGCATCCTAGAATGTTCTTTTCTTTTTGTTAACCAGTTCGCGCCGGATGACGTATATAAACGCAAAAATTTCCCCAGATTCAAAACGGATGACGGATAAACACGCCAAGTTCAAGTTCGGAAATGTATGTCAGCAGCGGGCAAGGCCGGAAATGCTTGGGTGTGCTTCCCGGCACTATCAGCCTGAACACGCTTCGGATTGAGTTTCGTTAAAAATAATCCCGCCCGTGGGCTCGGCGATGTTAAAATAATCCCGGCGCGAACTGGTTAAGGTAATAATATAAGAAAAAAACGAGAAAATTAACTATAAAGATAAATAATACAGGAGGGAAAATAAAACAAAGCTGTTTTTATGAAAAATCTTTTTTTTACATTATTTAAAGATGTAGTTGGTTTAATAATATATAATTTTAATATTTAAACAGTTTTAATAAAATCCAAGCAGTTTTGGATAATATCTAACTTGAATGAAAAACAATGCCTTCTAGTCATTAGGTACAACATAATTTAATTAATTGGTTAATTGGTTAATTTGAAAAAGAACAAAAAGTACGACCTGTAGAATGTCAGCATGCATCCCGTGATGGTCATATTCATAGGAACCTGTGCAGACATCCTGCCTATTAACATCATCTTCTCCTTAGTGTCTGGATGGAATGCTGAATCGTAGCGATACTTGGCTTGCCATAGGTGTTCTTCCGTAGCATTCGGCAACTGGCCCTGCCTGAACCACGGAAAACAACAATCGACGAAGATGTTTAGATGTGAACAGCACATTTCACATTAAGTTTTGTATGCTTTTTGCTATTTGCTTAATTTCACATCATTTTAATCTAGTCTTATTACACCCTTTTTATGGTTTTTTTGGCAAAATATGCTTTAAAGGTAGGATATACCATTGGTAATTGCTTGAACTATCATGAATAGGTAGATTTTTTGGGGTTGTATTTTATAGTAAATATCGTTTAACTGACCTGTCCGAAGTTTTACAATCACAAATGCCGAGAAAAACAGCATTTGTTATCAACCGGCGTCGAGCATTTAGTCATATTTTATCTTTGTTTTTTCGCGATTGCCGTCCGGCGATCGCAAATTTTTCTTTCTAAAATTCAATTTTTCAAATAATTACAGGATATCTAGCGCTATCATTTTGCTGGATGCCTAGAATCATTATTTTCTTTCAAATGACTAAGATATTTCTTAATAATTCGGTAGTAAATATTTTTCTATATTTCCAAAGGTGTATTCTTACTTTAAATCCAAGGTTAACCCTTAAACGTCACCTAAAGCTACATAATAAACAGTATTAAAAATGCAGTATGCAAAACTCTTACTACACTGGCCTATGAGAATTGTGTATTATTTTCTAGTAGTGTATTGTACCTCAAATGAATGCCTGGGACGTTAGGCTTAATGAAGTTATTAGGCATCTCTTGTGTGTTCAGTAATCTTATTTTTTTTCCTTACTTGAGTATTAATTTGTCTTATTTATTTCATTAATTTTAAATCTTTCATCTTTGGCAACATTCAACAGTCTTCTATTGTGTTTGTCTGTTGGTCGGTCCATTTCTCGTCTTGTCCGTCATCCATTCTAACAATTATTTTGTATTTCATTAATATTTTCCCATTCTTTAAACTTGCTTGTAAGTTTCAATGGTATTCTTTGCCTCATCAAGTTTAATGTTTGTCATCTTTGGCAACATTCAACAGTCTTCTATTGCGTTTGTTTGTTGGTCGGTCCATTTCTTGTCTTGTCCGTCATCCAATATTTGATATTTCATTAATATTTTCTTATTCTTTAAACTTGCTTGTAAGCTTCAACGGTGTTCTTTGCCTCATTAAATTTAATGTTTGTCATCTTTGGCAACATTCAACAGTCTTCTATTGCGTTTGTTTGTTGGTCGGTCAATTTCTCGTCTTGTCCGTCATCCAATATTTTGTGTTTCATTAATATTTTCTTATTCTTTAAACTTGCTTGTAAGCTTCAACGGTGTTCTTTGCCTCATTAAATTTAATGTTTGTCATCTTTGGCAACATTCAACAGTCTTCTATTGCGTTTGTTTGTTGGTCGGTCAATTTCTCGTCTTGTCCGTCATCCAATATTTTGTGTTTCATTAATATTTTCTTATTCTTTAAACTTGCTTGTAAGCTTCAACGGTGTTCTTTGCCTCATTAAATTTAATGTTTGTCATCTTTGGCAACATTCAACAGTCTTCTATTGCGTTTGTTTGTTGGTCGGTCAATTTCTCGTCTTGTCCGTCATCCAATATTTTGTGTTTCATTAATATTTTCTTATTCTTTAAACTTGCTTGTAAGCTTCAACGGTGTTCTTTGCCTCATTAAATTTAATGTTTGTCATCTTTGGCAACATTCAACAGTCTTCTATTGCGTTTGTTTGTTGGTCGGTCAATTTCTCGTCTTGTCCGTCATCCAATATTTTGTGTTTCATTAATATTTTCTTATTCTTTAAACTTGCTTGTAAGCTTCAACGGTGTTCTTTGCCTCATTAAATTTAATGTTTGTCATCTTTGGCAACATTCAACAGTCTTCTATTGCGTTTGTTTGTTGGTCGGTCAATTTCTCGTCTTGTCCGTCATCCAATATTTTGTGTTTCATTAATATTTTCTTATTCTTTAAACTTGCTTGTAAGCTTCAACGGTGTTCTTTGCCTCATCAACTTTAATGTTTGTCATGTTTGTCATGTTTGTCTTCATTGCGTTTGTCTGTTGGTCGGTCAATTTCTTGTCTTGTTCGTCATCCAATATTTTGTATTCCATTAATATTTTCTCATTCTTTAAACTTGCTTGTAAGCTTCAATGGTGTTCTTTGCCTCATCGAGTTGATGGTTTGTCAAGAATACATTTATGGGATTCGTGACGGTGAAGAAATGTTTGGCTCGCCCAAGATACGTCGACTGGTCCCACTTAGGTTCACTTAGATTCAGCTGAAGAGCGGTGGCGTTTGAAGTCATTGTTATTAGTTTGTCGGCCTTGCTGGTATGCCTTTTAGAAAGCAAAATATAAAAGAAAAAAAACCAATTATAATTAAGTTGGGGCCAATTCTTTACAACGTACTACATGTAGTACACCTTTAAGGTTTATAATATAATTTACCTCAATCTTATCTTATTCTGCCCCCAAATGGTATTTTATATAATAATTACAAGTGTTTTTTTTTACAGCAGATCACATTGCACTTTACTCTTTAGTATACAAGTAGGAAGTAGGCCTACATCATGTAACGTCACTTTCGTGTGGCATAATAAATGAATCATTGCAATCTGAATATCACACTAACTTTTTGTTTATTGCGACTATTGAGCAAATTGAATGATAAAGAGTCGGTGAAGAAATAGCATTTTCTACCAAAGGCACTGTTCAAGAAATGTCAAAATTGAATTTGGTTTGCTAAAATCATTTTACACCACAATAAATTTCAGAAGAACTTCAAGAAAAAATTCCTCCATAATTTAACACTACACAACTCATGAACACGTGAATGATGAATCAAAATCAAAATACAATTAAAAGCTCGCCATATTTTCGCCATATTTCCCCCGTATTTTAAGCCTACAACTTAAATCCCTCTGCTTTTGTACACAAATGTATACTTTGTTCCGTCATTGGTTACTTTATCAACGAAAGTGTTTACTTACCAATTTATTTTCTAAAAATATATTATTTTTAGGGCAGACGTTTTGCGATAGAACACGAGCAAACAACGAACGCCCTCAACGACCACATGCGCGTGGAGCCGTTTTCTAAACTCTAGCTTAGGCTTCACTGTGGCTCCAGCTTATTGCAAAACTGCACAAATGAAGCCAGAATAAAGACGGGGTTTAACAAACGGCACCGATGTGTTCTTTTTATCGAGTACTGATTGGTCAGTTTGGGAGGTGTGGCACTTAATATTCACACTTCGTCATAATATGTACACAAGTTTCGATATTCATCACCAAACAAAAATGCCCTTGAACTACTAGTTATCACCGCAACTATGTCCGTTCTGACATGGGTTAGGAAAAGCCATATTCTATGAATAAACAGAGTGGTTTTAACGCAAATCAATGAACGTTTCATAACAAAACAAAGTTACCCGGCAGAAATTCAGAAGTAATTTAACCTCAAAACTGGCTAAACAAGGATTTGGACAAAATCATGAAACAAATAAATGTTGCATACAAAATGATTTTATTCCTCTTACCTTGGTACAAAACAAATTACAAAACTTCACAAGTTTTTTAGTCCGGGAGATCGAGCTTCCCCCCCCCAAAAAAAAAACAAACCCCAAAATCATAAAAATCATATTGTTTATTCAACGTTTCTGATTATATTCAGAACGGACAGAATACAAATATTTGACGATTAAATAGTTTTCACAAACCATTGCGGTCTCGTTCCTTAATTTTACATGACTGATAATAGTTAACTTAAGGATTCCATTTATGCGTGTTATACACACTGTAGTAAACCAGCCGGTCTTTGTATACATGTATTGGGTATTCTGTGTACAACTTTTTCTTTCCCAATTTTTATCGTACCGTGTCCATTTAAGTTAACCAGATGAGAGCTAATTATTGCGGGTTTCAAATGATATACATGTCCTTTTTTTTTTGGGGGGGGGGGGGGGGACCCATCTTCCCGACTCACCCTGTGTAATATACAATTTAAACACAGTTATTTAAAGTTTATTTAAATCAAATTTAAACTCATTATCATCAATTCTGTAGTAAAATCAAGATATAAAACTAAACAAAAAATGAAGCAAAAAAAACGATACTGCTTTAATATCAAAAATTTAAACGCGACTGTTTCTTACAGCATCATATGCCTTGAGACAAATTGAGACGGAACTGGGCGAAGGTTGAAATGAGGGTTCTCAGGTGTCAACAAAGAGGATAAATTTCTCCTTACAAGGCTGTTTGTTGCATTTCAATTGGACAATCCATTAACAAGTTATGGCTGTTTAAAATTTGCATTTATCAACATGTCGCAAAAGTAAAATATTGAGAAAAAGGCCTTTAAAGTTTCGAGTTTTGTACATGTGATATTGAAAAATGTCAATTGTTTTTCTTTAAAACACTTTTATACCATTACTTTCTTACTATTTCTTTAGAAATATGGTTAGTAGACATAACAAAGATTACAAAATCTGAAAATTGGGAGAGAAAAAATCGCTACCATTTAATATTTTGAAGTTTTCTTCACTATGCCCTGTGCCCAGTTCAGTCTCATTTTGCCAGATCCCCTCCCATATTTGTTTTACAAATTCCCGATAATTCCAACTGATCATGTTACACAAGCAAGTACCCAGCAACGAATAATCAATCTAAGATGCTGAATTAATGATGAAGTTATCGAACTGTGCCGATGCGTAGTTTGGCATTCCCATGGCTACGAATCCGTGACTGGCAACCTTCTTAGGATCTGGTACTGCTGTGAACACCCTCTTGTCTTGGACGTATCCTGTGAATGAGTTGCTCTATTAAAACAACAAAGAGAGAAAGAATCACATTTGTGTTCAAGAAGTATTCGTTTATTCTTCATGAGTTCCACGATGTATACGTACATTCAACAGAAACATTTTACGATCGGGAAGTGGATTTTAACTAATAAAATCTATCGGCCAATACAATAATTTAAAGATGAAATAATTTATCCAACTTCCTTGTAGTTTAAGAAATCTGTTCAAAATACCATAGCGTTCGACATCCTCAAACAAATGGGTTTTTGTGCGTTGTAATTTTTTTGTTAAAATTAATAGTTGAGCTTGTTGAAAACTTTATGAAATAAACTACATTTCGATGAAATACATATAATAAGCTCAGAATGTTGTACATGTTTTATTTGTAGCATTTGAATATTTAGGTTTAAATACATTTGTGAACCTTCTCCATAATCAAAACTGCCCTTTCAAATAGATTGTATTACTCAATCTTGCTATTGTATTTAAAAAAAAAAAATTGACATCTATATGTCACTATTATAACAACATAATGTAATACCAAATATCCTCGTGCATAACTTGGCCACTTCAAAATACAAAATTAATAACTTTGAGAGAATACAATCAAAGTCATTAAAATCTAAACTAAGCCGGGACGAGCAAACGAACTGTTCCTTACCTTTACAACAAGACTCATGTTGAACCACACTCCACTCTTAACATCCACTTTACCGGAAACCTGCAGATATTGGCGACCTAAAATAAAAACAAACATTTTATACATTGGTCACATGACTAGGTATCTTTGCAGTACACATTCCCAAATATCAGCAGCTCTTTGCGTACGTAGACGGATGTAGAGTCAAATATTAGCTCGACAGAGACAATGAGCTTTAAACACTAGCAACTGCATTACTTTATACAACTTTGTAATTATTCTTTGATAAATTTCGAGATTGTGTCACGAGAGAACGCAAGTCAAAATAATGAAACGAAGACTACAGAGCTAAAACTTAATCACGTTGGTTGTAAAGCACCCCTCTTTAGATTTTGTTGCTACAAAAGATAAGAAAAAAAGGTCCATTCTACTTTGACCCGCAAAACTTGTTGAAAGGGTCTGTGATATTAATAACAATGAACTTACGTATATCAGTGTAGACGCCAAATGTCCCATTGGAGTACACAATAAAGAACAGTCCTGTTGCCCCGACAACCTGGCAGCCACCGTGGTCGACGTGATGTGCCAGAAATGCACCGGTATTATCGCCAAGCTTGACGTCGATAGAAATATTGGCGTTTCTCCTACAGTGGAAATAAACAACACGATAGTATTTACATGGCGCATGTTAATGTTTTCCTCATGTAGTGTTGCTGCAATTAAGCGTCCGTCGACAAACTCTCCGAGACCCACTTTTTACCTTTTTTTTATATATATATTTTTTGGTCTTCAAAATAACAGCATAGAAGAAATAATTTCACATACACTTAACTAAATCTTTTGTTCTAGCAAAGTGTACCACGTTAGGGAACATCTAATATCTGGAGAATATATAACTACATATAAAACACTACACATTGGCAAACTAATGTTTCTTGGTCATTAAACACAAACTAAGAACAGACAGACAGCCCGACAGCCCGACAGACAGACAGACAAACCAACTAACAGAAGATAAGTCCAAAGCAGTTTACCAGGAGTAGTTGCCAATGACAGAGATAGGAGACTCGGCTGCCGGGCACCAGTACACTGGCGACTCTAGAACAACTTGTTCCATCACCATCTTATGAGTCGGGTCACCAGACTCTCGAATCTCCCACACGCCGGCCTGGTCCGCAAAGTTGTCGGCCTCACTGAATTCTGGGTAACCTAGACAGATTAAGATCCGAAAATAAAAATTATACTAGTGATTGTCGAAACATTTGCTTTCGTATTGATTTCTTGGAAGCAATTAAGATAAGTAGTTTGCGGGAACCACGGTAATACTCTTTAGTGAAATGTGTGGGTTCTGAAAGAAATCGGAGAGAACTCACAATTTTGAAAAGTATGCTCTGCCGGTCGTCGGGAGACTGTCTTGTTAATCTGCCAGTCTCCTGAAGACAGGCAGAGCATACTGTCCAAAAACGTTGAGTTCCCCCCCCGGTTTTTTTCAGAACCACACATCTCACTAAAGAGTATTACCATGGTATTTAACCAGTTCGCGCCGGATATAAACGCAAATATTTCCCCAAATTCAAAACGGATGACGCATAAACATGCCAAGTTCAAGTTCGGAAATGTATGTCAGCAGCGCGCAAGGCCGGAAATGCATGGGTGTGCTACCCAGCACTATCGGCCTGAACACGCTTCGGATCGAGTTTCGTTGAAAATAATCCCGCCCGTCGGCTCGGCGATGTTAAAATAATCCCGGCGCGAACTGGTTAACCGCAAACTACTTATCTTATTGCCTTTTCGCCATGAAAACCTTCAAATCTCATCTGAAAGCAATTACATAAAAAATAGACTGTTGTTTTTGAGAAAAGATATATAATTGACATTCCAAACCCTCAATACTACAACAGATTATAAGCCTAGATCACATATAGAGAGAAATTTAAAATGGACTCACTGTCAAAGTTATCCGAGTATGGCACAGGGAAAGGGGCGGATGGCGGGGGTGTAAGGTAGTTGCCCTTGTTACCCCTCTCAGAGGTGGTCAGGGTGTACATCTCATCGGGATTCAGAGTTAAGGTGAAACTGCCGTTCACAACCTGAAATCAGGCAAGAGGCAAAAGAGGCAAAACGTTTCCAAATCTGGCAAGATCCGTCAAGTCAAAAATCTCGAGGCCAGACTGTAGCAGGATCTGTCTCTGGCTTTGTTAAATTCGCCCTTGTTTGCACGCTTCCGCCAAAAGAACGGAGAGCCTCGAACTGGCAACGTTACACAAACAGCCAGTTCAGTGATTCTTGTGTATGTTGCTCGTTAAGCACGAGCATCACTGAACCAGCTATGTTTATTGTGTTTAAAGTTGCTAGTTCAAGTGAGGGGCAAATGGGGACTAGATCTCAATAGTCTTGGACTGTTGAAACAGCCAAGTACTTCAAAGTGTAGCAGACCTTCCCGCAGCACTGTGCTGTGTTTGGCAGGGCTTAGGCCCAAGCTAGCTAGGAGTTTACTTTCAACCAACTTAATTTACTACCAACATAATTTACTTTCACTGCAAGTATTTTCACTTTCTTTGTTTCAAACGATTCCGACCAACATTACAGACATCGATAGCTTACCTTCATCGGACTCTTCTTGATAAACATTGTTGATGGCTGGCCGTTGAATGAGAGTTTGGAATACCACACATAAAGGCTGCTAACTTTGGCCTGAAAAAAAAGGAAGAATGTAACATAGAATACAGGCCAAATTTGCATTTTCTCTAAACATTTATAGAAAAAAAGAAAGAAAAAAAACGAGCAGATTTCAGGTACCTTAATTTATTTGTCTTTGCAAATTACCTCTAAACCAGTTCACGCCGGAGGACCTATATACACGCAAAGTTTTCCCCAGATTCAAAACGGATGACGCATAAACACGCCACGAGCAAGGCCGGAAATGTCTGTCAGCAGCGAGCAAGGCCGGAAATGCGTCGGTGTGCTTCCCGGTACCATCGGCCTGAACCCGCCTCGGATCGAGTTTCGTTAAAAATAATCCCGCGCCTTGGCTCGGTGATGTTAAAATAATCCCGGCGCGAACTGGTTAAAAAGAGTTTCAAAACATAAGGTCCCCAGACATGATCATTTGTTGTAATGTCATTTTTCTAGTTACAAATACATTTTACTCACAAAACTGCCTTTGATAGTAAATTGAGCCGTCTGGGTTGCCACACTGTACGGTGGCAGGTAGGGACGAATGCATATAGAATGATCGTGACTCTGAAATCAAAATAAGGAAAATTATTTAAAGCTGCTTACTCGATTGTTTTCTTCAAGCAAACTTGAATCATCGAATCATGATTGGTCGATCCATGGCAACGAAGAGTTGCGCTATTCTATCTCCACGTATTGCGGAAATTGCAAAGCGCAATGCTGCACAATCCACGCACTAAAGACATCTTGGAACCAAGACTTCAATTTGCAATTTTACACGAACTCAACTGGTACCCAATGAAATACGAATCCCTGCTGTACTGCCATGGTACCAGTGATGTCGCAGCATGTACGTTTGGCCAGTGATCGCTTCAATACCGGTACAATGTGCATATTCGGTAAGAAAGAAATGAAGACGAGACTACGAACACTGTTTATTGGGTTCCTTTTCAAGTTTTCATGCATTTTTTTTGGCAGTAAATATGTAATTCCTTGTTGTCCGTGAAATTTTTCGTGAAATTCCGTCTGTTTCCCATATCAGGGAGGACTTTAGACTTATATACCACAAGGCTAAACAGATGCACTACATTATGCCATGGTCCAGTCACGCTTGCGGGATAACTAATATTATTTACAAATGGTTTCTTCACACCAAAATCAAGATGCAATTCCTAAATTGACGTCGGAAACATGTCTTTAATATTACACAAAGCAACCATTTCAATAAATCTTCGTCCCTCTATGTTCCTACATACCATGGTCTCTATAATGATGGTCAGATCAACGTTGTTCTTCATGGATACAAAACTTCCTCCTTTGTCCAGATGCTGTACTCCAGCATTGTGCTTCAAATACATCCAACCCGGATCGGTGAACTGAGTCGTGTGAGCTGAAAAAAATATATACCGTAATTTCCTGCAGTAAAGCCGCGGCTTATCTGACTTTCTAGACCACAAAAACATCGCCGCGCCTTATCTTTCGGTGCGCCTTATATGATGTCGCTTGATTTCAAAGTGACGGTCTTTGTGTGAAGAATTCTTTGAACGCCGTAATCTTACTCAATAATGCGGTCAACCAATTAGCTCAACTCTTCGGACATTGTGACCGTGTTTCCATTCTAACAATGCCGTGATGTGTTAATCCCCTATGAATGTGCTTACCCTCCAACAATGCCACGATGTGTTGATTCCCCCCCCCCCCCCCCCCCCCCCACGACCGTGCTTTTATTCCAACAATGCCACAATGTGTCGACCCCCTTTTTCTTTCTGGCCGTTTTCTTTCATTCCGAAAATGCTGCAACAGAATTACTTAAACGTTTGGAATTCGCATTCACCCAACCTCTATTGTGTGAACGTTGAGGGTGTTTTATTATATCTTCATTTTAGATGTTTGTTTGAGAAAGTATTATAAGAATTTAACGTAATATTATCTTATTATTCAGGGTGACTGAGTGATGAGCCGACCAAGTTTCTTGAAAAGACCAACATCAAAGCCCTCAGCACCGCTCACTACTTCCCCAGTGACAAAATCGTTATCCGACCCTGAAGTCCAGTTAAAAAAATCTTCATTACCATTGGGTGTTGACGTTCTCTCAACACAAACTGCTTCTCAATAAATGTTGTCCCGGCCCGCTTATCTCCAACAAAGATACATTGTATTTACTTACACTAACCCTCGCCTGGCAGTTATTTAATTTATTTAAAAGGCGTTTGTCAATGTATTTCTCGAGCGAATTGATTTATTTCGCCATAATCGTTCCCCTATACGAATCTGGCGATAATTAAGGGCGCCCTCAATAAGCCACCTGACATATAGCTTCCAATAAATGTTGAAGAGTCCAACAAAACAAACCGTCCTTATCAGGACGACCAAACGGGAAAAGAGATGGTTCATGTGTCTGTTTCGTTTATTTTATTTGTAAGATATTAAATAAGTTTAATGATCTTCAAAACAAAACTAACACTAAGAGAAGTGATGTATTAAACAAATATCTTATGAACGTGATTAACAAATTATAGGTTTGAAATAAAGGAAAAGAACTTTATTTAAAAACAAATCCCCTCTAAAAATCCCTTCCATATATTAAGTCAACTCTATGTTGTCTGATTACGTTGTCTGGAAAGAAACTATAATCACTGACTGACTGAACTTACCGGTACTACCGGTACTGAATTAATTTATAATCCCACGGACCAAAACATTAAACGTGGTTTTGAAACCCGATATCTGTGGGAGAGGCACGTGTATCGGCTTCCATTGTATAAACTCTGCGGTCAGGAACATCTGGTGTTTGCGATTGTTGATACATTTCGTGTCGGCTCACTCAATGGTTTTAGTTCATTGAACCTTATTTCTTTTGGAAAAAGACGCACCATTGCAGGGTCAGAAACCGCAATCACGCACAGCTAGCTTTGGCTCGATGGATAATTAAAGGTACTTTGGATTTTTTCTTCATGGGACCAGCCCATGGGGTTACGGTTTAATTCATGCTTGGAATAGTGGGATCGTTCTAAGGCAACAAAATGACCCCAATCATGCACAGCGTTGGCTCGATGGATAAAGGTACTTTGGGTTTTTTCTTCATGGGACCAGCCCATGGGGTTACGGTTTAATTCATGCTTGGAATAATGGGATCGTTCTAAGGCAACAAAATGACCCCTTTCTGGCGATGTACCTACACCGGGTGGCGCCTGGTGTTCTTTTGGGTGCGTTCAAGCATGCGCCTTATTCGGCAGTGCGCCTTATCTGTTGGCGTTTGAATTTTGTTTGGGTGATTTTAGGGACCTGCGCCTTATCCGCCGTGCGGCTTTACCGCAGGAAATTACGGTACAGTGAATCACACAGATATGGTGTAGCCGCTGAAGACTTTGTGACTAGCGGGCTACAGATGTTTAATGTAGAGTGTCAATGTTAAGAAATCCGTAGCCAAAAAAACAAAAAACAAAACGGATTACAATATTTGACATTCTGTCCAGTGAAGTCAACAAAATTACGGTAGAACTACGCATGTTTTTCAGTTTGTGTGGATTTGCTAATAAGCCAGAATTTCTCGCTAACCCATGAAATATGCTTACTGTAAGCACATACTTTTTTCCTGCAGTAAACAAGCATTTCTTTTGTTCTTTAACCAGTTTTTTCCAAGATTCAAAACGGATGACGCATAAACACATCACGAGCACGGCTGAACATTTCTGTCAGCAGCGAGCAAGGCCAAAAATGCCTGGGTGTGCTTTTCGGTGCCATCAGCCTGAACCCGCCTCGGATCGAGTTTCGTTAAAAATAATCCCGCGCCTCGGCTCGGTGATGTTAAAATCATCCCGGCGCGAGCTGGTTAAGCACAGCCATGAAATTGGGCTTCAATCTTACAACTTATCTTTATTTATGGCAACTTCATAAACGATTCAACACGTTTATGGCAAACTTTCCAGACATCTTATAGACATACCCGTCAACCAGATCGTATCAGTGACCTCATAGTGCCCACTCCACGGCTCAATGGCGGTCATGAGACCGTCACGCATAAACGGCAAAGCGTCGTAGTACGCTGCTATGAGGTTCCAGGAGATGGTCGAAGTCATCATCCCATTCACATAGTTCTGGTTCAAGATCTGCAGATATCAAGTTACAAATTCTGTAAATACATTGTTTAAAGCAACACATTTGTCATCCAGTACTTGAAACTATGCAACATACACAAACATTTACATGGTTGCAATGTTAACCAGTTCGCGCCTAGACTTGTGGACAAGTCGTTAAATGTTTGTCACAGTGATAGCGTTCAAACTCTCTCCACAAATCCTAGCGACACGGGCGATGTACTCGCGAGACTGCTGGCCCCCGTGAGACTACTGCTCTCTGCACGGCTTCGTAGTCGGGAGCCGGCAGCCTCGCACGAGAGCAGTGATCTCGCGAGAGCAGTCTTCGTTTGGGGTTATTATGCACCGGGTATTATGCACCGCGACTCGACTATTATGCACTGCAACTCGACTATCACCAGCCACGACAAACATTAACGACTTGTCCACAAGTCTAGTTCGCGCCGGGATTATTTTAACATCACCGAGCTGAGGCGCAAGATTATTTTTAACGAAACTAGATCTGAGGCGGGTTCAGGCCGATGGTACCGGGAAGCACACCAACGCATTTCCAGCCATGCTCGCTGCTGACAGACATTTCCGGCCTTGCTTGTGAGGTGTTTATGCGTCATCCGTTTTAAATCTGGGGAAAACTTTGCTTGTATATACGTCCTCCGGCGCAAACTGGTTAAGCACTGGTCTTTTAAATGACCCACAAAATATTAATAAATTCAAACAAAACCACAATTTTTACTTACCCTGGCCCAACATCCTGCACCCACTTCATTGTTGTTTGTGCTGTAATCTTCCGATGCCCAGATAGTTTTGTCAGTTTCCAACGTGTAGTTGGTGACTTGAGTTCCGGGGTAATGCACGCTGCAAAAAGTACAAGTACATTTTAGGAGTTATGAAATTCACAGCTCGGTGATAAATTTTAATGATGCATACAATTTGAAAATGTCAATTTATGATCTGTCTGGTAATCTTTTTGATGTAATTTATTTTTAGCTATTTTGATCATTGTCCACCATAAAAGAAAATTCTTATCTTTAACCAGTTCGCGCTGGATGACGCATATAAATGCAAAGTATTCCCCAGATTCACAACGGATGACGCATAAACACGCCACGAGCAAGGCCGGAAATGTCTGTCAGCAGCGAGCAAGGCCTGGAAATGCGTGGGTGTGCTTCCCGGTACTGGCGGCCTGAACCTGCTTCGGATTGAATTTAAAAATAACCCCGCACATCGGCTCGGCGATGTTAAAATAATCCCGGCGCGAGCTGGTTAAGTGCAATATGTTAGCTTGTTAATAGGGTCGGAGAAATGATTTTAAATATTAAAAAGGTTTACTGTTAAATTTAAAGTTAAGAGATAAG
Source organism: Crossaster papposus (assembly GCA_037893245.1). Taxonomy (NCBI): domain Eukaryota; kingdom Metazoa; phylum Echinodermata; class Asteroidea; order Velatida; family Solasteridae; genus Crossaster; species Crossaster papposus. Next base: position 32,581 of record JBAIAA010000350.1, on the reverse strand, counting down.
ATTACGGGAGCATTAGGAAAGAATGAATGAAAGAAAACCAAATGGAATGGACCCCAATCGACAGAATGACATGACTAGAACCCAACGATAGCAAGATTTCAAGATCAGGGGCGCGGCGAATGTCTGACAAAGAATATACGAGCTCAAGTCATACCCAATAATAGCCACATCTTTGGCAATTTCTGGGTCGATGTGAATCGCGATACTGATGAATTCGAGATTGTCAGCGGCTACGATTAGCGTCTCGGAAAGACCTTGTTTATCCAGAGATTTTCGGAGGGCTTTTATGTAATCAACATCAAAAGGTCGTTCATTCCATATCTGATAATAAATGAAGGAAAGTTGCCTGGTAGCTATAAAAAAATTAAAAATTAGGTACCATGAATTTCAAGATATGGTACATGCAAAAAATGACACTTGTTTTCTTTAGCCTGCGTCACGGCAAAATCGAAGTTCTGATGTGAACAAAGAAATTGGCAAGGCAAGCCTTATAACCTACGACCTCCGGAATACCGGACCAGCGCTCTACCAACTGAGCTATCTTGCCCTATGTTGGCGGTTTCCCAAATTGTCACTATCTTTGTTCGAAGTCATAAACACCAGAATGCCGTGTGGCCAGGGTTGACGCCCAATTTGGAAGTGTTTATTAGGGTTAGTTTTAAATATCCGGTTCCCAAAATCAAACTGAATAGTGTAACCAATTTTGTTTTAAATCCGGTCGTAAATCCCACTACTTGTAAAAAGATAAATGTCACAAAAGAACAGAAAGAAGCTTTAGGATAGACCAACTCAAGCCCCCTACCCAATAATCTGAACAGCTTCGGCCAATTCTTTATCCTTCAAGATATCTTTGCTGATTGCCAAATTCCCATCGGCGGCCACCACTGCTACATGGCCGAGACCAGCTTTGATTAGAGAGGATCGCAAAGTCTTGATGTATGTCGAGTTATATGGCCTTTCATTCCAAATCTGTGGTTGAAAATTACTGGATTCTTCATTAAAAGTCGACAAACACAAATAACCCAGCCAAGTTGACATATTCAGGGATACGCTTTTGAAGAGCCCCAAGACCAACGCACATACCAAGTTTGAACCTGATATCTCAAGTCCTCCTAAAGTTACGTTGTCCTAATCAATTCTATTGTTTTAATTCAGGCTTTGAAGCAGACCCATATGAAAATGGGAAAATTCAACAAAACAGGACAAATTAACAGGACTTTGGAGGACAAAATTGAGATAAAAGTAAGACTTTCGCGGGCTTTCAGGAGTAGTTTTTGTTGATACTCCACCATTTTCACAGCATAAGCCTCATTTGGCATGTTCTGTACTCACAACACCTATCCTCCACCCTCAACTAAGATATTGTTAGTACAGTTGCAGTACTCCTGCACCCAAGCCCTTCATTGTATGTAAAGTAACACCATCATGAAAAAGTAAAAGGAAAAAAAAATATAAAAAAATTAAAAAAATATGAAAGGTAGGAGTGCTGTGGTACATTATTAAAACTTATCAGTAAAAACTGTTAATCATTAAAAAAAAAATGATGACAAACTGCATTTTACATGCAACAAGTTCAAATATGCGGTAACCGCATAACGGCCTACCCAATGATCTGAACTGCCTTGGCAAGTGCAGGATCCTTCAGGATATCAGAACTGATTTCAAATTTGCCGTCTGCGGCAACAATCTCAACATGATTGAGATTTTTCTGATCTAGATTCGCCCTTAGCCATTTGATATAAGAAGTATTATACGTCTTTTCATTCCATATCTACAATTGAAAGAAAAGTAAACTCTTTAGGAATCAAAACTTTTAAACATGTTGGGAAAAAAAATAAAAAAATAAAAATAATAGGGCTGTTTATTTTCAAATAATTTAGTATTCGGTTATTCGAAAATGTACTTGACTGAATATTCGAATATTCGAAACACCAATCGGGATTTACACAAGCTAGCTGCAGCTGCCTACTACACTGGTCAAAAGTTGCATACAAAGAGCGCCGGTTAAAATGTGACGATGCGATAGGAAAAATAATTTTATTCGGTGTCACCTTATGAAATTATTCCCATCGTTCTCACATTAACATTCATTATCTGTATAATAAAAACTATAACTTATTCATCGGCATTGAGCTCTCTGCATTATGCTCGATATCATCCGCACTGCTTCTGAATGTCATCATGCAGCACTGCCTCAACCCATTACGGAGATAAGTGGAGGATTGAGGATGGTTCCTAGACAAAAAAAGCCTAGGGTTAAAACAGCCTGCCATCTTAATTTGTTGTGTGATTGTACAATCAATTTCAACTTGCCCCGATATAATCAATGGTCAGATTGTGGTGAGTTTTAGCTCCCTGTATCCACTTGATGATGTAGTCGACAGTGACGTCGATATTGACGTAGGGACTTTGTTGGCCGTTCCCAATCCAGCCGGGGAAAGCCCACGGCAGACCGTAGAGCTTGATGCCTGGATTGCGCTGCAGAATGATGTAAACATAAAACAGTTGCAGGCCAATACATGCAAATCACTCGGTCAGGGGAGGTCGTGGGTCAGGGGAGGTCGTGGGTCAGGGGAGGTCGTGGGTCAGGGGAGGTCGTGGGTCAGGGGAGGTAAAGAGGGGTGACGGCCAGGGGGGGTCAAGGGCGAGGAGAGTTTATTCGAGGTCATAGGTCAGATGAGGTCTTGGGTCAGGGAAGGTCTTGGGTCAGGGAAGGTCTTGGGTCAGGGAAGGTCTTGGGTCAGGGAAGGTCTTGGGTCAGGGAAGGTCTTGGGTCAGGGAAGGTCTTGGGTCAGGGAAGGTCTCGAGTCAGGGAAGGTCTTGGGTCAGGGAAGGTCTTGGGTCAGGGAAGGTCTTGGGTCAGGGAAGGTCTTGGTCAGGAAAGGTCGTTGGTCAGGGAAGGTCTTGGGTCAGGGAAGGTCTTGGGTCAGGGAAGGTCTTGGGTCAGGGAAGGTCTTGCTCAGGGAGGGTCTTGCTCAGGGAGGGTCTTGCTCAGGGAAGGTCTTGGGTCAGGGAAGGTCTTGGGTCAGGGAAGGTCTTGGGTCAGGGAAGGTCTTGGGTCAGGGAAGGTCTTGGGTCAGGGAAGGTCTTGGTCAGGAAAGGTCGTTGGTCAGGAAAGGTCGTTGGTCAGGGAGTTGTGTCATATGGTGTCCAATTTTAACAGAAGACCTAACTTTTTAGGCATTTTCTACAGCCCCACCCCCAAGCTCCCTTTACCTTTTTAGCCTCCTTCATCAGCCACCATTCATATCCTCTCTGATAATTCTCATCATCAGCTGAATGCATATGAGATGACTCAGTTCCATCAGTGCTTTGTGAGTCTCCACCAATCTCGACCTTTAAGGTAGGATACCATTTGCATACATCAAAATGTTTTAATTTGAATTATTAAAAAATATCTTACTTTAAGTTGATAATGATTCTAGGCATCCAGCAAAATGATTGTGCTATCCTGTAAATTGTTTCAAAAACAGGTCAGTTAAACAATTTTTACTATAAAATACAACCCCCCAAAGCCACCCATTACTGATAGTGATAATTCAATTCATTGAAGTGTGTCCTACCTTTAAGATGTTAAGTGACGCTCCAAAATTTGGCTGTTAAGATGTAAAACAAGAACACGTTTATTATTTTATATCATGCCCATTTCAGGGCTTGTGTACGTTTACATTTAGAATTTTTTTTAATTCCACGACTCAAAACGCGTGTATCAGCAAAATTGTTCATATTCTGTCTGCCAAATTATGAACATCTCATGACTTTTCTAAAATAACATTTCATGACTTTTTAGCCAGGGTCAGGGAGTCCAACTACAGTCAGGGAGCCAGACTACAAAAACATCATTTTCATTTACTTTCTTAGCATCTATTAACACCAACTTTTAAACAGGTCAAAAAGTGCGTCAATATTTGCTATAAAATACTAACCCACAAATCCATCCATTTCTCAAAATTACTGCCAGTTCAAGTTTTTTCATTTTAGCTTTTGTAACAATCTACTTAGTGCAGCCACATAGTTGCAAATATGTCTAAGCATATGAACTTGTTTGAACTTGTTTTAGACTAAAACTAAAGGGTAACATTTCATAGCCTTTACCTTGAAGAGATAATCCAAGATCTGATCCAGATATGGCTCGGGATAATTCACCAATAATCTAGATGTAGCCTGGACAAGAACAAGTGCAACTTCAAAAGTTAGGCTTAAAATGAAAAAAATAACATGACTTTTTATTTTTCACCATAGACCATAATGCGCAGCAGCCATCTTTGAGGGCAGTGCCTTTGCTGGTCATTAAACCTGCTGCGCATTCATTGTATGTACTTTATAATCTAAATTCTAAGATGGTTGCTATACTAAATTAGCCCTCCTCATTCCTCATGGTCAGAACTCAGATTCAATCACTTACTCCTCCACCGCTAAGTCCGCCAATTCCATCGAATCGCCTACCAAGCCCCGTCGCATCACTTATCACGTATTGCGAGGCTACAAAATATCTACCATTTTGCAAGTGCAACAATAATAAAATGTGAAAAAACTCTGCAAAAAGATGCGACATGTTTACAGCTTGCTCGGCATACTCAGTCAGCACACGAAACCGGTCGTTCGACCTCTCGCGCGTGTTGATGATTACTAGTCACCTGATATAATCACGTGACCAATGGGTGCGTCGTCACACGGCACACGCGCTCCGCGTGCCTGGGAACACCAGGGTCACGTGATGGGCTAATCATTAAATTAGCCACCACTTGACCCAGACTTGACCCTCGTGTTTGCGCCATTTCGATATTTGAGAGCACGTCCTCAGAATTGTAGCGATTATTAATCTGGTTTCTGTGACAACACACAACTTTTTAACTTAATTTACAAAATATCGTGGCTCCCCTGGTGCAACCCGTGTTATTATGAGGAGCTAATCGAACGCACAGATTGTTTTCTGGGAGTAGTTGGGTGGGGGGGGGGGGAATATTGTTTTTCTAAACCTAAACTGGCAGATTCATGAATTATTCAGTAGTTTGGATAAAACATGACGTCACAGCATTGTTGTTATTTAGTTAACTAGTTACATTAATTCACTTTAAAGAACAGCTGTTGTCGAGCATAGTGGGATGGGCTATAGATCAAAAATCCCTGGTTCGAATCCTGCTGTAGGTCACCTCGTTTTAGACAGATTGATATTTTTTGAGTATTTTTAATTTAAGGGAAAAAAGAGACCTAGAACCTAAGTGTTGTACAGTGATCAATGCAACTAATGAATAATTCACGAAAACTGGGTTTGGGAAAAAAATATTCGCCGGCCGGGGGGGGGGGGGGGGGGGGGTGTCCTTTCATTTTTGTTCGGATATGTCTACATCATGGAGATTATGTATCTAGTCCACGGCTCGTTTGTGTATTTATGAAATACTGCAGTTTGTTTTGAAATAAAATAACTGCCAAAATGCGCCCAGTCTAACTGAAATGCCCTGCGAGTTTGACTGTGTGACTGATACCCACTTTGTGTAAAGAACAACGTCACTCAGTTGAAGGATAGAGTTAGAAAAAGACTCATAATATAGTTGAAGTTCGTCCAATGATATAATCAAATTCCTGAAAAAAAACTATTTTCATGTATGTTGAAACATTGAACCCCAAAACAGTATAAAATAGAAATCTTATTTCTTGGACAGCTAAAAGAAAACACACAGTGGAGAAATATTTTGTACTTTTGTTTACAAATTATACCTTTTTTTATTTGCCTTATTCCCCATGTCAATCTACAAAAAAACAGTGTTTTGGGAAAATTGCTTAAATGTTACACGTTTTCCCTGACATTACCTGGCTACGCCTAGTAGTAGTTATACAATGCACATATATCTTGGTATGACTAAACTACACTCCACATTTGTGAACTAAAATCCGACCAACAATTTCAATTTGTTTCAGGGTTTTGTTTTTTTTAATACAAAATTTGAAAATCACCACCCAGATGTCAAATAACCTTTCGTTTTTTATTTGGACTCTATAGTTACTGTATTCCTGGACTAAACTCCTTTTGTTTAAACCCAAATATCACATTTTGTACAATCCTCTCCAATTCTGTTTTAGTTTACTTCTACAAATCTACACACTACTTTTGTTTATTATTTTATAACTAAATTCTCCCAACCTACCATTCCAAAAAACACACCCACCCTTAAAATATTTAATATTTATACACCTTCCTTATTCAACTCTCCTAGTGCAATTCAACACTGGAATTGATGGACTTATTTAAACACATTTTCGTAACAATGGACACAGAGTACAGATACATTTTGTTTCTTACTTTAATATAATCCAGCTACGTTAAACTAAAAAACCACAACAACAAAAAACAAACCAATCACATTTCGGATTAGTTTCCTCAAAAGGACCAATCGCATTGCTTGTTAGATGCAGTATGGGCGTCCCAAACTTGTCACCTTTTGCACAATGCTTGAGTGCGCTTCGGTTGCTACGCCAACCTAGCAAGCAACTTCGGCCACCAACAAAATTCATGTGCCATAAATTTGACTGTATTAGGCAAATATTTATAGTATTACAACATAGTAACTGTCACATTTGTATTTACCCCAAAGCTTCAGGCCAGCTCTTCCACAAAACTACAAAATCGGTCACAAATTAGTGAATTAAAATGATTTTTTGTATTAATATGAAACAATATCAAATATCCGGCAAACCCACATTCACACCCCACCCCACAAGTATCATTCGCGTTACATTCTTGAGAAAAATATTCGAACACACCAATCATTCTTACAGACATTATTTTGTTTCTTTGAACGAGTTTGACAACTATTGAACAGTATAAAACTTTCATAGAAAAATTTAAAAGTATTTTTTTGTTGTGCATATCATACTAACGATAATAAAACAATGTGGAAGAGTTGGCCCAATAAAACAAGAGTTAATCCTCACGTTGGTAATAAAACCATGTTTTGGGGTTGTTTTTTTAACAGCAAAACAGTTTGGAAAAATCTTTGTTTAACAAAAAAATTCCACTGAATTGTTTTAATTCTCTAATTACCCAGGTTAGACAAACTGGCTAAGCAGAGCATTTAAATCTCTACTTTCATTCAACTCCTAAGCAAATTAAAAAAAAAAGTTGTTCGTTAATAAAGCAGAAATGAGATCAGTACCAATCTCCTTTCACTTGCTACTCGGTATGGTAACCATATTCTAAGCTTATTGGTTGGTGCTTAACCGCTCAGTGAAACTGGGCTCTGTCTCTTTTGTTTTAACATCAACGTATTAAACATAAAAGCACACAGTTCAATAAAAATGTACAAGCGATATAACAGCAGAAATTTCAACTTGGTTTCGACAGAGAACTCCAGTGTAGAAAGAGGTACAGAAAGCAAGGAAACTTAGTCAATGCGGACAGCACCAGTACAAAGAATAGAGGATGAATTGAAAAACTTCATCCATGAAAAAAATGGAAACAATTTTTTTTTTTCTTGCTTTGTTTTTACAGCAGATTAAAACCCAAAAGGCTATTCACAGAGCACAGTGTAGTGAATTTTCACAACCATCGTACAAAGAAGAACAAAATGGTCCCAGGTATTACAAAACATCTAGTAGCAAACGACTACATATACATCAGTGTGAATATTCATTTACCAAATTCATAAACATAATCATGACCACATTAATCAGTTTATATCCTTCACACATTCATGACTTTTTTTTTTTAGTAACATATTTGTTTTTCCCCGCAAATTATTGTAGCGGATTAAACAAAAATAGTAATCATGAGCAAGGTGACAGTGAAATTTGCTTAACTGATTTCAAGAGGACAGACAATTAACACTAAATCCTGCAGCACTTTAATATATAATGATACGCGATTGCCATCTTGGCGACAAATACTCGCCGGAAATCAGGAAATTACTGAAATTAACGCATCGCAAATTTATCCGAGTCTGGGTCGCATATATACACACCGTTTTAAAACAACTGAACTAACTCAATTCTTCTCTCTTAACACCATTTTTACAGTTGTTGAACTTCAAACTTGGTGTGTATATCGGCTTGTCAATATTTGTTTCAATAGAGGGTTATTATATGTCATTACTTATTTACATTGGGCATTGTAACAAGATGATCTTGGGATGTGAAGCAATGTCAAACCACAGCGTCTTGACCAGATTGCTTCTTAAAGGGGAACTATGTCCTGAAATCCCCGAATATTTTCATGTTTTGGATTGTTTACTTATCTTATTTCAAACATATGGTTGAAAGGAAACCAACCTATAGTCTTACAGTTCCCAAGAAAAAACAACAACCATGTTTACATTTGAGGCGGCGGACATTTTTAGGTATTCGTATATGCAATTCCAGCCGCCATGAAGTTATGGGCTGTATCTCGTATAAATCGGTGCAACGACAGCGTTAGACTGGTGCCGCAAACGGTGCATTGAATACATGACCGATATCACACTGGTAATTGAGGTTCCATGCAACTGTAGTAAATGTCTGCGAGATAGCGGCATCACCGCAGCTACGTACGTTGTCATGGAATTGCGACTGCACCCAAACATATTGAGTTTGGGGGGGGGACAGAAAAGTGAAACTCGTTCTACACAAGAATAACACAAAGCGTCCAGGTTTTTTAAGAATGGTTGTGTGAATGTTTAGACCCTACTTTTAAATGCTTTTTCCGATTAACATCATTTCGTTCAAATGTGTTTTGCAGCCCAATTCCAGGACATAGTACCCTTTTAATCTCCTCTCCCTAGGCATGCAAACAAAACCGAGAAAATTCCTAATTTTGTAGTGTTTTTCAGTTTTCAATGACATAAGTGTGAAGCGAAAAATGAGAAAATCTGCCGAGCCGAGAAAAAGGTGCATGCCCGTCTCCCGAGTTATTCACATAATCACAAAATGTTTAATTCCAAAATGGCCGTCTCCTTAATAGCCCACATTTTTGTTTTAATAGATGAGGGCACCAACACCAGAAGAAGAAAAAAATATTGCGTCCTGAAGTAGTTTAGTAATTTTTTCTGGATTCTAAATTATTAAACATTGAAAAAAATAACGAGCTGTACAAATGTGTAAACCTTTTTTTCCCTTCAAATTCACTGCTTATTATACCCCTGAAATGCCCCTAGTTACAGCACACTCTTTGTTCAAGAAAATGCCCCATTAAGCAGCTGACGAAACAAATATATCCAGGGAAATAAAAACGTACCACAGACAGGGAGCATTTATAACTAAATAATTAATTATATTATTTTACATTTCCACTCATTTTGATATTTTGTGTGTGTGCAGCATCATAATCATGTCAAATCTAACTGTAGAGTTTGTTGGTAAAAAACCCCAAAATAATATTAGCGCAAGAAACAAACAAGGCACTAAATGATGCATTTTATAACCCTGAGAGACTTGTTTTTGTCCCGATGCACAACCCACTGCTACCAATCAACACAGTTATGAATTCATGTCCAGATATACAGGGTGTCCCTATCTGACTCTTTTAAAAAGGTAGGATACACCATTTGCAGATATCAAAATTGTTTACTACTGAATTATTGAGAAATAGTTTACTTATTTGAAAGTAAATAAATGATTGTAGGCATCCAGCAAAATGATTGCGCTAGATATCTTGTAATTGTTCCGAATAGGCCAATTTTACAAAACAAATTTGCAATCGCCAGACGGCAATCGCAGAAAAAACAAAAAAACAAGAACAACTGCCCGACGCTGGTTAAAAACGAACGCTGTTTTTCTTGCTTTTTTTTCTCGGCATCCATGATTGTAAAACTTCGGACAGGTCAGTTAAATGATATTTACTATAAAATACAACCCCCAAATCCAACCATTCCTGATAATTCAAGCAATTAACAATGGCGTATCCTACCAAATAACTACAAAATCATAAGGTCCATTTTGAAATTTGTTGATGGTGAAGATACTCCATATGCTTGGCCTAATTTCCTACAAGTATTACTTAATTACAGTCGCGAATAACTACACAATTGTCAATAGATCACGTTATTTGTTGACGCATAATAACCAAGTTTCTTGGCCATTTAAAAATCCTGCATGTTGTGAAACTAGCTGCGGTTGGGATTGGAATCATTACCCTGGCTATCAGTCATCATGGCAAGACCTCAGTCTTATGCTCTAAAGCAAATGATTCCAATCCCAAATCATTTCAGATTTTTTTTCCTCTTCAAATCTAGGATTGTACATGTTCACAGCTTACACAACACAGCACTGAAGTTGACTAAAGCCGCGTTCGCATTGGACTTAATGTTACGGTACGTGATTGTCAAAGTTCACGGTGTTAAATCCTCCGCTAGAAGCTTGGGCCTGTAGATCTTACTGTTGCAGAGGGTAAACTGGACAATTTGACAATGTTACCGACTGTCCGCATTGGATTTAATTTGGTTAAGTTCTCCGTAGGTTTTACCAAAAAAAGTCCAATGCGAACGCGGCTTAAGACAAGGAACTTGGCCACATTGTCCAACGTTGTTGTGATCAATTGACGATTGTGCAGGGATGTGTGACTGAATGAAGATTAGGCAAAGAATAGGGAGTTTCTGCAAACTCAAAAATTTTCAAAATCGACTTCAAGGTTTTGTAGTTACATGTATTTCAAAAACGGCCTGTAATTGTTACTTCCAATATACAAAAAGTTGCAAAAAACAACAACTGTAATATCAAAACTGGTGTATACACAATCCATGATTTGAGGTTTTTGGCAACTTCCAAATCCCTAAGAACGGCATTGTACAAAGATTATCTAGAAACATTCAATACATGCACGTACAACATAAAGATTACTTTAAAACAAATTACTTCCGAATTATTAGGAAAATATCTTACTTATTTGAAAGTAATCAATGATTGTCGGCATCCAGCCAAAAGATTGCGCTAGGTATCCTGTAATTGTTCCCAAAATTTTTAATTTTATAACAACAAATTCGCGATCGCCGTCCACCCATTCGTGATAATTTAAGCAATTACCAATGGTGTATCCTACCTTTAAAGGGTATGCATAACGTTTACGAAGTAATCATTTCCTGTCAAGTCTCGAGACAAAACAACTAAGACATTACATTTTTTCCCAGAAGAATTTCCATTTTTTTACAAAGCCTTTTTAATTTCTTCCTGATTTATCTTGAAGTGATGTCGAGTTATTTTTTTCCCCGACACCAAAGAACAAGTAAAACTGTCTAATTCGGTCAGCTGCTCTTCTTAAAGAAACGTGCCGCACACCTTTTCCGATTTAACCAGTTCACCGGATAATCGGCCTCACAGAGTGATACGCATAAAACAAGGATGGTTCTCGAACCACGTGTCTCTTCTCCCGTGATTACCCTAGAAGAATGCAGACGCACCAGTATAACATGACTGGCCTATCTTAGTTTCCAAACTGCAGCAGCGGTTAGTACAAAATTTGATTGTAAATGGACTTAAAGTTTTCAAAGGAGACTCATTTTACAATTCAAGCCTATTTTAGAGCTTGACCTCAAATGACCTTTGATCTCAGTACTTGACATGCATCCATGACCCAAGCTTGAGTGCAATTAGACTTAAATTTTGCACACAAAACAATTTTTTTTTAAACTTGAACCAAAGTAAGACAGTCGGACTACGTACAGAAATAGTTATTGCATAGTCTCTTTCTGAACTTCGTTTAGGCGAGATAAAAATAATCTTTTTAAATCCAATTTCACTAGATCCGATGTCATACAAAAGTGTGCAGGCAGCACTCTGACTTCACCGGACATGATAGTAATGTTAACCAATCAGGTTTGCTGAGGAAAGTCACATGATTCTAAATCAACAGCTGCAATGTTGTCATCATTTGACTGGTCACGTAACCGATTGAGAGAAGGGGAGTGGACACGTGTGCGAGTTAGCGCATGCATTCTTCGCAACGGTGTTAAAAAAAAACCGTACTGGCAGATATGGTGAACTGATAAAATCGGAAACGTGTGGGCTTTTCAGTTCCACATTACTCTAATAATATCTTTGTGGTATTTTGGGAATTTCCATTTTATTACCAAATGGATTCTAATTACGCCAATTTACCCACGTTGTGGAATGTCCATAAATATATCTCGAGTACGGTAAACAATATATCTCGAAAGTTGCTTTGATCATAACATACATCGTCTCTGAAACACGGGCAAGTCATCGACGTCTGTTCACACCCAACAAAACTTAGCAAATATCAATTTGTTTTGCAAAGTTTTCATCTAAAACAGTTTGTACACATATAATATATATCAAAATGTGAGGATTTACACCCCACACTACATGTACATTTTTGTTTAATACCCATCACCCACATTGACTTAATTTTCTTACTATTTTTTTTTGTTTTTAATACTTTAACGTTATTTCTTTGTACAGTATTCATCACACTTTTTCTCTTTATATATCTCTCTCTTTCACTTGGTGTTATTCTGTACACCATTTGGCAATTTTGAGCCAATTTCTCGTAAAGACAGCCGAGCTTCCTCAGACCGATCAGGACAACTGAGACATTTGCCGGCCGATCAGACTAGGCCCGACATCAGACAAGCCAAACCACCTGACAAGTCATGTGATACATCACGTGACCTGTTCGAAAGGTTTATAGTCTCACTAATTATCAAACCACCTGACGAGCGTATCTTGCGTTAATACACACATCGCGTGATCATATCGGCCCATCCCCGTATCGAGGTGAACTCAAAGTGTCCGCGGGTAAATAAAACGCGGGTAGCAAACCCAACTTAAGGCATTCCACAACCATGAACATACACACATAAACGTGATCACCCACCCTATTACAACAAAACCAGCCTTCTCGAGTTGACTCGTACAAAGCACGTCCTTCCGGCGCTCACGTTAGCGCCAACACCGTCTAGTCTTCAATATCAAAAGTTCCGTGTCTATTCCTTGAGTGAGACAAGGGTGGGGGGTAGCCTGCCCTCCACCCAGGGGGAGAAGGGGAAAGGGGGTTTACTATAGGGAGGACATCGTCCCTATTGAGTTGGGAAGCCGGTATGCATATAATTTCCTTGGGTCGAGTTGGGCGTCACGAGCCCCCGACTGTGGGCCATGCCTTGTCCGAGGGCCGAGATCGGTTGAGTCTGCTGAGCGTACTGGGTCGGTTGGACGCCTTGTCCCTGTGGGAACTGACTCTGAACGTACTGCCCTTGCATAACCATACCTGACGCCCTGCAAATGATGAAAAAATACAACAGGATGTCAGAGAATCCCTTATGAAAATCAAACTACCAGAAAGAAAAGGCATCGCTGGAAACTGAAGCCTTTCCCTGGGTGGCTGGTGGATGTGATTCGCAATGACCAACAATTGGCCCCACAGCACTTTAGTGAAAAGGCAAACACCAATTCGCCTATTTACGTGTTGTAAAGCAAACAAGTTATCTTGGTGGCTCTTCTTGTCTTCTGAAACGGCCTTGTGGGTTTCATCGTGTTCTTGGTAGCCGTAAGGTTCCTCCGTAGACCCACTGTACCGCATGATCGTTGTGATTTGTTTTGCCACAACTGTCGCCGCTGACCACCAGTAACCATCTTGGATTGCAGTCATGGCTTTGTTAACCAGTTCGCGCCGGATGACGTATATAAACGAAAAATTTTCCCGAGATTCAAAGACACATAAACACGCCACGAGCAAGGCCGTTAATGTCTGTCAGCAGTGAGCAAGGCCGGAAATGCGTGGGTGTGCTTCCCGGCACTATCGGCCTAAACCCGCTTCGGATCGAGTTTCGTTGAAAATAATCCCGCCCCTCGGCTCGGTGATGTTAAAATAATCCCGGCGCGAACTGGTTAAAGATTGGGTCTAAGATAATCATGACATGTTTGTAACATAGTTCTCTATAAAAGAGTAGGGCTTTACACACTTTCTTAAAAAGAATGTGGTAAACACAATGGGGTTTTTTTGAGGGGGGAGGGAAGGTACCCCGTATACCAACGTCTACTGAATGAACGTTTCTTACTGTGGGTAGTTGTAGTAGTACGTGGCTTGTGTTGACGGCGTCATCTGCAGATACTGTTGCTGCTGTTGTTGGCTTGCCGGGAACGGCTGGTTGAAATACTGCACATAGGGTTGGCTGGTCTGCTGCGTTGGTTGCACAGGCTGCTGTGGGTAGGAGGCGAAGCTCTGATATGCATACTGCTGCTGCTGCTGCTGCTGCTGTCGTGTATAGTAATAGATGGGAAGGAATGACAACAAACAATTGAATATTTCGGCAGCAAAAGCCAGCAATTACAAAAATGCAAAATGGCCTTTAGTTAAATTTGGAGATGTAAATGGATTAAATACATTGGATATATACAAGACGTTTTCTAATTTTTTGTACTGCACTTGTCAAATATTGTAAAATTGTTTGTACTTTTACCCGAACTCCCTTATGTAATTTAAAAGGAACCGTACCAATCCTTGCAAATTCCAACACTATATGAACAACTGTACCCCAAACAAAAAGTTGTACTAATTCTGGAGGTATGCCTAACCCAGTGTAAAAGACCAACAGTTTTACAGGGGTCCAGTACCCATCCTAACGAATTCCAACAAAACCTGGTGTTGGAGTTTGACTGGATGGGGATTATTAGGGTCATGTGCATTTGAACTTAATGCCAAAATATCACCCCTTAACCCCAACTACGCAAAGCCCACCCAGCTCATAAAATGTCGGACTTTCAATCAAAATTTAACGGTTTGGTCTTAAGCCCAATTTCAGGGCTCTGCTTACCATTAAGCGAAAAATCCCTGCTTACTGTAGCAGAAAATTCTGTGCTTACAGTAAGCGTATTTCACAGGTTAGCGGGCAATTGTTGGCTTTTGCGAATGCGTGCATCCAACACTACTAAGAACTCTGTCCTAACGTATAACATGTGTTTTAGAGGTTTCAACAAATACCGTCAGAAAATTGTTAAGATGGTTGGAAGTGCAGTGGCCTAGTGGTCTAGAGCAATGAATTAAAGGTCTGCAGGTTGGGGTTTTGAGCCCGGCCTGGGCTAGGCTAGGACACTTCCACACATCGGTAGAGACATCATTAATTATTGATGCCTCACAGTGGACTAGTTACCCATCCCAATTCATTCATACTGTGAAGAGATTGTCTTGTTTCAGTGTGAGGGGCTGGTTCTCCCACACTTTCCTCTAGTAGCCCACACCTTGAGTGGGCTTTGGCCTTGTGATGGGTGATTTGCATAGAAAAAATATAAACAAAAATAGAAAACAAGTATATTTTTCTGGAAAAAGTAGGAAAAAAAGTTGCTGAAAACCCCCAAGGATTTATGAAAAGGAAATGGACCCACACAAATGAACAAACCAGCAAATCACAGTGCAACAAATCAATATCAATTGATGAACAATTACCCTTTTCAGACCTGAACGTTTGACAGATCCCACCGGACGTAATGGATTAGTTTCCTATTTTAACTTAAGTGATTAATTCCGTTTTGGCCCAAAACCGGACAAGCAATTTCCTTAAAAAGGTAAAAAGGTTCATATTTCATGCACTGCGCTCCATCTAAAAACAAAATGGTGAAATATTGTCCATCCCAAATGTCAAGAACTAAAAATACGACAGACTACTTTGTTTTTCACGAAAAAAAAAGACAGTGAATGTAACTGCAGATACAATTTCCAACTATTTCAATTTCACTTTCAATTTGAAAATTGTAACGACAGTATTTTGAGGTTATTCTTCTGTAAAGGTAAAAAAGGTTATTATGTAAACATTTGTTAATTTGACGACACAAATTTCAAAACACTTTTTTTTTTTAATTTTTTTTTTAAATCAAACAAATTGAGGATCTCGGAGCAAAATCAAGCCAACATCTCAGAATGTTGTCAAGATATAAAAAAACCGAAGTCTTTAGTTTGCTGGAAGGATTAACAGCTATCTTTAAAGGGGGGGGGGGGGGGGGGAATTCCCCTGACAATCCTTTTTCATCATATTCACAACACACCAAGTCACCACACATGTGTTATGTGACGCAGGTGCAACCGACCCTCGACAGAGCTCGCAAACACGTCGCTCGTATTTGCTCTGACACCCCACTGGGCTTGTCAGCTGTCAGAACGTGTAAGAGCCAATGACAAAGCACGAAGAGAACCTCAAAACCCCTCCCCCCCCCCCTCCCCCCATTCGATGTTCTTGAGGAGAGCTTAAGAAAACAGGCAAAGGGATATACTAATCTTCGAATACACCCCTGTAAGGTGGTTAAAAGATCAGGGATCAAGTGTTAAAAATGGAGAGGATCAGGCGGATAAGAAGTCAGGTTTCAATCAAAATACGCGTCGTTCTTTCCGATTTTACTTTAAAAAAAATTAGACCACATTACACAAAAATTGTCTTTCAATGGGTGAACAATTATTTGGCTTCTCATTATTTTAAAGGAAAGGAGGTTCATATGAAAATAATTGTGTAGTTTTCCTAGAGATAAATTTATGCGGAATAGAAGTGATAAGCAAATTAATGTTTATGCAATTTACACCGACTTACTGCAATTTGACTATTAAAGGCAATCTAATATTTTCCCATTTGTCATTTATAATCTATTTAAATGATGTATAAAGTAATAAACGTGAAATATTAATGGGCTTTGTGGAATAATAAACTTGAGTCAAATTGTTTTTGTCAAAGAATGATAAATTAATGAAGAAAAAGCTGAGTCATAAAAATACAGAATGAATTATTAAAAGGGACATTAAAAATTAGTGATTAGTAAATAGCTTGGAAGAAGACAAAAACCAGAACTACTATTTGTAAAAAAAAGGGGGAGGGGGAAAGAAAACTAAAAATAAAACAAATAATGAAAAGTAAAAAAAAAGAAGTTAACATATTAATTTTCAGAAATGTTTAAAAAAAAATAAAAAAAAGTGAATAATTATATATAAAACAAAGATAAGTTTTCAAAGTAAATATTTTGCTTGAAATTAACAATCTTTACAATCAGGACAAACAAATGATAATAAAGAAAACAAGAAAGACCAAAGGGCACAAAAAACATACAAAAATAATTTCAAAATTGAAAGAAATTTTTGAAAATCTGACATTTCTTTTGGTGTCGTTTGTAAGAGAAAAAAAAACCAATTAGAAAAGTAATTATAGCAATTGGAAGTAACTGCAACGCCGTATATAAAAAAACCACCCTCCCCCTCTCCCCCCTCCCGGACAAAAGTCTTTACAAACACGCACACGCAAGGCGACCAACACCGTCCTTTTGAATTTTCCCCTCGTGTAGTTCTCGATCAGACCACTGTACTTTTTCTCACCCCAATTACTTCCCATTTCCCCTCCTCTTAGTCACGTCAATCACAAATTTCTTGCTCGACTCCACAACACATCGAGAGAAAATCGTCATTTGACCAGGCGTGATATATTCCCGGCTAGGATGCCGTGGGAAGGAAAAACAGGGGGAAAAAAAGGCAAACCCGTGTTTATCGACCAATGAACAACTCGGGATGTATATACGCCGACTATAATTGAATGGATGGATGGATAGGTACATGTAGGTGCTGCAAAGATACAATTCTTCAATAATTGGGAAAAATAGGATACGGGAAAAAAACACTCCAAAACCCAAGGGTGGTGTTTGATGAAAAGTTGCTTTTGATTTCAAGTTAATTTCATACAATTTTTGTATGTAAGATGTTTTTATTTATGACGATGTCCTAAAACTGACGATGGAAATAATTTGAGATTTTAAGGTTAATAATTTTGATGATTTTTTTCATACTTCATATGAAGCAAGAAATGAAACGGAGGGCCGTTGTGTTAAAGATGGGACCTCCTCATCAGCAGAACACATCTGATGTCCAGATACAGATATTCTTTCCAAACAAGTCCCGGGAAGAAAACGTTTAATCTAACAAATTGAACATTTCAAGCGTTGATAAAAAAACGAACACTGCCCCCCCCCCAAAAAAAAGATCTGATAGAAAAATGGGCGGTGTGTTCAAAGTAGGTCTTTTGAATCCGAGCCAAAAAGTTTAACAAATTTCAACAGCAACCTGCCAACACTATGACATCTAAGGAATGCTTCACATCAGTTCCTTCGCTTTCAAGCTTGTTCATTTTTCCCAGACCGTCAGTCGTCTTCTTGTTTGGGCTCGTATCTCTCTGGTATTCCCAGCCACGCTGCCGATGCTTCACGGAAGCAATGACCCAAGGGGAGGAATGGTACGGGGCTCGCAACAGTCTTTCACACCTCCCAATCAAATTGCCTCGCCGAGTCTACAATGTGCCAACGAAATAACCTGACGCTTCAAGTGTAGAAAGCACTACAGAAGGAGGAACAGAGGTAAAGGGGGGGGGGGGGGGGGGGGTAGGGATCTCTTGCAATGATAGGCAACAATTTCATGAGGGTAGAGACTGGTCATAAACAGCTCAATTCTCAATTTCTCAGTTGTCACTCAGGCAAGCCTCCAAACGGAAAGCAATGACAACAGTTTGTACTTCAAACTGGTCGGTCGCTATCGCTGCTCCATGTGTAGACATCGCAATCTCGGGCACGAAAACTGGCTAGTTGGAAACGAGATGCGGAATTTTGTCAAGTTGAGTTTATAGGCTCTGCACTTTGTACATGAAATTCTAGTTTTAGCAGGGTTGAAAACAAAATATCAAATGACAAATTCTGTGGCAGAAGCTGTAAAAGTCCACATGTAGAATTAATTATTTTGATCATTAATTCTTTCTGGTGACGAAACCAAGGATCCCTCAAAAGCAACCCTAGGCACACAGTAGCTCGTATGCCTGAAGAAATCCACAGAGAGAAGACAATAAGAAGGTACAGTTTTCGAGGTTTTCGAAAAACCCAGGAGAATATCCTAAGGGAAACCGACAAAATCGGGCAGGGACTGAAAACCCAATCCATATATTGGCCCATGACGAGAATCGAACCCGTGTCACAGCGGTGATGGAAGGCAAGGAAAAAAACCGCTACGCCCACCAAACTTATGTCTGTAGACAGAACACGGAATGGTGATTGAAACACTTCGGGTTGCTGCAGTCCCGATTACAATACAATAAATTGTAACAACTTTTCAGAACACAATTAGGCATAAAAAAAAAAATATGTTATGTTGGCGTAACCCGACCGACCCTTGATATTTTTTTTTTCAAGGGACGAAATTTAATGATTAAAATCTATATAAATCTAGTTATAAATACGTTTGAAACCATTTCTGACCGTTTCTCATTGTTGTGTGTGTGGATTGTGTAAATATTGAACCTGGACACGCTATCGTGTATCACTACCAGCTTAAACAATTAGAAAACATATCATTTTCATTGCTGGGAGGAAGAAGGAAAAAAAAAAAGAAAAAAAAAAGAAAGGAATCCCTACCTACCTACCCTATTTGTTTGGGCCCGTTACGCCAACATAACATTATTTTTTGTATGCCTTACCGTCAATCTCAAAACTTAAAATTTAAATTCTTGTTTTTGTTTCTCCTAACATACCTGGACATGAGATGAGGGTTCTGACGGCGTTTCTTTCCCCCACGAACATTTGACTTTGTAGTTACCCACGAGTTGACTGTGTACGCCGACTATAGCCGCAGTGGCCTCTTCGTGTGATGCAAACCTAAAGGGAAAAAACACCCCAAAACACAAAATTCCTAAACCAATTATACGTAAAAGATTCTTTCTATTAACCAGTTCGCGCCGGAAGACGTATATACACGCACAGTTTTCACCAGATTCAAAACGGATGACGCATAAACACGCCACGAGCAAGGCCGAAAATGTCTGTCAGCGGCAAGCAAGGCCGGGAATGCGTGGGTGTGCTTCCCAGTACCATCGGCCTGAACCCGCCTCGGATCGAGTTTCGTTAAAAATAATCCTGCGCCTCGGCTCGGTGATGTTAAAATAATCCCGGGGCAAACTGGTTAAAACAAAGTCTAGTTATAGATAGTAGACTGTCAACTAAACCAACCGCAAGGTAAAAATAATTTGGAGTTAAATTAATCGTAAGTAAAAAATATTGAAATTGATGGAATCAGCACTGTCAAGGTTAATGATTATTCATGAAATTATGATAAACAATTTGGAATGGCATTTGCAATAAACAACAAAAACAAGGATTTAAATAATCCTTACACTGCAAAAAGTAACGAACGAAGGAATTTTTTTGTTTCATTCGAGGAATTCACAGTTCACGACCGACTTTAAAATTTTCCGTCGATTTAGTCAGGTGTATGAACTCGGCAGTCGGTTAGCTTCACCGTTCGTTCGATGATTGCAATTCATCGAAATCTACCAAGCGTTCTGGACTATGCTCAATATTTTAGGACTACAATCAATAGGTGGTGAATTAACATGAACGAACGCTTCTTGGAGCCTCTCAAGCATGAGACTTCGGCTAGACAAATGTTATTAAGCTCTCTATCGGCACTGTCGCGCTTTAATACTTCCTCAACCCGAATTCCAACCGTATATATCGACTTACCGAATAAATGCGTAACCTTTCTCGGGAAATTGCCTTATCTCCAGGATAGTACCGTATTCCAAAAACCTCTGACGTAGTAACTCTTCTGTTAATGAACACACAAAACACGCACAAATCTGAGATTAATCTGAGGGCAATATCTAAGAAAAACAAAAATATATAATAATAATTGCAGAGTTTTGGCGGACAAGTTCACAAAAGCAGTTCAATTCCGCACGATGTCAGTGGACTTATTTCTAAGTGCCGATAATTGGATTATTTTGGAATCGGGGTTCGAGTGATTCGATTGATAAAAAAAAAAACAGACAAAAGCAAATTAACCTTCAAAACTCTGAAAGGGTTTGATGATACAAGACAGGAGATAGTCTTCCCTTAAAAATGTGTATCGAATGAAGACAATGAAATTGTCTAAGAAATACAAATGTGTTTTTAGTTATTCGGTTTTGCAATATTTGATGTTTCTACAGTTTGAAAGATAATATACACCATTTGCAAACATCAACAAGAAAAACTACTAACTTTTTGTGGAATACCTTTAATTGACTAAGTGAATAACAGTCGAGCATCCTGTGAAATCACGGCACCTGGTGCGCCGTGGTTTTCAAGGAAAGTGGAATTTCGTTTCAATTCCCAACTTTCAAATAAGTAAGAAATTGCTTAATATTCTGATAGAGATTTTCGATATCTGCAAATGGTGTATATTATACTAGGGGGGACAATACAAATTTTAATATTGCTTTTAGGAAGTTATTTGGGACTATTTCTTGAAGGGCTTGGTGAGTAGATTGCAAATCTCTTTCAACTTAAAAAATCGGTCAAAGCGTTGCCAAGTTATGGTCCGATAAACTTTTCATATTGCGCTTTTTCCTAGACAACAAACGTATTAAGCAACAGTAATTAAAAAGTGTTTTTTGAACCATCTCATTTATTCTATTTACATCTTTCAAGCATTTCAAATCATCTTTTCTAGTATGTATGTTGCTCATATTTTTCATATAAGTCTTTCTTTTTCAGATGATACATTTCATGAGATCTGCAAATTCTCATGTTGTTACTCGTTGTCTAGTGGGTCTGCACGGTGTGTATGACACCCCTAATATTACCTTTTAAGTTTTATCAAAAGTAATATTCTCGTTTAAATTCCTTTTTTTTAAATCTGTCCCCATGGTAACATACCTGACATTCCATTTTGAATACCGCCACAGTATACTGTGCAATTGTTGACACTAGCTTGGTTGTAAACGTCCTCGCGTGTCTTTGCTGCCAAATTAAAAATGTTACATATATAAATTAATTTGTCCATACAAACAAGGGCCATGTTGCTGTGATGTCCTTTCAGGAAGTGACCGTTCTTTTATTATTGTCAACCTCTCCCCCTCCCTCAAAAAAAATTCAATTGTTAATTGAAATATTTGTAAGAAAATGACAATGAATTACCAAAACATTTAAAAACAATTTATGACAGCAAAATATCCAAAATTACGCTAACTTTTGGTGCTGAAATACAACATTCGGGGTTTCTACCGGGAATCGCATCATAATTCTGCTCATGGACATTAACATTAACATTAGCCCCCCCCCAAAAAAAATATAAAAAAAATAAAAAAAATAAAATAAATACCCTCGAATATTATAGCAAATTGAGTTTTATAGCAATTTGGCATGACTCTTCTTAAGACGTTAACTCGCAAACAAATGTATGCATAACCAGAAGACCAAAAGAGACCGACTCTGTAGTATAACAAAAACTAGCCAAAACTAGAGAAACATAACTCGGAGCTTTCAAGATAATCTTGATGAATGGATGGGTTCATTTCTGTTCATTGACTGCAGAGGCTGATGTGGCCATGGCAATCATGGGTCGGGCATGCGTTGACGCAAAGGTCACACACGTTACTGAAAACTATTGCGACTTGAATTTCAGTACTTTTTTATAATAAAGGTATGATTCTTTTTTTTTTTTTTTTTTGGGGGCTAGTATATTAACCAGTTCGCGCCGGGCCGACGCGCGGAATTATTTTTAACGAAACTCGATCTGAAGCGGGTTCAGGCCGATAGTACCGGGAAGCATACCCGCGCATTTCCGGCCTTGCTCGCTGCTGACAGACATTTCCGGCCTTGCTCGTGGCGTGTTTATGCGTCATCCGTTTTGAATCTGGGGAAAACTTTGCGTTTCTATACATCATCCGACGCGAACTGGTTAATTGCAAGATCTTTTTTAATGCAACAGGAGACTTTTGAAGATTTTGAGGGATTTAGGAAAAAAAAAGTCGAGTCATTTTATTATAACTTTTTACTGGATGTTCCTTGAAAAGTTCAAGTTAAACAAACGGATTACGATTAGTTTTATTGAAATGTAGTAATCCGGAAGGTTTTTTGCACAGAAAATGCTACCAAATAAAATGCCGAGTTATCTTATTTCTTTGGGCTCAAAAATTAACTCTCGAAACAAAAAACAACAACGAATTAGGCAAGAACTATTTTTACTTACTCTCATTTTTCTGCTCCGAGGGTTTGCGTGACGCCCAGTTTGTACGAATGATTTTACCACCTAGTAACTGGCCGTGCATTCTTTTCATCGCATTTTTGGCCTCCTGATGGGAGAAACAAAATTATTCATGTAATTATTCATGTTATTTAACACATTTACCTTAACACTAACCTTTCAGATCCTCTTTGCCAAACACATTTGCTTATGAATATGGAAAATCATATTAAAAAAATTCACGGCACCAAAATACACTTAAAAATTGAAAATCGAAGAAAAAAAAAAAAAAAATGAAAATTAGGTTCGACAGGACAGGGTGCATTTGCAAAGACTATCTTTTTGTGGAGTGTCGTGGTCGGGCGGTTAAAAACTCGGTTTTCTGTTCCGCAGAGCGTGGGTTCGAGTCCCGGTGTCGACACGTGTGTCCTTAAGCAAGGCAATTAAACCACTATTGCTTCGTCCTTCGGATGGGACGTAAAGCTGTAGGTCCCGTGCGTTGTGTAATGCACGTAAAAGAACCCAGTAACACTCTTCGCTAAAGAGAAGGGGTTTGCCCCGGTGTTCCTGGCAGCGCCTCTGAATAGGCAACTAGATAGATGGCGCTTTACAAATGCATGATCATCATCATCATCATCATCCCAGTACCCAAAAAAAAAAATTCATTCAGACTTTTTGTTTCCTTTCAACATAATATCTTTTGAAAAAAATATCTGTCCTTTAAAATAGTTAGCTCCAGACTTATGATCTGCAAAAGCCAAAACACCCATAATATGACTGTAAACGTCCAATTCTGCGAGCGTGTACACACGTGCCCATATTCCCAACCATACATTTTTAATTCCTGCATGATTAGGGAAGTAAGTGCCGGTGCTGAATATTATTTTAGGTCCGAGTCGGCAAGACGCATTTCCGACCCCGTCGATTAAAAAGCAAGACAGACGAAAGAAATGTCTAGCAGGCAAATGCTTTAATATTAATCAGCCATCAAATATTAATGCGAGTCGCTTGTTGGGTAAGTAGGGGAGGAGGGAAGGGGGGGGGGGGGGAGGGGAGAGAAAGGGTAGAGGAAGGGTGAATTGGGGAGGAAGGGTGAATTGGGGGGGGAAGGAGGGGGGTGGGGAGAGAAAAGGGGAGGAGATGGGGGTGGAAGTAAGACACTAGTGTTTGAATACTGAAAGCTATTTGGATAGGGAAAAGAAAGGGTAGAGGAAGGGTGGAGGAAGGGTGAATTGGGGAGGAAGGGTGAATTGGGGAGGAAGGTGAATAAGCCATTTGCGCCATTGGTGCTGAGCGTCTCTTACGTAACTATGCAAAAGCTTGCCCCGAATCATGTGATATAGCAACAGTGTCTTTGGTCTGGAGAATTTAAAGTTAAACTGTGCCAAGCTGTGTGAACAAGTCAGCGTACCAGATATTATTTAAATTTAACTCGGGGTCACGCGCAAATGGCTTATAGGGGAGGAAGGGTGAATTGGGGAGGAAGGGTGAATTGGGGAGGAAGGGTGAATTGGGGAGAAAGGAGGGGGGGGTGAGGAGAGGGGGGTGGAAGTAAGACACTAGTGTTTGAATACTGAAAGCTCAAGACTTAGGTATTAACCCTCCTCTGTAGAAATCGCTATCTGGATTAGTTGTTCAGCAGCACAAAAATACACAGACCGCCTTCTTGTGTATACGGTTTGTACACTAAAATGTATGTACAGAATTGTGTTCCCCCATAGGAACACATGCAAATGACTAGACCTTGCACATTTATTAGCCTTGAATGCAAGGCTTTGCTGTATTTGCACTGTTCTTTTCTCTATGATTGTACATACTGTACATTGTACATGTACATGTGTACTGTATGGGGCTGCATAGCCACCCATGTGGAGTCTAGACATCTCAAAATCCTTGACGCGTTAGTACACTTCCGAGTTTTATGTTTTTCTTTACTACGCTTCGTGAATCTAAGGCCAAGGGGGGGGGGGGGGGGGGTGTGCGTTTGTATTGACCGGCAATCGTGGTCGTCGGACAAAAGAATTGGGAGTCAAACAATGGGTCCACGATTGACAAAACGTCCACGATCTTTTCCCGTGTACAAATCCTATGGCGATCATCAAAAAACGTTAGAGTATAAACAAAAGAGGGAAGACGGTCGGACAATACCCCGTCCACGATCGAAGGCCTTTACACACTTGTCACTTGTGTGAGTGCGTATGCAAATTATCACTATCAATTTATGTGTATTTCTCGATGTCCAATCACGGATCACCGACTGTTGGCTTGCATCATACTCCTGAATTATCGCATTTCAGAATGTCCAATCAGCTTCTTAGGAATTTGCAAATGCTATTCAACGTGAGGATGCAATCAAAGACCAATCAGATCTCGTGGTTTTCAAAAGCAGCGCATTTCATTATATACTAAGTATACTATTGCGTCAAGGCTGGGGAGCTGGCTAGACTTCACATGGGTGGCTGGTCAACCCGTACAGTACATGTACAGTATGTACAATGCTGCCTACACTGCCTACAGTGTATACATTAGCTGATGATGTACATGTATGTTGCAGATACAGCACAACCTTGCATTCAAGGCTACACATTTGTGCATATTTAAGATTGGAAACGGAGCCACCTGCCTCCAATGTTTCCTTGCAGATGGCATCCCAAAAAAAGTACAACTGACACAAATCATAATCAGCTTTTCCTGTGAAACTTGACTGTAACCACTGAAGTGAGGCTACCATTGTGATTTATAACAGACTCTTTTGTTTACAATATTCAGATTGCCTGAGTAGCATCTCTTTCAGCCCAGAAGGCCAAAATTGGGACCAACCAGATAACATGTACAACTGACATGAACTTACGTCTTCTTTCTCAAAGGAAACGAAACCGTAGCCTTTTGATCGGTTCTCTTTCGTTGGATCTCGCACTACACGCGTGTCTCTGTTAAAAAAACAGAAAAAAACACAATAAAATACAACCGAAAAACATTAATCTTGAGGAACATGTGTGTTAAAAGGTAAGATACACCATTTGCAGATATCAAAAATATTTACTACCGAATTATTAACAAGTTTCTTACTTATCTGAAAGTATATATTGATTCAAGGCATCCAGCTAAATGATTGCGCTAGATATCCTGTAATTGTTTCCAAAAATTGAATTTTATTAAAAAATGTCACGATCGTCAGACGGCTATTGCCTATAAAAAAACAAGAACAACATAAGAACCACTGCCCAACGCCGGTTGAAAACGAACGCCGTTTTACTTGCTTTTCCTCGCGACCATGATTGCAGAACTTCGGTCAGGTCAGTTAAACGATATTCACTATGAAATACAACCCCCCCAAATTCACACATTCCTTATAATTCAAACAATTACCAATGGTGTAGCCTACCTTTAAGTCAATGTGATAAGATTTCCCTTTCCCTCTCCTCAAACATATTCAGTGTTCATTCCAATCGAAATTTCTCAAGCAGATTGGGTCATTAGTATGCGTCATACACCTGTTAAAATATTCGTCCTGTGTAATGTGTTTTAAATTGATGTAATGGGTAACTAATTAGTTCTGAGAAAAGTGGCCTTAAATTAGAAGGTATATCCGACCGTAGCTTTCAAAAAAGTATCCGACCAAATTACTGTTGAAAACCTCACTTGTTTGAAAAGATATCAACGACACTATGAAATTAATCCCTGTGAAATTATTCCTTCCTACATGCTATCATTTTTGAATAAAACAATAAAAGAAGGTCTTTTTGAACTAAAAATGAGAGATAAATAATAATAATTGAAGTGCAATTCAAAAAAAAGAGAAAACCGGTCGGCTTAAATTTACAGAATAGTGATATTACGTAATCAAAGTGATCATTGTGAAAGAAATAATATCAGTTGAAGTTGTGTACTAAACAACCGTAAACCACTTCCCAATCTGGGGCTAATTTCACGGAGCTGCTAAGCACAAAAACTTGCTTAGCATGAAAATTTGTCCTTGGTAAAAACAAGGTTACAGACCAAATTTTCACGTGATCTTCATTGTTTTTGATTGATAATCAGCTAGTTTTTTGCTTAGCATGAAAAACACGTAGAATTTTGGCTGATAACTTGTTTTTAATGAGCAAGACTTTTTGGTGCTTAGCAAATTGTTGTGCTTAGCAGTTCTGTGAAATTGGCCCCTGGTCCTACACTACTCGGCACAAATTATCGTCACAAATGCTTTTTTAGATTAATCAGCTCCCTAGTAGAAGTACATCAAAGAATACGACAAGAAAAAAAGTATAAATCTAATTAATAAATTGAAGTGATGTTGTCTAGGAATACAAATTGGAAACAATTCCTCCAAAGAAACGGTGCATTTTGAAGAGATGACAGAAAACATAGAAAACTGTTATTTCCCCTTTTTTTCTTCTTATTTTAATTAGAATTCTCTTTCTACAATCTAATATTGCATAGATGTATATAAATACGTGTTTTCAATTTTTTTTTTCCCCAATCTCACAGCAGTTTGCGACACTCTTGATCGGTTTAAAAGTACAAAATATTATTCCGAGTGATATGCCGTATACATGGGAAATGGTTCGGTTTCATTACGAAATCATTTCTCCACACAGCGAAATTATCTTTTATTCAGATGAACGATGTGTCCCCTACCTGACCAACCAACTACTTGATAATTCCATGTGTATTTATACAAAACACATCCATCATCAACTACTTTCAAGATTATTACCCCATTTACAACTTGACCTCAAATGACCTTTAATATCATCACGCGCAAGTTTCAAAATTGCATCTAAGTATGACCCATGTTTGATTGCAATTGAATTGTATACAAATTCTACTGAGAGTCGAAACGGTGCATTTCAAAAGTATTTTCAAACAAAATTGGAAAAGTTTCTCAGTCCCAGATTCCTGTATTTTTAACATTTGTGACCTGTCATCACAAAATGAGCGTAAAGTCGCACGGAATGATTTCCCACTACGGCCAGTCAAAGTCAAAATTTGAAGGGGTGGTCGATTTTGAGATTATATGGGGTTTTTTAGGACTAAATCCCCAACAATCATTTCCCAATTTTTCAGGACGATCAGATAAAAAAAAGAAGTTTTTGAGACAATTTTGACTATGCCTTTCTTTGCGCGTTCACACCATTTCTAGCAAGAAATGCCCGTTTTCTCATAATCTCTGTATTAGGACTCCAGACTAAAAAATAAAAATAAAACAAATATTGAGTATCAAACCTCCAAGTGTTATATACCATTGGAAAGCTCTGTTTCCACAGAATTTAAAAATACCCATATCTCAATTTTAGATTTTGCCGACTTTACGCTCATTTTGTGATGACAGGTCACATTTTGGCAATGACTGGTTCTTTTACCACCCGGAGGCCAAGACTACCTATACTAGTGGATGGATAATCTTTCTATTAGAAACATAACACCAAGATACCTTGATTTGGGCTAGTAGTCTTAGCTCCAAACCCCTTTTGCACCGAGAAATAACTAAGCTGTGGTTTTATATTTTTCGGTGCGCAAGGACCACTGACTTAATTTCACAAAACAGGGCCTAGAGCTAAAACTACCAGGCCAAATCAAGATATCTTGGTATCATATTTCTTCTTGGAATATCCTCCGTCCACTGGTAGAGGTAGTTTGTGCCTCAGGGTAGTGAAAGTTTGCTTGTCTGTTTTTTATGGGCCACCCTGGTTTTTTTTAGAATTTCATCAAAAAAACATTGTTTTGGCATATCCTTATCCTTTTATTAAATTTTAATCAAACAAAAAGACTCCACTACTGTCGTCGATTTGTCACCTGTGACCGAATTAATACCTCTTTTATCCAGCCACCTAACCAGCGGGATTCATCAAATCTTTACCCAAATGGTGCGAAATGCAGACGAAGCTGCAAGGGGAAAGTCTGGGCAAAAATCGGAGTCAGACATCGCGTGCCCGCAGGTCGAACGGGGGGACCAATCTCCTTCTAGCCTCCCGTTTACTGCCTCATCCCGCCTCCAGACAGTCCCCAAGACCACTTGGAAATTCTCTCTAGCTCGTCTCTCCCCTTTCCTTCCACCTCTACCTCTACCCCTCTCTCTCCCCCCTCCCTCTCCCTCCACACAACACCCCGAGGGAGACACTGACCTAATGACAAATCTAATCCCATCAGATGACATTGCGATAATAATTCCCTGCGTTTCTATCATCATAGCCAGAGGACGGGGAATTGTTTAAAGCAGGCAGGCACACACACACACTCTCTCTCTCTCTCTTTCTCCCGGAGATATCCGATTTCACCTTAGCGCCTCATATTGCTCGGCTCGCCGGCCTGTTTCTGATAGTTATCAATGCGGCCAACACATAAAGCTAAAGAGACAAACATCAATTAAAAAAAAATTGGTCAATTATTTTTTTGGGGGGGGAGATGGATTTTAGCATGCGTGCTCATTCTTTAGGCCAGGAAATCACCTATGATTATATTAACACCAGCCATTCAGAGGCACGTAACGCTGCCTACACTGCATGGTTTTGCATCCAAGTACCTCCAATTTCTTCCCTGTATAGAGATTTTCAGCATCTCCGGTAACAAGAAACAGTTTTTGTCGATACACAATGATATGATCACACAACCACCTACCGTTTATGCCGAGATTGTACAAGCCAACACAATTCCACAAAAATCCTGTATCTCTCATACATTGTTCTCTTTTAAATTACCAAAGGTGTCTCCCTGCCCCAGATAGTTTAGACGGCAGACACGACGACGACCAAGTACTACATTATCCTTGGGATAACTACCGGTCAAATTTATAAATGGCCTTGACGAGCGTCTCGGTTTGTTTTTGTATATAAGTGTGTCACTGTCAGTTCAGGAGGATGCTAAGAGGAAAGCGTAACGGACACTTGAGAGAAGGGAAAAGAAACGCACCAGGCCCAATCGTCGTCATCCTAAAAGCATCGCTCGCCTGCTCGCTCGCTCTCCGTCCGTCCGACTCTCTGAATACCCATGAACTATCCCTCCTTAGCACCCAGAAACTCAAGCTGAGTAATCGAGGACGCAATCTCCGGTTGCCGCAGTGTTAAATTGCCACGGTAACACGGGAGCACAAGAGGATAACCACACACTAGACGCAACTTGTTTATTTTCCTGACGGAATTTGGGGGACGAGGGGGGGGGGGGGGGGGGGGTGGGGGGGGAGAGAGATATGTATTTCCGACGTTTCTATGAAGACGTTTACGAGGAATGATAATACAAAGTCGGGAGATGCAAGAAGCCTTGTATCTTGTCGTCATTCACTCTCTACTCTCTAATTACTGCATGGGAGATTTTCTCATATTTGATCAACGTGTGAACGTTATCAAAAACAGTCTCCACCTTTCTTGATTAAAAAATAATCTCAAGGAATAATTGGCGGGTCTTCCACACGAAGGCCACTTTGTATTATTGTTATAGGACAAGTGACCGGTCCAAATTATTGCCCATTATTTGTTTTTATGGGAGGGGTTGGTGGGAAGATTATGTATTTATTTCTGAAATATACGCAAAAATATTGTCAATCGTTCGAGGTAATATTAATAACAATTTGCAAAATTTGAAGGGGAAAAAAGTTAAGAATGCGAGCTCGAGAAAAGAAACTAATTTTGAGATGGTTTTTGAGGGGGTGGAAGCTTAATCTATCCCCAAGTAAAAACAGTTTCTGAAAGAAAACCAGTTGTGTGAATGCAAACAAAGGGATTCAAGAGAGAGAGAGTAAAATGTCCGAGATTTAAAGAAGGAAAAAACAGGAGAATACTGGGAATAAATTGTTAAAATTTGAAATGAAATAGTGAAAAAGTCCCACTCGAAAATCAATGAAATTTAAGAAAAATAAAAAATAAAAGAAAGACTATTAAAAGTGAATTTAAAAAAATGTAACAAATAATTAAAGGAATGAATTTATAAATAATAGATTACAAATGTATTTTCAAAAGAATTCAATTAAAAATGCAAAAAATAAAAGTTCATACATAGCCTGGGTTTCTAGGCAACGTGCATTAAATGGTGGACTAGGTTTGTCCCACTGCACAGAGAAGAACGGGCTCTGAAAATTTGGAAAAAATACAGAAAAACAATATATATCACTAACGGTTTTATCACGTAATCAAACAATAAGAGATGCGAATACTGGATTAAATAATCACAATTAAATTGTAAAACTATGCAAGTCCCATTGGACAAATTGGAAAGTTGAGTTTTGGCAAATTTTAAAAATAGAAAAAACAAACAAAGGAAAAACAACAGTTTGTAGTTTTTCTTATGTGGTTAGGTCTTGGTTTTTTTCGCGATCGCCTTTCGGCGATCATGATTTTGGGTTTATACAATTCAATTTTTCGGAACAATTACAGAATATCTAGGGCAATTATTTTCCTGGATGACTAGAATCATTATTTACTTTCAAATAAGTAAGATATATCGTATTTCTTAATAATTCTGTAGTAATTTTTTTCCGATGGTGTATCCTACCTTTAAGCCTGATGTATAAAAATATATATTTGAACAAAGTGGGGAAAAGGAACAAAGAAAAAGTGCCCTGGAACTGGAAGAGCAAAAGCAAACACACAAAATTCAGTCAATTTATCTAAAGCTCTATTTATCAATTTGACAGTCAACAAAACTCAAAACCTCAAACTAAAAAATGATTGAAACGAATGACTCAAAACCACTTAATAATGTGCTTCGGTACAACGAACCATTAGTCCGTCACAAATGCATTTATAAGGTAAACAACGACGTCCAACCGACCGGTTATTACAATTATGGGATGTTTACTTTCCGAGAGGGAAAAGCGGAAATCTAGTATGAATGGGTGGAGACGACATCAATGTGTACATTTCTAAGGCATCTATAACACACTCTTCACCAGTAAGGAGTATGGAATTGAGAATAGAACAGGTTACATAGAGCAATGATAATTTATTTCGTCGGTGTGTTCCAAATTCAACTGCTTTTTTTTTAGGAAAAAATATGAATACAGGTAAACTTTCCTTTTGACTCGTCCTGTACGTGTACATTTTCAATGAGTAGATATATATTTTTGTTGTTAACTCTAATCCTGCTCAATCAACAGGATCTAACCAGTTTGACATTTTGTGGAACCTGTTGGATTCAGAAGGCGGAGCCATTTTTGATATATTCCGTAAACGCATTCAAAATCGCATTCCTGTTGGGTTACTGGTAAATTAACATAAGTTGGGACGAACAAAAAATCACACAATTGGATTCAGTTTTAATCTTATTCACAATTGGATCCTGTTGATTTAGCATGAAAGTCATTTGAATAGATTCAGTACTCCAACAACATTGGTGAGGTTAGAACTGTGTTGCCCTGTGTTGCACTGTGTGGATTGTGGTGGATTTAGCAAGCAAGTTCATTTTATATGTTCAGGTGCCAACAACTGGCGAGTTGGACTGTGTTGGATTGAGCAGTGAATGAGTCACAGTTGGACTCAGTTACATGTAGATTAATTAGCAGGCAAGTCCTGGGGAAACCATTAGGAGGGGTAGGATTAAGGTTCCTCTGGATATCAACAAGCAGAATTCATAACATTAAAACCTTTATTTTTGTATTCAAGATTTCCTTCGCCAGAGAACACACCACTTTAAACAAAAATATATAAATTTGGTTGGCTAGAT